>CM066032.1:215150641-215698141 GCA_033557465.1 Ichthyophis bannanicus | reverse complement strand
TTTCTTTTCTGTGGACAACGGCTGAACGTCTTCCGGGATGTTTCCAGGGGCACTCAGCTCTGCAGAAAACAGTTTTTATCCCTGAAGTCAAGGGTGTTGGGTATTGGAGCAACCTTCTTTTTACGCTTTCCATGCAATGTAATTCAGATGCTAACTGCATAGCATGTGTCGCGCCCCCTAGTGGCCAGGTGGTAGCCTAGTGGTAGGAGACGGAACTTATTTATTTTTATGTCCCTTGTTTAGCCTCTATGCAAAGTAGTTGTGAAAAGTAATTCAGCCGAGAGGTTTTGTTTTTCAAGGCACACAGGATTTTTATTTATTTATTCTCCAGGCAAGATGAACTTGGCAGTTCAAAAAATATCATAACATAAAAATTGGTGGATGTTTTCTCCAGTGAAACAAAAACAAAAACTTGCTTCTTCATTCAGCTTATATACAATGCTAGGCAATCTGTGTATCTTCAGGTAGAAAATAGCCAGTACTCTTTAAGCCAAACAGCTTCCAGGTTGGTTACAAACTTTACATTCTTCCAGTTAGTTAAACCACTGGTACTTTTTACTGCAGCTATTCTTCTTCCCTTCACAAACGTTTCTTAGAGGCTGAGTTAAAAGACTGTGTTACAAGTGACTGTGTTAACAAGTCTGAAACAAACCACGGAGCTCAGCAGCTCATTAGCATAATCTTCTCAGCACAGCTCAACTGAAATCCAAGCCTCTAGGTTTCTTCACTTTTTAAAACCTTATGGCTTGTCAGTTTGGGCATAGACTAAAGAACAATCCATCTCCTGATCTGAAGGTAAATCTTCCAACACAGATTCTCCCAAATCCATACTTTCCCCTTCAGAATCAGAGGGTAAATGATCAGACTTTGGGTCAGAAGTAACAGGCTTTAATCTTTCTAAAACCTTTAAAACTTTCTGCCAAATTGCTTCTTCTCTCTGCTGGGGACTCTTGAGGGAATTAGGAGACTTCTTATCTCTCAAGGAACTAGGAGAAGCTTTTAAAGTGCTCACCTTGCTGTGGGGAAACAAACTCTCCTCAGAGTTTAGTGCCACGGGCTCAATTTCCATACACTCAGGTGGAGACAACTCTCGGCCATTTCCATAGCTTACTTCCTCTCTCTCATAAGCTTTCCCTCTCACAGGATTACTTCCATACCTCTTGCAGGACTCCTTTATTTATTTATTTATTTAGCTGTATTTATATCCCGCTTTTCACCGGGTCAAAGCGGTTAATTGGGGGATACATTTAACACGAGGGACACATACACTAATACTTACAGGGAACATGGGCAATGGAGGGTTAAGTGGCTTGCCCAAGACCACAAGGAGTGCCTACAGGATTAGAAATCCCAGTCCCTCCGGCCTGAGCTTGCTGTCCCCAGGTGGGACTTGAACCCCCGGCCCTCCGGCCTGAAGTACCTTGTCCTAACCCTAGACCACTCCTCCCTCTAACTTACTCTGCAAACAGGCCTTGCCTCGTGTTCCTCCTGTTGCTGCCTCCTAGGCTGCCTAGGCTCCACGTGCCAGCGATGCTTGCCACTTGCAATGCCTTCTCGGCTTGCCTCGTCACTTCCTGCTTCTCCTGTGACTCTGGTTGCTCCTCCTCTCCTCTCGCTTCACAGGCTTCCCTGGCTCCTCCTGTCTCCCAGGCTCCTCCTGTCTCCCAGGCTTCTCCTGTCTCTAATTTCCTCCACCTTATATTGGTGAATCTCCCTTTCCCTTCCTAGCTCCACCCCCAGCTGTTTCTCATTATCAATGCTGGTTGCCATAGAGCTAGGGCGTGTCTTTCTATCACTGACTCTGTGCAGGGAGTTTTTTTCTAACTCTAAAGTTTTAACCCCTGATGTCCTGGAGCTAACTGCATTTTTAGGGGAAAATGCCTGCTTTTTCTTCCTTTCCTCCTGCTCCTCCCTGGCCTCGCCACCACACATGTTATGGGGCGGGAAAGGGGCGTGGACGGCACATTGTAGTTAGTGCATGGAACTTATTTGCATGCTGTTATTGCAGTTAGTGCTAATGTACTTACTGTCTCCTTGGCTGTGCTAATCGTGAATATACTTTCTGCACAGTAAAGAACTTTTCGGTATGGCAACTGTATGGGAACATGTCAGAAAGTCACCAACAGTTGATGCATAGAATTTTACCACATGTTAGTTTTTGCATCTAATGCAAGGTAAGTACAAAGCTTTACTGCGCTTTAGTAAAAGGGCCCCATAGTTTGCAAATCTAGCCAGCCTAACCACTTTGGGGACTTTGGGGCCCTTTTACTAAAGTGCGCTAGGGTTTAGTGCTAAAACTAATGCGCAGTATTTGCAACTGCTGTGTGCTAACTGCTGGGGGCATGGCCAGCATGTTCCCAGCAGTTACTGCACAGAACGGTACTTAACCTGCTGTGGCAGCATGCACTGTTATCGTGGGGGCTTTCCAGTCTTTTGCACTGAGTGTCACATGTATGATTTTCTCCCAGTTGGCGAGGGGTCTTACGTGTGCACAAGGTGCAAGGAGCTCTTTGCTCTCAGGGAACGAGTCCGATCTCCGGATGCAAGAGTAGCAGACTTGGAAGACATAAGGAAGACAGAGAGGTATGACGAGACCTACAGGGATATAGTCCTGAAGTCCCACCTCCAGTCTGGCGGCATCGCTGTTGCCATGGAGGAGAGAGGTCACGTGACAGGAGAGCATCACCCTGGTGTGGCAGGAAGTGATCCTGTAGTTAGGACCTGTCCTCCAGGTGATGTAAAACCCTATTGCACCAAGGAAGTTTCTCCAGGGCCATGTGCCCATGAGGGAAGGGTTAGGACAGCCGTTATAGTTGGTGATTCGATCATTAGGTATGTAGATAGCTGGGTGGTTGGTGGATGTGAGGATCGCCTGGTAACATGCCTGCCTGATGCGAAGGTATCAGACCTCACGCACCACCTAGACAAGGTCTTAGTGCTGGGGAGGAGTCTGCTGTCTTGATACATGTTGGTACCAATGACATAGGAAAATGTGGTAGGGAGGTTCTGGAGGCTAAATTTAGGCTTTTAGGTAGGAAGTTGAAATCCAGAACTTCCAGGGTAGCATTCTCCAAAATGTTTCCTGTTCCACGCGCAAGACCCAAAAGGCAGGCAGAGCTCTGGAGTCTCAATGCGTGGATGAGACAATGGTGCAAGGATGAGGGGTTTGGATTTGTTAGGAACTGGGGAACATTCTGGGGAAAGGAAGGGCTCTTCCGAAGGGGTGGGTTTCACCTTAACCGGGATGGAACCAGGCTGCTGGCATTAACCTTTAAAAAGGAGATAGAACATAAGATATGCCATACTGGGTCAGACCAAGATCCATCAAGCCCAGTATCCTGTTTCCAACCGTGGACAATCTCTAGGTCATACATACCTAGCAGTTTCCCCAAAAGACACAGGTTCCACAATGTTTGTATTGGGTCAAACATTGATATCCTGGGTCCCTTCTTAATAATGGTTTATGGACATGGCATGCATCTGAGGGCAGTTTACCTGCCAAGCCAGGACAACTACTACTCTCTCCTATCAGCTGGGACTGGACTGCTGGGGGGAGGGTACAAATGTAAACACTGGCTTCAAGGAGAGCATGCCACTGCATTTGGAAATAAAAGCAGTAAGCCCTTAGAAACTTTTCATTGCAATGGAATCGCAAGACAGTGGTTTGCTAGCTTTATCTTGTAATCAAAAATGATAATTAAACAGACTACACATTAACTGTGGCACCTGAAGAGTTAAATTAAGAAATGATTATACATTTTTTAGCCATGTTTCATAGAGGGAAGCTGGATTTAGAAACTCATGGGTGTACATCTGTCCACCCCCCTGCCCTTTTGAGCCATTTATTCAATGTTTGGCTTGGCAACGTCTCCTGCTTCTTTGGTTAAAGCTGGCCCAAAGTTGGTAAGGGGGGGGGGGGGTGGGGAGAGAACAAATCAGCGTATGTAAACCTTCTCGACCCCCTGCCTTCCCCCACGAGCAGGGAGAGCCAATGCTCCTTACTTGTACCTACCTCTTCTGCTGGCTTCAGTCTAAGTCTGAACTTTACAGGCTCCTATACTCCCGTGGACCCTCTCTGCCCTGTGTCATTCAAAATGTTGAAATTAAAGACGAGATGGCAGCAGCCCCAGGTAAGTAACTCTGCTGCTTTCCTGAGGAAAGGTCAAAGCACAGGGTCCAGGGCATGTGCCAATTCTACTTCCTTACCGTCACCAGTGTGGCCCTGCCTTTAATCTTTGAATTCTATTGGAAGCAAGTTGGGATCCAGCACCATGAGCCTTCATTTACAACTTTACATGGAATTTTTCCCCCTGTATGTTGTATCCCCATCCTCAAACTCATCCAAATCTTGTCACTGCAGTGACAGTATGCAACCAAGGAGTCATGCACTAGGACTCCTAAATCTAACCACAGGGGATGAGGAACAAGAGAGAGAAGGTAAACTTTAGAGATGTTTTGCATATTTTTATAAAATTATTACATGGGTTGCATGTATAAAAAAGTATGCATAGTGCTTAAGGCAGCACGTACTTGTTACCCAATCTGTATGTAGGCCTGTTCTTAGGCAAAGGACAAGTGTAGTCAGTTTGTGTGTTAATATTTATACCTGCTCCTAAACAGGCATGAAACGTGTAAGCTTCAATCTAGTCATAATTTCTGCCTCTTTACCCCTACTAGTATTTTCATAAAGGTACGAAGATACCTGTGTGCCTTGGGTGCTTTCTTGACCTCTAAACCTAGGCAAATTACCCTCTACACGTCACCAGTACATGGTAGATTCCAGGGCATGGAACCCCTGACTGAGAATTAAATCCAGGTCTAGCAGCAGGGCACAGCTCTTATTCAAAGTGCCCCAGCCCATGAAATTTAGCAGCAGTACTGTGGGAGGAGGGGGGGGGGGATAGAGCAGCTTTTAAACTAGATAATAGGGGAAAGTCGACAGTCGCCCAAGAGCGCATGGTTCGGAACAATGTATCCTTGAAGGATACTACCAAAAAAATGAAGTTAGGGCACATCAGCAGAGAGGTTCCAATAAAGACAAAGGTAGCCCAAATGCCCTTGAGTACAGAGCAGACAGAGCTTAAAGATTCCAAATTGCCCCTGCCTACTGATAACCAGATTAATATGAATAAAATAGTCTCTAAAGTATTTGTATGCAGATGCTAGAAGTCTAAAAAATAAGATGGGAGAGTTAGAATATATAGCACTAAATGAGAAGTTAGATGATATTGGTATCTCAGAGACATGGTGGAAGGAGGACAGCCAGTGGGACACTGATACCTGGGTACAAACTATATCGTAATGATAGAGCTGATCAAATTGGTGGAGGGGTTGTGCTCTATGTCAGAGAGGGCATTGAGTCAAAAAGGATTAAAGTTTTGCAGGAAACAAAATTTTCTGTAGAATCTCTATGGATTGAAATTCCATGTAAAAATGGGGAAGGCGATGGCAGTGGGGTTGTACTATCGACTGCCTGGCCAGAATGAACAAATGGATGATGACATGCTCAAAGAAATCAGGGAAGCTAACAAAAGTTACAGAACAGTAATAATAATGGGTGATTTCAATTACCTCGGTATTGACTGGGTCAGTGTCACGACATGACATGCTAGGGAGATAAAGTTTCTAGGTGAAATAAATGACTGCATCTTGGAGCAGCTGGTTCATGAATCAACCAGAGAGGAAGCCATTTTGGACTTAGTCGAACACCAGATCTGGTGCAAGGGATAAGGGTGTTGGGGCCACTTGGCAATAGTGATCATAGCATGATCGCATTTGATTTAATTAATGGAGGAGGGATGGTAAGGAAATCCACAGTACTACCTTTTAACTTTCAAAAGAGAGACTATGATAAAATGAGGAAAATAATTAAGAAAAAACTAAAAGGAGCAGTTGCAAAGGTCAAAGAGTTACATCGAGCTTGGGTGTTGTTTAAAAATACTATCTTGGAAGCCCAGACCAGCTGTATTCCATGCTTTAAGAAAAGTGGAAGGAAGTTAAAAAAAAACCTGCCAGCATGGTTTGAAGGTGAGGTCAGAGAGGCTGCTGTTGCCAAAAAAGCATCTTTCAGGAAATGGAAAAAAAAGCCAAATGACGAAAACTGGAAACAGCACAAGAACTGGCAAGTTAAATGCAAGGCATTGATAAGGCAGGCAAAGAGAGAATTTGAGAAGAAACTTGCTGTGGAAGCAAAAACGCGTAATAAAGACTTTTTCAAGTACATTCATAGCAAAAAACCTGTGAGAGTCAGTTGGACCATTAAATGATAGAGAGGTAAAAGGGGACAAGGCTATAGTGGAGAGACTGAATGAATTCTTTGCTTTGGTCTTTACTGAGGAAGATGTAGGGATGTTACCCATGACTGAAGTGGTTTTTAAAGGTGATACTGCAGAGGAATTGAAAGAAATATCGATACACCAGGAAGATGTATTACAACTATTTGATAAACTGAAGTGTAGCAAATCACCTGAACCGGATGGTATACATCCAATGGTGTTGAAAGAACTGAAATATGAGATTGAAGACCTGATATTAGTAATCTGTAAACTATCATTAAAATCATCTGTAGATTTTAATTGGCATTACATTGGCGATCCTGAAGATTGGAAGATCGCCAATGTAATGCCAATTTTTAAAAAGGTTCCAGTGGTGATCCAGGAAACTAGAGACCGGTGAGCCTGACGTCAGCACTGGGAAAATGGTAGAAACCATTATAAAGAACAAAATCACTCATCATGTAGATAGTCATGGCTTAATGGGAGACAGCCAACATGGCTTTAGGCAAGGAAGATCTTGTCTTACTAATCTGTTATGTTTTTTTGAAGGTGTGAATAAACAGGTAGACAAAGGTGAGTCGGTTGATATAGTGTATCTGGACTTTCAGAAAGCCTTTGACAAGGTCCCTCATCAGAGACTTTTGGCAAAACTAAAAAGTCATGGGATAGGAGGCAGTGTACTATTGTGGATCAGGAACTGGTTAAAAGATAGAAAGCAGAGGGTAGGGCTAAATGGCCAATTTTCCCAATGAAAAAGGTGAATAGTTGAGTACCCCAGGGATCTGTGCTGGGTCTGCTGCTTTTTGACATATTCAGAAATGACCTGGAAAAGGGAATAATAAGTGAGGTTAACAAATTTGCAGATGACACAAAACTATTTAAAGTTGTTAAAACCCAAGAGGATTGTGGAAAATTGCAAGAGGATCTTGATAAATTGGAAGACTGGGCATCCAAATAGCAGATGAAATTTAATGTGGACAAGTGCAAAGTTATGCATCTAGGAAAGAACAACCCAAACTATGGTTACACGATGCAAGGTTCCACATTGGGAACCACTACCCAAGAAAAAGATTTAGGTGTCATTGTGGATAATATGTTGAAACCCTCCGCCCAGTGTGCAGCGGCAACAAAGAGAGCAAATAAAATGCTAGGTATCATAAGGAAAGAAATGGAAAATAAAACAAAAGATATTATAATGCATCTGCATCGTTCCATGGTACGACCGCACCTTGAATATTGTGTGCAATTCTGGTCGCCGTATCTTAAAAAGGATATAGCATTATTAGAAAAGGTGCAGAGAAGAGCCACCAAAATGGTAAAGGGGATGGAAGGATACTTCTTTGAAGAGAGGCTATGAAGGTTTGGGTTCTTCAACCTGGAAAAGAGAAGGCTGAGGGAAGATATGATGCAAATGCAATGTGTGCCTTTGAGTCAGTCCTGACTCCTGGCGACCCAGAGGCTCCTGGGTTTTCTTGGCAGTGTTGCCGGAAGTAGATTGCCAGGCCTTTCTTCCGAGGCAATGGAGGGTTAAGTGACTTGCCCAAGGCCACAAGGAGTGCTAGTGGGAATTGAACCCTGGTTGCTCGGTTACCAAGCCAGTGTGGTGTATAAATTAATGAATGGAGTGGAACGGGTAAACGTAGATCGATTGTTTACGTCGTCAGAATATAAAAAGACTAGGGGACATGCAAAGAAGCTACAGGGTAACCTATTTAAGACTAATAAAAGAAAATATTTTTTTCACTCAACTTGTAATCATACGCTGGAATTTGTTACCGGAGGATGTAGTAAAAGCTGCTAGTGTAGTTGGGTTTAAAAAAGGTTTGGACATGTTCCTGGAGGAAAGGTCCATAAACCATTATTAAAAGGGACCCGGAATATCACTGCTTGACCCAATACAAGCATTGAGGAACCTGTGTCTTTTATTTATTTATTTATCTATCTGTATTTATATCCCGCTTTTCACCGGGTCAAAGAGGTCAATTGGGGGTTACATTTAACACTAGGGGATATGAGACACATACGCTAATACTTACAGGGAACATGGGCAATGGAGGGTTAAGTGGCTTGCCCAAGACCACAAGGAGTACCTACAGGACTAGAAATCCCAGTCCCTCCGGCCTGAGATTGCTGTCCCCAGGTGGGACTTGAACCCCCGGCCCTCCGGCCTGAAGTATCTTGTCCTAACCACTAGACCACTCCTCCCTACCTAGCATAAGTACCTAGCAGTCTTTTGGGGAGACTGCTAGGTACTTATGACCTAGATTGTCCACTGTTGGAAACAGGATACTGGACTTGATGGACCTTGGTCTCACCCAGTATGGCATATCTTAGGTTCTTATGTGGGCACCTATTTAGGTGACGTAAGGTGAACTTGTGGTAGTTGCATTAGGTGCAAGTAGTACACAGTGTGTATCTGGGTGCTTAACCGCACAGTGCTTATTACACCCACTCTCCGCTTCTAACCTGACTCTTAACCAGCCCAACCCGCGATGTTCTGTTAATGCAGAAATCAACCTGTGCTGTTTTGGCTCCATGCTGTCGGTTACTACGGGCTTCAGCACGTGCACCAAAACACATGCTGATTCTGCAGCGCTATTTAGTAGAAGGGCCCCTTTGTTATCTAGCTGGCTGTGTCTTTACTTAGCTAACTAGATGCCTTTGAATATTGAACTCTTTGAAAATTCATTTAAAATGCACATAAAGGAGAATAAGTGAAATCTAGGATGCCAAATATTATAAAGCTTGCACTAACTGATTTATGCCAATCCCTCAAAAAGTAAATAGAATGCTAGGTATCATAAGGAAAGGAATGGAAAATAAAACAAAGGATATTATAATGCCTCTGTATCGTTACATGGTACGACCGCACCTTGAAAATTGTGTGCAATTCTGGTCGCCGTATCTTAAAAAGGATATAGCGTTATTAGAAAAAGTACAGAGAAGAGCCACCAAAATGGTAAAGGGGATGGAAGGCTACTCTTATGAAGAGAGGCTACAAAGGCTAGGGCTCTTCAACCTGGAAAAGAGACGGCTGAGGGGAGATATGATAGAGGTGTATAAATTAATGAATGGAGTGGAACGGGTAAACGTAGATTGATTGTTTACGCTATCAGAATATAGAAAGACTAGGAGACATGTAATGAAGCTACAGGGTAAACTATTTAAGACAAATAAGAGAAAATATTTTTTCACTCAACGTGTAATCAAACTCTGGAATTTGTTACCAGAGGATGTAGTAAGAGCTGTTAGTGTAGCTGGGTTTAAAAAAGGTTTGGAGGAAAGGTCCATAAACCATTATTAAAAAGGGACCCAGGATATCAATGCTTGACCCAGTACAAGCATTGTGGAACCTGTGTCTTTTGGGGATACTGCTAGGTACGTATGACCTAGATTGGCCACAGTTGGAAACAGGATACTGGGCTTGATGGACCTTGGTCTGACCCAGTATGGCATATCTTATGTTCTTAAAAAAAACAAACAACCACCCCCCTATCAGGCTATTTGCGAGTTTAGATGATGTGTCAGACTTCAGCATGCTGTCATTTCTAATTGGTACTCTCTGCCTGTATTTGAGTTCATTACGATCTTATGATAATACCAACTGTTGGTGACTAGGAGAGTGCTGCCTTTTCCTTATCATTCATTTTAGCATTTCGATCATTTTTTTTGTTACTTTCCCTCTTCGTGAAAATCAGTCAGAGCACTCCTGGCCTACTATAGTATTTTGTAAAGCAGAAGCTGTGATTTGTGTTTGGCTGGTCTGTTCTTGGTGCTTCTAGATCCATATAGTGTGGCTCAATATCATTTATTGTCTTTCCAGAATATACTCTTTACTCTGGCCTGCATGTTTATGTTGTGCTGGATCCATTGTGCATTACATAACGAAAATTTGACATTTTAAGTAAATTACAAGTTTTTCCTAATTCAGTGTACAGTGCAGATTTGATCAGTTGTCCACATTCTGCTTTTTAATCCAGCCATAGGAAAAGTAAAATGACGCCTATCCTTGCAGTTCGATGTTTTTCTGGGTTTTTCCCCTTCTTGTTTGCCATCTGGATCTTGTTAGGAAGCGATGATGCATAGCCTTCTCTGTTTCCTCTTTCCTTTCACATGCCCTCTCATTTTCCTGGTTTTAGAGCTAATTCCTGGACAGCTCTTGAGTTTCACTATTACAGCAGTTAGCAGTTTATTTTAAAACTATGTTAATCAATTTTAGGATCATATTTATTAACTTTTGCGAGAACTAACGAGCAACCCCATAGGAATAAAATGGCCTTTGTGGCACTTAGCACACGTTAAGCTTTAGTAAACATGGCCCTTAGTCTTGGCTGTCTGGAGTATGGTTTTCTTACATAAGTATGGATCAGGACAGGAGCTCTTGAAATACACTACAGACACCATTTTGGAGCATACCTTGAGTCATGTAGACATGCTGTGAGCCAGAGGCATAGCCCTGGCCCATCCATTTTAGACTCAGGTTCCTCCACTGCCTGCGGCTTTTCGAGATTTACAGCGAGCACAGCATATATATCCTGTTTATGATGTTGTGGGAAGTGCTGCCCACAAGGTTGTAATGTGCATGCCATGCTGGCTGCATATCGGGAAGGAAAGCAGAGCTACTGCTGAATGGGTGCGTGCCATGCTGATGTGGAGGGGGAGATGTATGCCTATTGCCCACCCATGTTAACCCTGGGCGCTCTCAAAAATTGCATTCTAGCTGTGTCCTGGTGTGACCCAGGACAGAATGTAATTAGTGCTCCTCTTGATCCTGAATCTTTCCCCATATGTGTTCCTCAATCCACACTAGAGATGGGTTAGTTCAGCAATACTTCCACCTTGATTTAGCCCAAAGAGTAGGTGCCTGAACTGAGAATCAAATTCCTCTCTCTCTCCCTTGATAGTGCAGAATGCCAGCTATGATATTAAGTCAGCAGGCTGGCACAGATTCCTGGGTTTGTGTAATTGAATTAGTTTCAGATTTCTCGCTCTACTTTAGAGAACAGAAAAAGATAAACTATTTAATAGCTGAACAAGTCCAGCTTTTCAGCATATGAATTCAGTTGTTCTTCACGTTCTGAGGAAAGCATATATCAGCATAATCAAAAATCACAGTGATGACATGAACTTGGATACAAAGCTGATTTTTTTTTAAGACCACTTAATTAGGTTTCCATCATATGCCTTCTTAAGGGAGCGATGCGTGCATTTTCCAAGGGAGCAGCTGAGACTTTATTCTTACTGATCCATAGCCCTTAAGGGACCGATTCACCAATTTCTTTTCCCATTTATATAAAATGGGGATAAAGGCCTCAGTGAATATCACTTGTCAAATGTTTTAATAGCCTTAAACATAATTCAATACCTTTCCCTTTATGTGTGAATAATTATTTTGCTGTAAAGGACAATGTTTAGTTAAGGTTAGTCGACACAAGATGACTCCAAACTGCAACTGAGGAGATTGTCTTTAAGGATTGCTTGTTCTTTGGGAGGGGGAGTTTACCCACAAAGACATTTTCCAAGATTATGGTGGTGTTGACTGCGGTGCTACAGCCCCAAGGGATTTATGTGCACCCATATCTGGACTGCTGGCTCATTCAAACTCATTCTCTTTAAGAGTCATCTTGGATAGCTCACCAAGTGGTGTCCTTTTTGATAAGCTTTGACTGGGTGATCAATTGGAAAAGAGCCAGTTGTTGCATTCCCAATCCCTGGAGTTCCTGGGAGCACATTTCGATACTCAAGTGTGCAAAGTCATCCTGCCAGAGGAGGAAGTCAAAGGCTGTTGGGTTGCCTAGCGCTGTTGTTTTTGCAGCAGATTCTCAGAGTCCGAGTTGATATTCAGCTCCTCGGATTGCTGGTGACAACAATCGAGATGGTGCCATGGGCGCATGCTTATATGCAGCCGCTCCAACAGTCCTTACTGACTCAGTGGTCCCTGAGTTCTCAGCCTGTGGTGGTGGTAGCAGTCCAGTGTTCTAAGGAAGGGCATGATGCTGGCCCATGGATCCTTCTGATGACGGATGCCGGTCTCTTGGGCTGGGGAACCCATTGCCAAGGCTGTTAGAACCGCAGAGAAGTGGTCTCCATCAACTGCCTTGGGGCGAAGCCATTAGGATGGCTCTTCTGTGTTTTCAGCCCCCATTCAAGGGCTGGATGGTTGGTGGTGGCTTGTATCAATTGGCAAAGTTCTCCTTTTTGCTTGGGCGGCGAAGAACCTCTTGGTTTGTTGGTTCTGCACATTGCCAGGGTGGATATTGTGGAAATGAAACTTCTTAACTGGCACTCTGTGGTTTCAGGAGAGTGGGTTAGGAGGTGTTTCTGTTGTTTTTCTGCACTGCTGGGGTCGCCCCGAGAAGGGTCTAATGGCGACTCACTCCAATGCCACATCATGCTGCTTTTGAGTCACCATATGGGGATGGGTCAGAGAATGTCAGTGCCTTGGCTCACCCTTGACCAAGTCAAAACCTGCTGTATGTGTTTCCTCTGTGGCTCCTGGTGGGGCATGTGATTCAGCATATAGAGCGCTGCCCAAGAAGGATTATTTTGGTGGCATTGGATTGGCCGAGGAGAGCGTGATTCAGAGATCTGATGCGACTCTTGCAAGTGCCATCTTTTCATTTGCCTCCATCTCGAAGCCTATTGTGTCAGGGGCCGCTTGTCCTGGAGGACGTGGTTCCCTTCTTGCTTATGGCTTGGCTCCTGTAAGGAGACATTTAGCTTGTATGGGCTACTCTCCGGTAGTGATTTTCCACTCTGCACAGAGCTCGGAGGAGGTCTACCAACCTAGCATAAGTGCAGGTCTGGTGCCATGAGTGCTGGTGTGGCACACAGCAGCTGGCTCCTGAGATGGCCAAGATGTGATCTCTATTGGCCTTTTCTGGACGACAGTCTGGAGAAGGTCCTTTTTTCTTAACTCCCTGAAGGTTCAAGTGGCAGCTTTGGCCTGTTTCAGAGGTCTGGTGGCTGGTAAGTCTCTAGCTTTACACCAGTATGTTTCGTGTCCATTCATTTCAAGGGGCTATTGCAGTACTTAACACACATTAGCTTTACTTAAAGTGCATTAACCTTTAGTAAACATGCCCTATTGTTTGGGTGTTTGTCACATATTTTTGGGTATGGAGCAAGAATGGACACAAACATTGAGCTTTTCAAAGGAACATGTAAATGCTCTACTTTCTGCAGCTCCTTTGTTCACTATTAGAAGCACACTCATGTCTATACCAAAATGGACTGATAGAATTATTAAAGAAGAAGTTAACACAATTGAAATTACATTATGGAGCTTTAACTGAATACCCCTGAGCACAGTGCATTCCAAGGGTTGGCATGTGCCTAAAGAACCCTGCATATTCACCAATGATAAATACTGAGTAAGTATTTGTTAGATTTCATGATTCTGGTTATTGAACAGGCTAAAAAGCAGGCTCAGAAGTTAATACAAGAAATAAATAAAGAATTAAATGCATTAAAAGCATTTAGCGGCGGTTGGCTTTGAAGAACGATTCATGCAGCACTTGACACAGGGATTGTGATATCCCGAAACGTGCACGTTGTGCTTTGGATATCTTTGGAACTGCTGCATTGGACAAGTTAAGTGACGCGCTTTGAATTGCTGCATTGAACAAGCTAAGTGACGATTTCTGTTTTTTTAAAAAAAAAGCACCAATATTCATATAAAAAACTTTAATGAGAATAAAATGGACAGTACCAGTCTGGTGTGGATAAGTTAAAATCTAATCCTCCCTCGGTGGTGTCCGACAAAAAATATTAGTAGATATCATTTTTGGACTGGTTCGGGGACTTCTTCATGTTTATTGATTGATGTTTGTCACTGATTGTGGGATATTTCGTTTTTGGATTAAAATCATTAAAAGCAGCAGCCATAATAAGTGATTTTGATGCCCAGTTAAAAAAATTGCAAGAATATATCATGAAGTACCATGAAGGTTTAAAGACAAAAAATATGGGGAGAGAGGTTGGAGGCAGCGCTGAGGTCCAAGAGATACCGGGCTTCTTTTCCCGCCGGCTCCGACGTCATCGGGGGCCCTTTAAATGCTGCACAGCTGATTTCAGCGTCGGGAGAGAGGTTGGAGGCAGCACTGAGGTCCAGGAGATACCGGGCTTCTTTTTCCGCCGGCTCCGACGTCATCGGGGGCCCTTTAAATGCTGCACAGCTGATTTCAGCATCGGGAGAGAGGTTGGAGGCAGCGCTGAGGTCCAGGAGATACCGGGCTTCTTTTCCCGCCGGCTCCGACGTCATTGGGGGCCCTTTAAATGCTGCACAGCTGATTTCAGCGTCGGGAGAGAGGTTGGAGGCAGCGCTGAGGTCCAGGAGATACCGGGCTTCTTTTCCTGCCGGTTCTGACGTCATCGGGGGCCCTTTAAATGCTGCACAGCTGATTTCAGCGTCCGGAGAGAGGTTAAACGCCTGGTAGGGTATGCGCAGCCGGAGGCACTAGCCGGGGCAGCAATATAAGGGGCTAGATACAAGGGGCATATCAGGCCCCTTGGGAGCCCCTTGGAGCCACGAAGGAGAACGGGAGAACTGGTGCAAGTGCTACGTTGTGGTAGCTGTTGGCTAGATGGGTAAAAGAAAGAAGAAGATCCTGCCGGCGGAACAAACGGAGGTAGCTGTTGGACCTATGGACAAACATGTCAAGGTAGTGTCTAATACCAATGTAACACTTGACCCAGACTTTCTTGTTCTACGATCGTCCCCGGCATCTCTTAGTTCCCCGGACCGCTCACCACCTTCTCCTCCAGTGTATTCATCTCCACCTTTGTCTGCTCCTCTGGGCACCCAGTTTCAGCAGAGTACCCCGATAGATGTTGGGGAAAAGCTGAAACCAGTATTATGGGTGCCTGTTCCAGACGAAGCCAGGGTGGTCCAAGATGATCAGATCACCCTGGCAGATATCTGGAAAGTAGTCAGCCGTATTGAAAACACCCTGGTGCCCACTGTAGTACAGCTTTGTGGTTTCTCTTCTGAGATTACCACTAGGCTGTCTGAAGAGGATAGAAAGGTTGAGTCTATTTCTATACAGGTTGCTAAGTGTGAAACCCAGTGTCAGGCCCTTTCAGCTGTTAATTCTTCTCATATAAAGGAAAGTTTATATCTGCACACTAAGATGGAACAGTATGACAATTTGTTTCGAGCAAAAAATGTTAGATTGTTGAATTTTCCTTGTTCTCATTTACTTTCGGCTGAAATATTGCTAAGAAAGTATTTCAAAGAGGTCTTGGGGTTGGCTTCGGCTGACTCCATTGCTCTCTCTAAGTTATATTACCTTACTGGAAAGAGGTTGGCTACTGGTTCTCTGGTTGGGTTTGATGAGGTTAAGGGCACGGATGCCCTGGACCTTACCAAATTCCTAGAGGACTCTAGGGATACTATTTCTTCTAGAGCCACATTGGTGGTATCCTTTCTCTCAGACCAGGATAGAATGCTTGTTTTTCGTAGTTATTTTAAAAATATGTCAGCTCTGTTCTGCGGTGCCAAGGTTCAAATGTTTCCTGATATTAGTAGAGTGACACAGACTAGGAGACAGGCCTTTTTGGCCCTTAAACCTAGACTGCTTGCTATTTCTGCTACTTTCTTTCTCAGATACCCTTGCAAATGTTTGGTTTTGTATCAAGGTTCTAAGTTTGTTTTTCTTGATCCTTCTCAGCTTGAGGTATTTCTGGCTGATAAGGAACAACTGGGTAATTAGTAACTGGAGGTGTGTGGGTTTAGTTTAAGCTGCCTGATAATTTAGAGTTTGCTCTATTTGTTCTTTGAAGTGTTTCCTTTCTTTAAAGTCTCTCCCCGGATTGTGGGCTATGATGATGTATTGCTATTTATTGTGTGGTTCTTTTTTTTGGTCAATATTATATTGCTGTATTTTGCCTTTAAGAAACATCTGTGGTTTCTTTATGCTTGCTTTTTGTAAGTTTTTTGAAATTTTAAAAGAAAAAAATAAATAAAATAAAGACGAAAAATACAGCAAATTTCTTAGAGATGAACACAATTATAAAATTAATGTTTAGTTCTGGATGTCTAACTTTGCAAAGAAGAATTGATGAAACAAGGGTTTGGCAGTGACACTATGGAAAAAAAGAAATACCACGGGTGAATTGTGGCAGACTGTGCATTGGGAATAACAGTAAAGTGACTGGATTGAAATGGTTGAATTGAAGAGCATCTAAGTCTGGGTTGTAGGAGCAAATGCAAAGATTATTATATGGAAGTACTATATCAGTCATACCATGAACTGTGCCAATATGAATGGCAGTGTACACGCATGTAATTAAGTTGGAATCATGGTGTGTTTGCAAAGGCATTAAAAAGGAAACCCTTATTGTATTTTTATATAAAAACAAAAATCAGAGTAAAAGATAATATAAATGATATTTGAACAATAAAGCACACTGGAGTTTTAATGAGTGGACTATACATGGTGTATAAGGAACTAATCATCGGATATGAGGAGCCTGATGATGTAGCATGTCAAAAATATACAAGCCCACATACAGTAGCTGTATTCTGATAGTTCCTTACATCGTCATTATATATTTTGTTTTTTGCACCATGCTAATGGCAGGGGCGCACAGATACACATGCCCCCTGACGTTAGTGCAGGTTTCCAAACTGGTTTTGTCGCTCCACCATGTGCTACCAGCCTGCCCTTCAGTAAGCTTGCCTAATAGTGAGATGAAACACATCTATTTGCCTTACATATTTTTCACAAGCTCCTGAAGCAGACTCCCATCACAATATTGATGATATACAGAAGTGAGGTGTTTCCGTTCATTAAACTGGAGTGGTATTTTATAAAGATAACATGTGCCTTTATAAAATAAGTACTCAAAACATGTGCAACTGCACAAGGACAAATTTACACCTGCTCCAATGCAGTCATAAATGTGTGCATACTCTCAATCACCTAAAGATGAATCCTTTAAAGACCTCTGCTATCTGTCTCGCTGGTTCCTCTACTCCTCCCTCCCTGGCTCCCTCACTTGATTTATTTATTTAGCTGTATTTATATCCCGCTTTTTACCGGGTCAAAGCGGTTTAACAAAAAGGGGGGGGGCAGTAATCAACTCTTAGGGTGGGGGGCTGTCACCGGGGAGGCCAACATTAATGACCTGAACAGACATTAAGGACTTAAACAATGGACATCAGTCTCTTAGTAGGTAGATCTGTGGGTATGTTGAAGGGTCTGGAGAGGGAGTCATTGATGGATGTTTGTTTCTGCTCCGAGGTATTCCTGGAACAGGATGGTTCTTAGTTGTTTTCTGAATGTTGAAGGATCTCCGTTGTTTCTGATTTGACTTGGTAGGGAGTTACGAAGGGATGGCGCATATAGTTCGAAGGCTCTGTTGAAGGTCCGTTGATTGTATTTGGTTCGCTCATGGGGGATGGTGAGGGTGTTGCTGGTGGTTTGCCTGGTTGTTCTGTTGTGGGTGGGTTGGGGCAGTAAAGTTCGGAGCTGGGAGGTCTGTGATTGATAGCTCTCCCATTACCTTAGTGTCCTTATGTAAGTAGCCTGGTGTTATTCTGGATAAGAACATAAGATATATGCCATACTGGGTCAGATCAAGGTCCATCAAGCCCAGTATCCTGTTTCCAACAGTGGCCAATCTAGGTCATACGTACCTAGCAGTTTCCCCAAAAGATACAGGTTCCACAATGCTTGTACTGAGTCAAGCATTGATATCCTGGGTTCCTTCTTAATAATGGTTTATGGCCCTTTCCTCCAGGAACTTGTCCAAACTTTTTTAAACCCAGCTACACTAACAGCCTTTACTACATCCTCCGGTAACAAATTCCAGAGTTTGATTACACGTTGAGTGAAAAAGATTTTCTTTTATTAGTCTTAAATAGTTTACCTTGTAACTTCATTGCATGTCCCCTAGTCTTTCTATATTCTGATAAGGTAAACAATTGATCTACGTTTACCCGTTCCACTCCATTCATTAATTTATAGACTTCTATCATATCTCCCCTCAGCCGTCTCTTTTCCAGGTTAAAGAGCCCTAACCTTTTTAGCCTTTCTTCATAGGAGTATCCTTCCATCCCCTTTACCATTTTGGTGGCTCTTCTCTGTACCTTTTCTAAAATCGCTATATCCTTTTTAAGATACGGCGACCAGAATTGCTCACAATATTCAAGGTGCGGTCTCACCATGGAACGATATAGAGGCATTATAATATCTTTAGTTTTATTTTCCATTCCTTTCCTTATCATACCTAGCATTCTATTTGCTCTCTTGGCTGCCGCTGCACACTGGGCCGAGGGTTTTAACATGGTATCCACAATGACACCTAAATCTTTTTCCTGGGTGGTGGTTCCTAATGTGGAACCTTGCATCGTGTAACCATAGTTTGGGTTGTTCTTCCCTAGGTGCATAACCTTGCACTTGTCCACATTAAATTTCATCTGCCATTTTGATGCCCAGTCTTCCAATTTATCAAGATACTCTTGCAAGTTTTCACAATCCTCTTGGGTTTTAACAACTTTAAATAGTTTTGTGTCATCTGCAAATTTGATAACCTCACTCGTTATTCCACTTTCCAGGTCATTTATGAATATGTCAAAAAGCAGCGGACCCAGCACAGATCCCTGGGGTACACCACTATTCACATTTCTCCATTGGGAAAATTGGCCATTTAGCCCTACCCTCTGCTTTCTATCTTTTAACCAGTTCCTGATCCACAATAGTACACTGCCTCCTATCCCATGACTCTTTAGTTTTGCCAAAAGTCTCTGATGAGGGACCTTGTCAAAGGCTTTCTGAAAGTCCAGATACACAATATCAACCGACTCACCTTTGTCCACCTGTTTATTCACTCCTTCAAAAAACATAACAGATTAGTAAGACAAGATCTTCCTTGTCTAAAGCGATGTTGGCTGTCTCCCATTAGGTTGTGACTATCTACATGCTGAGTAATTTTATTCTTTATGATGGTTTCTACCATTTTTCCCGGTACTGACGTCAAGCTCACCTGTCTGTAGTTTCCCGGATCACCCCTGGAACCCTTTTTAAAAATTGGTGTTACGTTGGCGATCCTCCAGTCTTCAGGTATTAGAGATGATTTTAATGATAGTTCACAGATTACTGATAGCAGTTCTGCAATCTCATATTTCAGTTCTTTCAACACCCTTGGATGTATACCATCCGGCCCAGGTGATTTGCTACTCTTCAGTTTATCTAATAGTTGTAATACATCTTCCCGATGTATCGATATTTCCTTCAATTCTTCCGCACCTTTAAATACCACTTCAGTCATGGGTAACATCCCTACATCTTCCTCAGTAAAGACCGAAGCAAAGAATTCATTCAGTCTCTCCGCTATCGCCTTGTCGCCTCTTAGTGCTCCTTTAACCCCTTTATCATCTAATTGACCAACTGACTCTCTCACAGGTTTTTTGCTACGAATGTACTTGAAAAGGTCTTTATTTCGCGTTTTTGCTTCCGCAGCAAGCTTCTTCTCAAATTCTCTCTTTGCCTGCCTTATCAATGCCTTGCATTTGACTTGCCAGTGCTTGTGCTGTTTCCAGGTTTCGTCGTTTGGCTCTTTTTTTCCATTTCCTGAAAGATGCTTTTTTGGCAACAACAGCCTCTCTGACCTCACCTTTGAACCATGCTGGCAGTTTTTTGGACTTCCTTCCACTTTTCTTAAAGCATGGAATACAGCTGGTCTGGGCTTCCAAGATAGTATTTTTCAACAACACCCAAGCTTGATGTACGTCTTTAACCTTCGCAACTGCTCCTTTTAGTTTTTTCTTAACTGTTTTCCTCATTTTATCATAGTCTCCCTTTCGAAAGTTAAAAGGTAGTACTGTGGATTTCCTTACTATCCCTCCTCCACTAATTAAATCAAAGGCGATCATGCTATGATCACTATTGCCAGGTGGCCCCAACACCCTTATCTCTTGCACTAGATCTGGTGTTCCACTAAGGACTAGGTCTAATATGGCTTCCCCTCTGGTCGGTTCATGAACTAGCTGCTCCAAGAAGCAGTCATTTATTTCATCTAGGAACTTTATCTCCCTAGCATGTCCTGACGTGACACTGACCCAGTCGATACCGGGGTAATTGAAATCACCCATTATTATTACTGCGCTGTAACTTTTGTTAGCTTCCTTGATTTCTTTGAGCATTTCATCATCCATTTGGTCATTCTGGCCAGGTGCTCGATAGTACACCCCCACTGCCATTGCCTTCCCCCTTTTATATGGAATTTCAATCCATATAGATTCCACAGCAGATTTTGTTTCCTGCAAAACTTTAATCCTTTCTGAGTCAATGCCCTCTCTAACATCGAGCGCAACCCCTCCACCAATTTGATCAGCTCTATCATTACGATATAGTTTGTACCCAGGTATCAGAGTGTCTCACTGGTAGTCCTCCTTCCACCATGTCTCTGATATTCCTATCATATCTAACCTTTCATTTAGTGCTATATATTCTAACTCTCCCATCTTATTCTTTAGACTTTTAGCATTTGCATACAAGCATTTTAGAGAATGTATTTTATTCATGTTAATTTGGCTATTGTTAGACATGGGTAAATTGGGATCTTTAAGCTCTGTCTGCTCCATACTTGAAGGCATTTGGGCTACTTTACTCTTTTGTGGAACCTCTCTGCTTTTGGTAGTATCCTTCAAGGATACATTCTTCCGAACCATCCGCTCTTGGGCGACTGTCGGCTTTCCCCTAATATCTAGTTTTTTTTTAAAACTTTATTTAAGTCCACCATGAAATCCAAACAACACATCAACAGACGACACCACGGGGAGGGTTTGTTCTTCTCCCCCCCAGGAGCCAACAGAAAGAAAATACAACAGGTGGTCATTTTACATTATATCCCGACCCCCCTTCTCCCACCCCCCTCCCCTCACCCACCAACCCACCCTCACTCCATTTCCAGCTTCGTAAACCAAATATCATCTAGAACAGTAAGGCAGCTACCTCCTACCCACTCCTCGAGACCATTATCATTCAACTCCCCCATTGGAGGGTTGCATTACGGCTGTGGGGCCCTAACTGCTGAATATATGGCTCCCAGACCGACAAAAAAACTGTCCAACGCTTGTCACTGCCCCGCGCCATCCAACGCTCTGTTAGCATTAATTGATGGAAGCTGTTCCGCCATTCACTAAAAGTGGGCAGCTGGCGTTCCCTCCATAATCGAAGAATCGGCCCTTTACCCACCAGACAGGCCTTCCGCACAAGCAAACTCTCACCAGCTTTCACAGGTCCAGGGGTCGGCAACTGGTCAAGTGCTACAAATAAACCGGTCCAACGGAGCCTTCGCTGAAGCAATGTGCTGAGAAAGTTGCATATCCTTGCCCAATATGCCCGTATTCCCCGACAACCCCACCACATATGTAGGAGAGTGGCCAAGGACTCTGAACAGCGTGGGCAGGAGCCATCAGTGTCTAGACGACTGCGCAGTGCCCGCCTCGGCGAAAAATAAGCCCTAGTCACGCATTTAAACTGGATCTCACGCCAGCGCACTCCTTGTACCAGCCGTCTAATCCGTTTCAATGCCGTCAGTACCAACCCCGGCTGCACGTCTTCTCCCAGTTCGGTCGCCCAAGCTCTTTCGACTCCACTATAATCGGGGAGAGGGCGATAGCGCTCCAAACTAAGTTTCAAATTGGAAATCGACGGCGGGCGCTCCTCTCCTAGCTGAAAAAATTCCAAAATACGGGCTGAGCGCGCAACCTGCAACGCGGCTCGCGGCAGGGCGGCCACATAGTGGGAGATTTGAATATAGGCAAAACAATGCGTGTCAGGGAGATCGTATTCCCGACTGAGCGTTCGGAATGATTTACAGCTTCCCGCATGATCAACCAAGTGCCCTACCGTCCGGATGCCACGTAGCCACCAGTCCCGAAACACCGCAGTCTCGGACCCTGGAGTAAATTGGGCATTGCCCTGCAGCGGCAACCAACAGGACACCTTCCACGGTTCATGCCAGTATTTGTTAAGTTGTTGCCAGGTGCGCCGGGCCGAGTCCACTAACGGATTCTGCCGACTGGAGTCTGGGAAGACCTTATGTGTGCCGTGCAAAGTCCCCAGGAGAATCGCAGGAGCCACCAAACACTCCTCTAAAGACCTAGGCGTATATATTTCCGTCCCCCCTAGCCAATCTCCCAAGTGTCTGGCTTGACAGGCCAATGCGTAAGTCTTCAGGTCGGGTAGGCCCATACCTCCCTCTCGCCATTTTCCAAGCAGGCAGTTTCACGGGACCGCGCCCGCTTCCCCCGCCAAAGAAATCGCTTAAGCAAAACCTCCACTTTACTCAGGTCACGGCGGAGCAACCAGACTGGTAGGGTCTGCAGCCAGTACAAGATTCTAGGTAAGATTATCATCTGTACTGCCGCTATCCTCCCTGCCAGAGACAGCGGGAGAGGTTCCCATGCGTTTAGCTGTACTGCCAAATGCCGCAGTATCTGGTCTAGGTTACGCCGATATAAATCCTGGGGATTCCCGGTCAGTGTTATGCCCAAGTAGATGAATTCTTTGTCCGCCCACCGTAAAGGGAAGGGTCCTCTCCAAGAACTACAGAGATGTCCTAAGACATCCACTACTTCAGACTTATCTTTATTAATGCGCAAGCCGGCAATTGCTCCGAACCGCTGGAATTCGTCTAAAAGCGGTTGTAAAGAGGTGGCCGGAGACGTCAGATGGACTAACAAGTCGTCAGCAAAGGCCGAGATAAGGAAGTTTTGCGACCGTAGCCGCACTCCCTGTATCTTCCCCGAAGTTACGATGGTGCGAATCAGCGGGTCCAAGGAAAGAACAAAGAGCAAGGGCGATAAAGGACAGCCCTGCCTCGTACCTCTTCCCAACGTAAAGTCGTCTGAGATGAGGCCATTGCACAGTATGCCTGCTGTCGGTGTAATGTACAAGCTTTGCACCATTTTACAAAAGTCCGCCCCTATGCCGTAGTGCGGTAGCAGCCTCCAAAGATAGTGCCAGTCCACCCTGTCGAAGGCTTTTTCCGCATCGAAGCTAATCAATAACGACGGAATATTGTGAGCATGCACCCACTCCAAGGAGGCCAGAATCTTCCGAAGGTTTCGCACGGCGTGGCGGCCCTTCACAAAGCCCACTTGTGCGTCATGAATTAAATGGCCTAATACCCCTGCCAAGCGGTCAGCTAGAACTTTCGCAAAGAGTTTAGTAGGGAGATAGGTCGATATGAAGCCACCTGCATCGGGTCTTTACCCGGCTTCGGGATCAGGGTGATGTAAGCGTGATTGCGCCCCCAGCGAAACGCCCCCTTCTCTGTTCTGGTGGCAAAGACCTCTCGCAGTAATGGACTCACGCCGTCCCCTAGGATTTTGTAAACTTCGACCCCGAGTCCATCTGGCCCTGGCGTTTTATAACACTGGGCCGCAGATATTACAGATTGTATTTCCTGTGAGGTAATGGGTAAATCTAGAGCCTCCCTCTGGGCCGCAGTGAGTTGAGGCAACTCCAAGGCCTCAAGGTAGTCCTGCAGCCCCTCAGGAGAACCAGTTGCGGTTTTGTACAAGCTTTGAAAAAAGGTACGAAAGATCTCCGCGATTTCCTTATTCTCTTTATGAACACGTCCCTGGCCGTCTTTTAATGCCGCTACGTGGGCAGGACTCCGTCGGGCCCGCAGACATCGCGCCAGCAACTTGCCAGGTTTGTCACCATAGCAATGCAAGCGAAACCGATAAAACAGAACCGATTTCTTCGCTCGCTGATGTAATAACTCGTTGAGCTCGGTCTGGGTTTCCCACAGCAACTTCTTATTGGACATCGTTGGCGTATGGGCACATCTCCGCCGTAGTGTAGTGACTCGACGCTCAAGTAAGATGATACGTTCTGCCATCAGCCGGCGCCTTCTCGCGGCGTACCCTATGATGTCCCCTCGAAGAACCACCTTCGCCGTCTCCCAGACTAATTCGGGATCATCTGTATGGACATGGTGATCGCCAAGAAATTCCGCCCATCTCTGGCGTAGAAACTGGCGAAATTGCCCATCCGAGTAAAGCTCTAGGGGAAATCTCCACAGGCGTGACCGAGTCATGTCCCGCCCCCAATGTAAGTCAAGCCATACCATCGCGTGGTCTGAAATTTCTGAAGGACCAATCTGTGTGTCCTCGGTGTGCGTAAACAAGGTCCCCGAGATCATTACGTAGTCTATACGGGCACTAGTGCCGTGTGCCCGAGACTGATGGGTATAGTCTCTTTCGGAAGGGTGCAGTACCCGCCAAGGATCAATTATACCTAGTCTCCGACAGAACCACAACAACATCTGGGAGGGCGCTACCCTCTCCCGTCCACCTCCTCTCCTAGAAGTATCCAGATCCACATCCAGGACTCCATTAAAGTCCCCTCCCAAAATCACCGGGCACTCCGGAAGCTGCTCCACCCTTGATGCCAGACCATTGTAAAAACCCGGGTCAACCACGTTGGGACCATAGAGATTTCCCAGAACTACCGGTTTACCGTCTAAATGACCATATAACAACAGGGATCTACCAATATTATCAGCAAGGACCGTCTCCTCCACGAATCGTATGCGTTTATGAATTAGAATCGCTACTCCTCCCTTATGCCCCTGGGCGGGGGATCCCCACACTTGGCCCACCCAGTTCCGACATAGTTTGCTATGCTCAACGGCCGTCTGGTGGGTTTCCTGGAGAAACGCAATGTCACACTTATGTCGAGCCAGTGCTTGCAATACCTTATGTCTCTTAATAGGGTTTCCTAGCCCACAGACATTCCAAGTAATTCTTTTCAAAGCGCCGGGGCAGTGCCAAGATGCCACCACATAATCATTACCAAGTATTTCAGAGGGACGCCCCCAGCCTGGCGCCCCCCCCAACCATAAGTAGGCAATTATCCCATCTACTAGCATTCAATGGAGTGTACCCCATCCCCTCCCTCTGCCCCTCCCTCCTCCTCCCCCCTCCCATCCCTCCCCTCTCCTCCCCCCCATCCCCCCTCTTCCCCAAGCTCTCACGTCCAGCCATAGCCTGGACAACTTCCTGTGGCAGACGGGTTCGCCCCTTCAACCCCACACCCTCCCTAGCAATTAAATTAAAGAAAAGAAACACAAAACCTCCGTTAATAACCGCTGTGGTAAGCCTCCCACAGTCGGCTCTACCGCCCTCCACTCGCTCACTCTCATGTTGTCTCCACCCGCATCCACCCAGATTACCTCCCAACTCATCTTCCCTCCCCCCCGCCAAATACAGGCACATCTGCTTTATCGAGGCCAGCCCTCTCTCCCCCCTGCATCAAACTCAGGTCGCTCCTACACCCCAGCCGCTTCCAGGGGTCAATGGCCTAGGGCCTGTTCATGACACAGTCAACCAACTGTACGCGCCATTGCCGCGATCAACCCCCAGTCCTGCCCCCGTCTAGGCCTCAGAAATAAAGGGGGTTTCCGTCGCTGTAAGGGCATCCGAGGGGTGTGATAGCACCAAGGTCTCACGCCTCTTCAATACTAAGTGAGGGGGTCTCGGTGAGAGTGAGTCCCAAGCAGGCCTTGCCAGTGGTTCTAAGGAAAGTGTCGGCCATAGTCTGCTCCCAACTCCCCCCTCCCCCCCTAGGAGCTTCCGTCCCCCCCAATCACTCAGCCAATGCAGACTGCCAGGTATATCAGCACCGAAACAATAAGCTTGTACAGCGCGCTATCTAAAAATGGTGCAGACAAGGCGCTAAACCTAAAATAAAAATTGTTAAAGGTGTTTTAACAAGGCTAGCCATGCATCCTTAGCCGATATAACCCCAGGGTTCCCCCAAATTGATCGCCGCCTACCCCCTACCCCCTATACAGCATGCCGAAGCCCCACCTGTAAAGAGGCAAAGAAAAAAAAAAAAGAGGGAAGGGAGAGGGTCAAGCGGGAACACGGGGGCAGAAACAAGGCAGGGAGGAAGATAAACAGGGAACCAGCAAAGCAGAAGCAATTGTAACAAAATAGCAATTGTAACAAAATAACAAGTATACAATGTCTCCCTTGGCATAATATACGTTACCAAGTCAGTGAGATGCTGTATCTCAGCATAGCACACCACATGAAAGGCAAAACCAAGAGTTCTCCCATGACAGTGGAAGCTGCAGGGAGGCTGTCAGGAACCGTTCGGCCCCTGGGGGCTCTGGGCCTCCTTACTACACATGGGGAGGTGCACCCCACTCCCAGTCAATCGTTCAACAGTCAGGAGGCCGATTGAGCAGGCAGAGATTCCAGAAAGGTAGCCGCCTCTTCCAGGGTCGCCAGTACGCGAGTGTGTCCTTGATGGTCGATCCGCAGCCGGGCCGGGTAGAGGAGTGAGAAGCGAATGCCGCGGTTGAACAGCTGGGTACAGACCCCGGAGAAAGCCCTGCGCTGTTGGCTAACGATCACCGAATAGTCCTGGAATACTAAGATCGGCTCGGTGTCCTGTTGATGTCGCCGTCGGCCCCTTGCCGCTTTCAGCACCTCCTCTTTCTGTCTGTAATCGAGAAAGCGGGCAATTACTGCACGTGGTCTCCTGGCCTGTTCTCTTCTTTGGCCTAGCCGATGTACCCGCTCTAGTTTGAGAGAGTCTTCTCTCAGGTTCGGCAGGAGGCTCCCAATCCAGGATTGTAAGTATTCAAGTAGGGCATTATCAGCGACACTTTCAGGAATGCTGATGAAGCGCAAGTTTTTTCGCCGGCCTCAGTTCTCCAGTTCATCGATTTTATCCCCTTGCTGTTTTACCAGAGTCTCTAGAGCGGCCACCTTGGCCACCACCGATTGTTGTGTGTCTTCCACATCGGACACCCTTATCTCAACCTGCTCCAGTCGCTCCTCCACCGCCGTAAAACGTTGTCCGAGCGACTGAATCTGCTCCACCAGGTCCTGGAAACGTGCGCTGAGCGCCTGCACTACTGCGGCACTGACCTCGGCCACTAAATCTGGCGGGCCGCCCGGTTTCGGACTAGGTGGTGAGCCTTCCGCCATTTTGCCCTCCGTGGCGCGGTGTTTTTCTTTTCGCAGAGTTTTAGATGCCATCGGGCTAGAAGTGGTATATACACCACGTCCCACGCTGGGTACTATTCCCGTGGGATAGCAGAGGGAGAAGTGTGCGGTTAAAGACCACAGCTGCAAGGATTTAAAGCCGCTGTAACTTTTGTATGCAATTGCCCGCCTCTGTTAGACAGGGATGGCCGCAGATCTCCTCACCGCCTGAGGCACTTCATCAAATGAGGAGAGCGCTGTTGCCGGCGATGAAGGAAGTACCCGATTGCTCTTGCGTTTATCGGCAGCTGCCCGCCCCGATCGGGCAGGGATAGTCACAGGCCCCTGCTCCGCTGGAGAAACAATACCCCCTGAGGGAAGAACCAGCCGCAGCAGCGGGGGGGGGGGGGTGCTCGAACGCGTCCCGGTGCTCTTCCTCTCGTGTCCTGGCCGGACAAGGCAGCCACAGGTCTCTCCACCGCTGGGGGTTCAGCCCCCTGTGAATGTAAAGCTGCTAATAGTGGCGGGGGAATGTCCGGTCGCACCTCGTCGCGTTTCTTGTTGAAGAAAGTTGCCTGCCCAGATCGTGCAAGGGGGCCGCAGGCCTTTTCCCGCCGGAAATACAACACCTCGTGAGGATAAAACGGAGGCTGGCAGTGGAGGAAATGCCCGATCGTGCCCCGGCTTACTTGCTAGATATAAAACGATCCTCTCCGGGCAGGAATGGCCGCAGGTCCCTTCGCTGCTTCAAGCACAATACCCCGCAAAGGGAGAACTGATGGTGGCGGTGGGGGAAGTGCCCGATTGGCCCCAGCACGTCCTCTGTTATGTGTAATTATCTGCCCCAATTAAACAAGGATGGCCGCGAGTCTCTTCAGCGTCAGAGGTTCAAGGCCCCGTGAGGGGAGAGTCAATGCAGGTGGTATAAAAAGGAATTTTAAAATGTTTTGTAGCAGGTTTGTGGGGCAATTGCCCGGAGCTGATCGTGAGCCGTCCGATCAGCTCATTGCCCAAACCGGAAGTCCCTAATATCTAGTTTAAAAGATGCTCTATCTCAGTAGACTCCTCCCCGGCACTATCTAAGACCTTATCTAGGTGGCGCGTGAGGTCCGCTACCTTCGCACCAGGCAGGCAGGCATGTTACCAGGCGATCCTCACGTCCACCAGCCACCCAGCTATCTACATGCCTAATGATCGAATCACCAACTATAACGGCTGTCCTAACCCTTCCCTCATGGGCACATGGCCCTGGAGAAACTTTCTCGGTGCGAGAGGGTTTTACATCACCTGGAGGACAGGTCCTAGTTACAGGATCAATTCCTGCCACACCAGGGTGATGCTGTCCTGTCACGTGATCTCTCTTCTCCATGGCAACAGGGATGCTGCCAGATTGGAGGTGGGACTTCAGGACTATATCCCTGTAGGTCTCGTCTATGTACCTCTCTGTCTTTCTTATGTTTTCCAAGTCTGCTACTCTAGCCTCTAGAGAACGGACTCGTTCCCTGAGAGCAAAGAGCTCCTTGCACCTAGTGCACACGTAAGACCTCTCACCAACTGGGAGAAAATCATACATGTGACACTCAATGCAAAAGACTGGAAAGCCCCCATCTCGCTGCTGGACTGCTGTCTGCATCTTAGTTTTAAGTTTTTTTGTTTAGATCTTTAAGTTCTTTACTTCCTAAGGGTTGCTATGGATATTTATACTAAAAAAACTGTACCTAATATGTTTAATATACCTTGTTCACCTGAAGCTTAATTAATCTCAGGTCCTTAGTGTATGACTGATTTGGGTAACGAGCTTCACCTGAGAGCACCTCCTGTCTTTTAAGATGTGTAAGTACCTATAAAGCTACGATTATCCCAGGGGTGGGTTGGGTGTGGGGAGGGAGGGAGGGTAATAACACTTATTAAAAAAGGGCTGCTACACAGTACCCTGTCCTGTGCTGCTGAGGTAAGCTATATTCTTATTTGATTTAAATTATAGCTCTTTGCTGCTGCTAGGCTCTAACTTATTATGAAATTTAAACTACAAGCTCTCTGCTGGGTTCTAAATTTAACCAGAAAACTCTTCTGTGTTTTAAATTGAAACTAAAAGTACTTTGCTGATGCTAGGCTCTGAGTGACTATTACATTTTATTTATTTAACAGTATTTCTAAACCGCCTTATCTTAATAATCAAGGTGGTATTACGGCAAACAATCAGGTCAGGTGAGTGTGTTATACATGCAGTGGGGGGAAATTGAGTGTGTGTCATGTTGTGTGTTAGATTGGTATGAGCTATTTACAGAGTGGGCTATATACAGTGGTGCAAAAACAAATTCCATGCATACATTGGTTAGGCGGGATCATGTACTGTTGTTCATTCTCTGAAGTTATGTGATGTGTCCATAGTGTTCTATGAACAGTATGGTTTTTAGCTGTTTTCTGAAGTCTTTTAGGTCTGTAGCGGCCCTCAAGTCGTCCGGGAGTTTGTTCCATATTGTTGGAGCGGCCATTGAGAGTGCTCTGTCTGTTGTGTCCTTGCGTGTGTGTTTGTATTCACTGGGGGTGCTGACTCTGTTGTGGGTTTGTTTTCTTCTGGGACGCGTACTGGTGTCTGATTGTATGAGTGTGTGTAGGTTGTTGGCTGATGTGTGGTGTTTGATCTTGAATATGTTTATGATAGTTTTGTATTTGATGCGTGCACCGATTGGAAGCCAGTGTAAGTCCTTTAAGGTGGGTGTGATGTGCTCCTGTCTTGCCGTTCCTGTTATGATTCGTGCAGCAGTGTTTTGTGCTAGTTGTAGAGGTTTGAGGGCTTGTTTCGGTAGGCCGAGGTGTATCGGATTGCAGAAGTCCAGTAGTGGGGTTATCAGTGCTTGACAGACGGTACGGAAGTGTTCCGGGGCACAAGCAAGTTCTCTGCTGGGTTCCAGATTTAACCAGAAAGCTCTTTTCTGTGTTTTAAATTTAAACTAAAAGTACTTTGCTGATGCTAGGCCCTGAGTGACTATTAAATTTAAACTGCAAGCTCTCTGCTGGGTTCCAAATTTAACCAGAAAGCTCTCTTCTGTGTGTTAAATTTAAACTTAAACTGCTGCTACTAGGCCCTGACTGATTTAACAAAAAATAGTGGGTTCACAGATTAATTAGCTTTAATAGAAAGAATTCCTTTCAGAAAATTTCCAGAAGTATATACTCACAATTGCAGATCTCTCTCCAGAAGTAACAGTCCCCTTTTCTAGTCCTTCAAGACTGACTGATAGCGGTCTCACTTTTCAGGATCAGATTAGTGCTGTGGTCAAACACTCTTTTTTCACTGTTCGTCAGATTCACTCCCTCCACTCTCTCCTTCCCAATTCCACTATTGTGACTCTACTCTCCCTTATCATATCTTGCTTGGACTACTGCAATATCATTTATGCCAGTTTACCGAACTATCAGCTTAAGTACTTACAAACAGTCCAGAACACTGCTATCTGTATTCTTTATCACGCCACCAAATTTGACCACATTTCCTCTCTGCTTAATAAGTCCCATTAGTTACCCATCACATATCGGATTTAGTTGAAATTTCTCACCTTAGTTCACAAGACCCTACACACTGGTACTACTGCCTATCTGTTTTCGCACATCATTCCCCGTGCTCCGACACATCTTCAATCCATCCATGCAAACAGACTACACCTTCCCCCTCTCTCTTGTGCACGCTTTGAATCTACTAGACATTCAGTTTTCTATTTTCTCAGCCCCAGTCTTTGTAATTCATTCCCTGCTGATCTCTGCCTAGTACTCTCTTTCCCTAGATTCAAATCTCTTCTCAAAACCCATCTCTTTGTTAGCTTTCAACCTAACTTCACAGGCTTAGAATTCTGCCTCTCCTTCCCTACTGACTCCTCCCCCCTCTTTCCTTCTACTACGCCTCTGTATCATTTTCTCACTTTTACTTTGTTTATTGGCGTTCCTTTCCCTTTCTTTTAATTTGGTTTTATTGTTTTGTTGTACACCGCTCTGCCATTTAGAAGGGCGATATAGTAAGTTTTAATAAACCATAAATCATAATGCACTCCCAGGAATGCCTATCTGCAGCACATGTTTAAGTACATTTACAGCCATGAAAAAAAGAAGCCTTGATAAAAATGACCGCCTTAATAATCCAAACCAAAAATCAATTGGGGTGTGCATGGCCCAAAACAAGTTTTGTGTATGCTCATTTTAAATTAATTTTTCTGATTTTCAGGCATTTTTTCATATTCAGTTGGCCTATTTCTTCTTTTAAGCATGCATTGTATGCACACAAGAACTTAAAAATGCATGCAATTGATTGAATTAACAGGCATGCATCAGTATACATGTATATAAGCGATTGGTGTGAACTTTCAATGCCTAGGCACCCAAATGAACTGAATGTGTGCTCATGAGTGCGCAGTCCTAAAAATCAAGATCAAAATTTACTTAACTGGTTATGCGGGTCAAATCAAAGTAAAATTAATAGAACATAACAATTCCTGTATGAAACAATAATATGGAATGGGCAGGGATTGTGCTTTAGAGTTATTGAGGAGGAAGCTAGTACACATTAACAGTTAATACCAAGAGGTGCAGCTAACTATGTCACATTAGCTACTAAATTATAGAATAATTGAACTTATAGGAGAAGTCCTCTATCAACTTTTACTATTGATTTTTTTGTTGGGTAGCAATTAACTGAGTAGTCTATGAATAGCCAACTCTGTATTACTGTGACTCTTTTTATTCTTATGTGACATATTGTGCCATACCAAAATTAAATAAAATGAAAATCCTGTAATGGCCCAGTCAATAGACATAGTATCTGATCAATACATGATTGATGCCCCATACAATTGACAAAAGAAAAAAAGACGACATAGTACTATTTTTTTGCATTGTTCACAATTTCTCAGTCCTGCTTCAGGTGAATTTCAATCATACCATAACTGAATCAACTTCAAAAACTTGTAGTTCCAGGGATCATCATCCACATTATCATGAGTATTATAAAGGTTCAGTATACCGTGGTAAAAATCATGTGGATTTAAGATATAAAGTTCCAAGTCATCTCATAAGATAAATCTTCCATATTTGCTGAGAATCATTTAAAATCCAATCTCCTACCTTTTGGCTGTTTTCATGTTACCTCATCGGAGATGTTTACCCTTACTGTCTTCTTACTATCATTTTAATCTGCTGAAGCTTCCGCATCTGCTACTTCCTTTTAAAGAGTCTTTCCTCTTATTCAATTAAAGGCATAGCTGTCATAACAACACAAGTACCCATATTAAAAATTGTCTACGTCAGTTAATTATCGAAGACACTTCAAAAAATCAGAACAGTGAAGTCCATTCAACTGATGAATTTAAACCCCGAGGAGTAGTAGAATTGAACTGAAAAATCTTTCATTGTTCTCAAAAGTTCAATCTCTTGTCTCTGTCACCTCCTCTCCAATGTAACAGATCAGCAAAAAAAATGTTGATATTCCAGGCAACATGTTATCTATATGCAGTTACCACATTATCTCCAGGAACAAGCAGGAATGTAGTCGTCACATATGGGAGACGTCGGTACCGACTGAGCACGCGCGGGAACGCTCCCCAGCGTCCAATAGGAAAGCTTTTGGGAGCATCCCACTGCGCCTGCGTAGCTGCCTTCTTGCCTTTCCAGCTCTCCCTCTTCAGTGTTTTGTTTTCCGCGGAGCTGACAGGCAGCATTCCTGTCACTGCAGAAAAAAATTCTTTTTGTGGTCTTGTCTGCCTTCCCGTTGACGCTAGCACCGGTATCGTCGGTTTATCTTTCTTTCTTTCTTTTCAAAAAAAAAAGAGGAGGAAAACTTTGTTTTTCTCCGGGGTCTTTACCCTTCAGGGGTTTAGGTGCCATTTTGGGCCTCAGGCCTTTTCTCAAAATGGAAAAACCATCCAGTGGGTTTAAAAAGTGTTCCAAATGTGGCAGTACCATTTCTGCTACCGACACCCATGACTGATGTCTTAAATATTTGGGACTGGACCACTCGCCAGCAGAATGTCTTCTCTGTAGGAAGATGACAAAGAGGGACCTGCAGAATAGAGCTGCGAAACTCGGCACCCTTTTTGCCACGGATTCCATGTCTGTGGCATCAATGTCCTCCAGGGCTTCATCGTCCTCCCACGGATCTCAGGTAATGAAACCTAAGTCTTCTAAGACTGGTCGGTCCTCAAAGGGTAGATCTCCTTCTAAGTATCGAGATGTTTCAAGCATTGCCCTAGAGGGGAATGCACCGGCCAAACAGCGCCGGTGGGAGGTCTTTGCCTCCAAAGCATTAGGGGGGTCCCAAGATGTTCTGGAGGCTTCCACCTCGGGAGAACTCTTGGTGCCTTGCCCTGGGGTCGTGGCACATGCCTCTGGTACCGACACCCAAGCATCAGCTGGTTCCATGGATTAGCGTATCCTGGCCATTGAGAGGAGTTTAGCGGCCCTGCTTGCAGCCTCGGTACTGCTAAAACCTCTGCAATCGGTTCCGCAGTCATCAATATCGACACTGGTACTGAATATTCCTGCAGCGACCATTGCTCTGCTCTCCATGCTACCGCCCATACTGGCCTTGGAGTCAGTGTCCGGAATCGAGGGTCCGGTACTGAGGCATCCTGATGCTGATGATTTCGAACGGTACTGTCGATGGGCCGAGCGGGAACACCCGGCTCATCGTTACTTCGAGTCTTCCGATTCTCATTCCTCTGAATCAATCGGTACCAGGGATTTCCTTCCCGAGGATCCTTCTCCTTCTCCACAACGCCGTATGTCTCCTCTGGAAGACATGTCTTTTCAAGACTTTATACGGGATGTGGCTCGGGGCCTCTCCATTACTGTGACCCCTGAAAAAGAACCCAGAGCTGAAGAGCTTGAAATCCTTCAGTGCCTCTCCATTACTGTGACCCCCGAAAAAGAACCCAGAGCTGAAGAGCTTGAAATCCTTCAGTGCCTAAGGAGGCTGATACCTTACCAATTCACCGGATATTGCATGACCTCATGCTTAGGATGTGGGAAACGCCTCTAACGGTGTCTCCACATTCTCGGAGACTTGATACCATGTACCAGGTACCGCAATGTCCCGGTTTCCAAAAGACGCAGTTGCCACACCACGCAATGGTAGTGGAATCGGCAATGCGTTGAATCAAAAGTGCCAAGACACATTTGTCTAATCCTCCTGGCCGTGAGGCCAGAACTCTCGATGCCTTTGGTCATAGATGTTTCCAGGCCTCAATGTTATCGGCCAGAATAAGTTCTTACATACTTTATATGGGTATGTTCCTTCGGGAGGTAGCAAGGGATTTGGAGCTAATGGCTCTTCTCCTCCCAGATGACAAAAGGGCTGATTATCTGACACTTGTTAAACATGCCCAGAATGTTTCCAAGTTCATGAACAGGGCAACCTTTGATTGCTTTGAATATATTAGCAAAACATCTGCTATCTGTTATAATGTAAACTCAATCAGTCTTCTCTGATCTGAGTATTCTTTGTTAAATGTAAACCGCACTGATAACAAATAGTGCGGTATATAAGAATTGTTAAATAAATAAATAAATAAAATAAAAATAAATCTGCATTGGTGCACGAAGGATTGCTTGGTTACAAGCATCTGATCTTGAACAGTGGGTGCAAGATAAGCTGGGGAATATTCCTTGCACAGGAGAAAACCTCTTTGGCAAGGATTGGCAGGACAAGGCCTCGCAGCTAGAGTCTGAGAACACTACCTTAAATAGGCTTTCTAAGACCATTGCCAACCCAGCTAAGAAAAAGGCTGTAAAAAAACCCTTTTTCAACAAAAGAAAGAAGTTTTATCCTTCTTATACCCAGACCGTGCATTGTCCCATCCATTCCTCCCAGAAGGGACAACATTAGCCAAAGCAACAGAGGAAGGCTCAGGCCCCCAGAGCTCAACCAGCTCAACAGACCCAGCTTCCTCAAGGTCTTTGACTCTTTCCTAGAGAACTTAGCTGTTCTACCTCTCTAGCTTCCAGAGCCAATTCACATCCCAGGCAGACTATGTTACTTTGCAAAAAGATGGCATCAGATAACATCAGAACATTGGACTTTTGTTATAGTGACCGAGGGGTACAAACTTCACTTCCAGAGTTTGCCCCCTCCCTCCACTCCAAAAGAGTTCAGTTCTCCGGCCCCTCTCACCATTCTCTTGGGCAAGGAGATTACCTCCCTTCTCACTCAAGGCGCCATAGAGGAGGTATCTCTGTCTCAACAAGGCCTGGGCTTCTACTCCCCCTACTTCCTCATTCCAAAGAAAAGAGGAGGATACAGGCCCATTCTGGACCTCAGAGAATTAAACAGGTACCTGTTCCGGGAGAAATTCAAAATGATTTCTCTCTGCACATTCCTCCCTTACATCCAGAGTCAGGATTGGCTTTGTTCTCTAGTTCTAAAGGATGCATATATGCATATCCTTATTCATACAGAACGCAGGAATTTCTTTGATTCCTCTTTCAGGGAAGACATTACCAGTCCAGGGTTCTACCCTTTGGCCTGGCTTCTGCCCCAAGAGTCTTCACAAAATGCACGGCAGTAGTTGCAGCATTCCTAAGGACTCTAGAATTATTTGTTTTCCCTTACTTAGACGACTGGCTCATACGAGCGACAACAGCTCAAGAGGCCAGCTCTTCGCTCTCTCGCATAATGCAGGTCCTTCAACACTTGGGATTTGTAATAAATCTACCAAAATCCCAGCTTACCCCTTCTCAAAACTCTAGAGTTCATAGGGGCTCTGTTGGACACGCAGCGATCAAGGGCTTTTCTACTACAGATCCGCTGCACTCGCATTGTTCACCTGGCTTCTCAAGCAGCTATGAAAACCTTCCTAATGGCTCGAGAGATGCTTCAGTTGCTGGGCCACATGGCTTCCAAGATTCACGTGGTCCCCTATGCTCGTCTACATATGCGAGCAGCTCAATGCACCCTAGCTTTGCAGTGGACCCAGGCATCAGGTCATCTAAGGGACAGAATCATGAATTCTCCACATCTCATTTTGTCCCTCAGATGGTGGCAGTCACAAGAAAACCTCCTTGTAGGGTCACCTTTTCAGAGGCCACACCAATCTACTCTGACGACAGATGCATCCAAGTGGGCTGGGGAGCTCACCTGGATAACTTATCCACTCAGGGTCTTTGTACTCAGCAAGAGGCTCGACTCTACATAAACCTGTTAGAGCTCAGAGCCATACTCAATGCTCTCAAAGTATCCAGAACCAACTGCGCTCCAAGACAATTCTGGTACAGACGGACAATCAGGTAGCTATGTTCTAGGTGAACAAGCAGGGGGGAACAGGTTCTCAGGCATTATGCAATGAAGCCCTGCATCTCTGGTCCTTTGCCATACAACATCAGATCCACCTATCAGCAGTGCATCTCCCTGGCAAACAGAATCTTCTGGCAGACAGGCTCAGCCGAGTACTACTGCCTCATGAATGGTCTCTCCATGTGGACCAGATCGCTCGGATCTTTCAGCTCCGGGGAACCCCAGATATAGATCTGTTTGCAAGTCCTCAGAATGCCAAACTTCCCCGCTTCTGTTCCAGAATTCCTGCTCAGAATAGTCAAGCGATGAATGCTTTCCACCTCCACTGGGGTCAGGACTTACTGTATGCCTTCCCACCCATTCTCCTCATTCCCAAAACCCTTTTCAAGCTTCAGAGAGACAGGGGCTACATGATCCTCATAGCCCCATTCTGGCCACATCAAGCGTGGTATCCACTGCTTCTATGTCTCTCTGACCAATCCTCTGGACTTGGGATGTACTCCAGATCTCCTATCCCAGGAGAAAGGAACACTTCTGCACCCGAACCCTCAGTCTCTGCACCTGATGACATGGCTGCTGAGAGCTTAGCACTCCAGGATATCAACCTCTTCCAACAGGTTAAAGATATCCTTTTGGCCTCTAGGAAACCTTCCACAAGGCGTGCTTATGCTTTTAAGTGGAAAAGGTTTTCCATCTGGTGTTCAAATAGGAACTTAATCCTTTTTCAGTTCCCATGGAGGCCTTACTTGAGTATCTCCTCCACCTTTCGTCCTCTGGACTTAAGACTAATTCGGTAAGGGCTCACCTCAGTGCCACTGCGGCTTTCCATATGCCCTTCGAAGGGCAACCTGTCTCTTCTCAGCCGCTAGTAGCCCGCTTCATGAGAAGTCTACTCTTAACCAAACCTCCCATTAGTCCACCATCCGTGGCTTGGGATCTTAACCTGGTACTTGGCCAGCTCATGAAGCCACCCTTTGAACCTCTAGCCACCACATTTCTAAAGTATCTTTCTTGGAAAGTCATCTTCCTGATTGCTCTCACTTCTGCGAGACGCATTAGTGAGCTACAGGCTTTAGTGGCTGACCCCACCTTACACACGGTTCCACCATGATAAGGTAGTCCTTAGGACTCATCCCCACTTTATGCTAAAGGTGGTTTTGCTTTTTCATTTAAACCAATCAGTCTGTCTTCCTGTCTTCTTCCCTAGACCTCACGCCTCTAGTGCAGAAAGAAGTCTACATACTCTGGATTGCAAGCGTGCTTTGGCCTTTTATCTTCAGAGAACTAGACAGCACAGAAAGGCTTCACAACTTTTTGTTGCTTTTGACTCCAGTCACCTAGGTCGACCGGTTACCAAGAGAACACTCTCCAAGTGGATTGCAGACTGCATATCTTTTACCTATGAGAGTAAGGGACTTTCTCTTGAAGGTCATGTCACAGCATACAACGTGCGAACAATGGCTGCTTCCATGGCAAACCTATGCTCCATGGCGATTGATGAAATTTGCAAAGCAGCAGCCTGGTCTTTGTCCACACCTTTGCGGCCCATTACTGCTTGGACAAGGACTGCCGTCGGGATGCCTCGTTTGGCCAGGCTGTTCTCCAGCATCTTTTTCATACTTAGATCAACTCCTACCCCCTCCCCTCCCGGGTTTCGATACAAGATATCCTCGGGAGGATACATGACCCACTTAGGACTCCGTTTCACTGCTCTATCTGTGGTCATCTCTCTGGCATCTCCAAGCTAGAGAGTCCCATATGTGAAGACTACATTCCTGCTTATTCCTGGAGATAGCATAGTTACTCACCCTTAACAGGTGATCTCCGGGAACAGCAGGAATTAAGTCTTCACAACCCACCTTCCTCCCCTAGGAGTTGTACCACCTTCTTCTTCTTCTCTCCTTCTATTTGAGTTACAAACTCAACTGAAGAGGGAGAGCTGGAAAGGTGGGAAAGCAGCTACGCAGGCGCAGTGGGATGCTCCCAAAAGCTTTCCTATTGGACGCTGGGAACATCCACCAAAAGTGAATGTAAAGGTTTTGCAGCTACTGCGCATGAATTTTGGCAATTACCTTACGGTAATTGCAAAACCCTACCATACTTTAGTAAATGAGGCCCTATGGGGGTTATTCTGTGCTATGAATAGCGGGGATGGATGGCCCAGTGGGACGTCCATCCCTGCTATTTGTGCTGGCTCTTGCCCCCGACTAATTTCCCTGCAGGTTGTGCGGGGAAGATAGATGGGGGTGGGGAATGGGTGGCCTGGGGGCGGAGTCTGGGCGCGCAGTGGGCATTCACTGACCCTGGATGTACAGGGCCGATTCTAATGTCGACCGTGTACGTCCATGGCCAGCGACATGTGCGGGGAAGTTATTCCACTTCCAAGGTGCAATAACTTCCCTGGACGTATCTTAATTTCAATGACGGGGCGTGGATGGGGCAGGGGGGCCAGGGGACATTCCCCGCATCCTGACCCTGGCCTTAAGAGGCCAGATTGGGGGTCAGACTGCGGGGAATAAACCCCTTTTTCAGGCAGCCGGCATCGTGGCTCTTCAGTGGAGCCGCGGTGCCATGGCAACATGATGCCATGGTGACACAGCTCCATTGAGGAGCCTTGACTGAGTTAGCCAGGGCAGTCATGGCGGCCAAGAGAGCAAATAGAATGCTAGGTATCATAAGGAAAGGAATGGAAAATAAAACAAAACATATTATAATGCCTCTGTACTGTTCCATGGTGAGACCGTACCTTGAATATTGTGTGCAGTTCTGGTTGCCATATCTTAAAAAGGATATAGCGTTATTAGAAAAGGTTCAGAGAAGAGCCACCAAAATGGTAAAGGGGATGGAAGGATACTCCTATGAAGAAAGGCTAAAAAGGTTAGGGCTCTTTAACCTGGAAAAGAGACGGCTGAGGGGAGATATGATAGAAGTCTATAAATTAATGGACGTAGTGGAATGGGTAAACATAGATAGATTGTTTACGTTATTAGAATATAGAAAGACTAGGGGACATGCAATGAAGCTGCAGGGTAAACTGTTTAAGACTAATAAAAGAAAATATTCTTTCACTCAACGTGTAATCAAACTCTGGAATTTGTTACCGGAGGATGTAGTAAAGGCTGTTAGTGTAGCTGGGTTTAAAAAAGATTTGGACAAGTTCCTGTAGGAAAGGTCCATAAACCATTATTAAGAAGGGACCCAGGATATCAGTGCTTGACCCAGTACAAGCATTGCGGAACCTGTGTCTTTTGGGGAAACTGCTAGGTACGTATGACCTAGATTGGCCACTGTTGGAAACAGGATACTGGGCTTGATGGACCTTGGTCTGACCCAGTATAGCATATCTTATGATCTCCAGGAACAAGCAGGAATGAGTCTTCACATATGGGTACGTCGGCGCCGACGGAGCCCGCACGGAAATGCTCCCCAGCATCCAATCAGAAGCCTTTGGGAGCATCTCTCGCGCCTGCGCGGTGACTTCCCGCCTTTCCCACTGCCTCTCCTCAGTTTTCGTTTTTCCGCGGAGCCAACAGGATGTACCTCCTGTCACCGCAGAAACTTTTTTCTTTAAAATCTTTATTTTCTTGTTTTGTGTGGTCGCGGCTGTCTTCCCCGCCGATACCGGTACCGCCGGTGCTTTATTCTTCTCTTTTCCAGGTTTAGAGAAATAATTTCCCCTTCAGTTTTTTCTTTTATCTTTTGAGGCCTACTAGGCCTTTCCAACATGGAGCCTTCTTCCCCTAAGAAGTGCCCTCACTGTGGAAACTTGGTTTTCTTTTTAGACTCCAATGCCTGGTGTCTAACCTGTTTGGGTCCTGACCCTTTTTCCCAGGGTCCATGGGGCTTTAGCATCGGGAGAAGACCTTCTCTTTTTCGGGTATCCCTCGATGCCGTTTTTCCTCCTCCGGTGAGGACCTCGGTTTACTCTTCTCTCCAGGATCAGGTAACCCACAAACAGTCTGTTAAGACTAGCCAATTCTTGAAGGGCAAGTCTCATGCCCAGCATGATGACGGCTCCGGCCTTGTCCTCAAGACCCCATTGGCAATAAGACCCCAGCGGGTGTCTTCGGGCTCCAAAGCATTTACGGGATTTCAGGTTGTTCCTGGGGTTCACTCCTCACAGAACATACCTGAGCCATGCTCATGGGGTGGTATCCGCTTCGAGCGGTACCGATTCCCCGGCATCGGCATCGGTGTCGAGTGCTCCACTCTTCACCAAGGATCGTCAGCTGGTGTCCTCGGTGCCTTCGGGGCCGATCGATACGACCCAGACTGGCTTTCCTGCATCCCAGCCATGCGCGGGATTGGTACCGGCTTCGAGCGGTACCGCTTCCCCGGCATCGGCACCGATGTCGAGTGCTCCACTCGCCACCAGGGATTGCGGTCTGGCTTTGAGCGGTACCGCTTCCCCGGCATCGGCACCGGTGTCGAGTTCTCCACTCTTCACCAGGGCTCGTCGTCTGGTGTCCTCGGTACCTTCGGGACCGATCGACCCGACCCAGACTGGTTTTCCTGCTTCCCAGCCATGCGCGGGGTTGGTACTGGCTTCGAGCGGTGCCGATCCCCCGGCATTGGCACCGGTGTCGAGTGCTCCGCTCCTCACCAGGGATCGTCGTCTGGAGTCCTCGGTGCCTTCGGGGCCGGTCGATACGACCCAGTCTAGCTTTCCTGTATCCCAGCCAACCGCGGGGTCGACATCGGCATCGGTGTCGAGTGTTCCACTCTTCACCGGGGATCGTCATCGGGTGTCCTGGGTGCCATGCTTGGGGGGGGGGTACCGGCTTCAAGCGGTGCCGATACCCCGACATCGGCACCGGTGTCGGGTGTTCCTCTCTTCACCGGGCGTCGTCCTCGGACGTCCTCGGTGCCTTCGGTACCGATCGATACGATTCCGATTGACCTTCATGTGGCGGCTTCGCCGATTCCACCATCGACGCTTGTTTCGATGCCCAGTCTAGAATCCATATCCAGTCTAGATGACTTGGTTCCGACGCGTTTCGGAGCCGATCCTTGTCGCCTCCGACTACGCAGTATCGGGGATAATCACCAAAGCTCTCTGGTTACCTCGGTACCGCTTCGGCAACCTCCGATGCCTGCTACGAGGGCATTACCGTCCCCGATGCCGGTACCGGTATCAATGTCATTTCCTGCAGTTCCATCGGTGCCATCGATCCTTTCCATGCCTAGCTTGGAATCGATACCGGGAACCGACGATGCAGTACTGACTGCCTCGAATCAGAACTGCCAGTATCGTTCTCCATCTAGCAGGATTCCTTTTACAACCTACCCAGGAATAGTTCCTCTGGGAGATTCTTCTTTTCAGAAATTTCTCCTTGACATGGCAACCTTTCTTGCCATTCCTATTCCTGGTCCTACTCTTGGCCAAGATCCTGCAGAAAAGGAAACCATAATGCTTCCTTTGCATCAGTCTTTGCAGGACCTTCTTCTGAGGATTTGGGAATCACCTTTAAAGGTTCCTGCGCCTTCTACAGCCATGAATGTTCTGTATCAGGTGCCTCCCTCTCCGGGGTTTCAGAAAAACCAACTTCCGCATCATTCCATTGTAGTGGAATCAGCAATGAGGAAGGTCAGAAGTAAGAAGAAGCATTCTTCTTTCCCACCAGGTCGTGCATCTAAAGCACTTGATGCCTTTGGACGTCAGACCTTCCAAACTTCTATGTTGGCTTCAAGAATTATTTCATATATTTTTTATATGAGTCTCACGCTTCAGGAGGTCACAGAGAAGTTATCTCTTTTGTCTCCTTTTTTATTGGAACCTAAGGCCTCTGACTATTCCTTGCTTATTAATCGTAGCAGGAATATCTCTTGGTTTCTTTCCCGGGCTTCTCTAGACTCTTTTGAGTCTGTTAGCAGATCCTCTGCTATTGCCATTGGAGCGCGCTGTACAGCGTGGCTGCAGTCTTCAGACTTGAGCAGATGGGCACAACACACACTGGGTAATTCTCCTTGTACTGGAGAAAATCTCTTCAATAAAGAGGCTTTACGTCAGGTTGCTCATTGCTCCACTGACTTCCCTGGTTCTGGAAACCATCCTAAGCCTTCTTTTTCCCCAGGATGTAGGCAATGTCCTACCAAACCGTCTGTCCCGAAGAAGAGGAAGTTTCATCCTTCTTCTACCCATCCTCCCGGTGTACCCAAGCAAGGGACATCTCATCCTAGTCTGAAGTCTCCAGACTCTACCCAGTCTGCTCATAACCAGCACCCATAGGTTCCTGTGTATTGCACTCTACAGTTAACTTCTCCTCAGCGGAAGTTTATTCTTCAAACTCTACACTGGTTTTTTCTTTTCCAGTATGCTATGCTCTGGGGGTATTTTTGTCCATGGGTCACAGAATTCTCCCATTCTTACTACAACGAAGGGAGGTTGCAACTATCCCATGATAGTTCTGCCCCATATGGACATTTTTTCCCTCAGCTGACCTTCCATAGGGTAAGCCACTTTCCATAAGAACATAAGAACATAAGAAATGCCATACTGGGTCAGACCGAGGTCCATCAAGCCCAGTATCCTGTTTCCAACAGTGGCCAATCTAGGTCATACGTACCTAGCAGTTTCCCCAAAAGAGTCAGGTTCTGCAGTGCTTGTACTAGGTCAAGCATTGATATCCTGGGTCCCTTTTTAATAGTGGTTTATGGACCTTTCCTCCAGGAACTTGTCCAAACCTTTTTTAAACCCAGCTATACTACATCCTCCGGTAACAGATTCCAGAGTTTGATTACACGTTGAGTGAAGAAATATTTTCTCTTATTTGTCTTAAATAGTTTACCCCGTAGCTTCATTACATGTCCCCTAGTCCTTCTATATTCTGATAGCGTAAACAATTGATCCACGTTTATCCGTTCCACTCCATTCATTAATTTATAGACCTCTATCATATCTCCCCTCAGCCGTCTCTTTTCCAGGTTAAAGAGCCCTAACCTTTTTAGCCTCTCTTCATAGGAGTAGCCTTCCATCCCCTTCACCAATTTGGTGGCTGTTCTCTGTACTTTTTCTAATAACTCTATGTCCTTTTTAAGATACGGTGACCAGAATTGCACACAATATTCAAGGTGCGGTCGTACCATGGAGCGATACAGAGGCATTATAATATCCTTTGTTTTATTCTCCATCCCTTTCCTTATGATACCTAGCATTCTATTTGCTTTCTTGGCCGCCGCTGCACACTGGGCGGAGGGTTTTAACATGTTATTCACGATGACTCCTAAATCTTTTTCCTGGGTGGTGGTTTCTAATGTGGAGCCTTGCATCGTGTAACTATAGTGTGGGTTGTTCTTTCCTAGGTGCATAACTTTGCACTTGTCCACATTAAATTTCATCTGCCATTTGGATGCCCAGTCGTCCAATTTATCCAGATCTTCCTGCAGTTTTCCACAATCCTCTTGGGTTTTAACAACTTTAAACAGTTTTGTGTCATCTGCAAATTTGATAACCTCACTAGTTATTCCCTTTTCCAGGTCATTTATGAATATGTCAAAAAGTAGCGGACCCAGTACAGATCCCTGGGGTACTCCACTATTCGCCTTTTTCCATTGGGAATATTGGCCATTTAGCCCTACCCTCTGCTTTCTATCTTTTAACCAGTTCCCGATCCACAATAGTACACTGCCTCCTATCCCATGACTTTTTAGCTTTGCCAAAAGTCTCTGATGGGGACCTTGTCAAAAGCTTTCTGAAAGTCCAGATACACTATATCAACCGACTCACCTTTGTCTACCTGTTTATGCACACCTTCAAAAAAACAGATCAGATTAGTAAGACAAGATCTTCCTTGTCTAAAGCCATGTTGGCTGTCTCCCATTAGGCCATGACTATGTACATGCTGTGTAATTTTGTTCTTTATGATGGTTTCTACCATTTTCCCTGGTACTGACGTCAGGCTCACCGGTCTGTAATTTCCCGGGTCACCCCTGGAACCCTTTTTAAAAATTGGTGTTACGTTGGCGACCCTCCAATCTTCAGGTATTACAGATGATTTTAATGAAAGTTCACAGATTACCAATAGCAGGTCTGCAATCTCATATTTCAGTTCTTTCAACACTCTGGGATGTATACCATCCGGTCCAGGTGATTTGCTACTATTCAGTTTATCAAATAGTTGTAATATATCTTCCCGGTGTAGTGATATTTCTCTCAATTCCTCTGCAGTATCACCTTTAAATACCACTTCAGTCTTGGGTAACATCCCTACATCTTCCTCAGTAAAGACCGAAGCAAAGAATTCATTCAGTCTCTCTCTGCTATAGCCTTGTCTCCTCTTACTGCCCCTTTTACCCCTCTATCATCTAACGGTCCAATTGACTCTCTCACAGGCCTTTTGCTACGAATGTACTTGAAAAAGTCTTTATTTCGTGTTTTTGCTTCCGTAGCAAGTTTCTTCTCAAATTCCCGCTTTGCCTGCCTTATCAATGCTTTGCATTTAACTTGCCAGTGCTTGTGCTGTTTCCAGTTTTCATCATTTGGCTCTTTTTTCCATTTCCTGAAGGTTGCTCTTTTGGCAGCAACAGCCTCTCTGACCTCACCTTTAAACCATGCTGGCAGTTTTTTGGACTTTCTTCCACTTTTCTTAATGCGTGGAATACAGCTGGTCTGGGCTTCGAGGATAGTATTTTTAAATAACACCCATGCTTGCTGTAAGTCTTTAACCTTTGGAACCGCTCCTTTTAGTTTTTTCCGAACTATATTCCTCATTCTATCATAGTCTCCCTTTTGAAAGTTAAAAGGTAGTACTGTGGATTCCTTTACTATCTGTCCTCCACTGATTAAATCAAACATGATCATACTATGATCACTATTGCCAAGTGGTCCCAACACCCTTATTTCTTGCACCAGATCTGGCGTTCCACTAAGGACTAGGTCCAGTATGGCTTCCCCTCTGGTTGGTTCATGAATCAGCTGCTCCAAGAAGCAGTCATTTATTTCATCTAGAAACTTTATCTCGTTAGCTTGTCCTGCTGTGACACTGTCCCAGTCGATACCGGGGTAATTGAAATCACCCATTATTACTACTCTGTTGTGGCTTTTGTTAGCTTCCTTGATTTCTTTGAGCATTTCATCATCCATTTGTTCATTCTGGCCAGGCGGTCGATAGTATACTCCCACTGCCATCACCTTCCCCTTCATAAATGGAATTTCAATCCATAGAGATTCTACAGCAAATTTTGTTCCCTGCAAAACTTTAATCCTTTCTGACTCAATGCCCTCTCTAACATAGAGCGCAACCCCTCCACCAATTTGTTCAGCTCTATCATTACGATATAGTTTGTATCCAGGTATCACAGTGTCCCACTGGTTATCCTCCTTCCACCATGTCTCTGAGAGTGCAATCATATCTAACCTCTCATTTAGTGCTATATATTCTAATTCTCCCATCTTATTGTTTAGACTTCTAGCATTGGCATACAAGCATTTTAGAGACTGTATTTTATTAATATTAATCTGGCTATTGGTAGGCATGGGTAATTGGGAATCTTTATGCTCTGTCTGCTCCTTACTCAAGGGCTTTTGGGCTACTATACTCCCTTTTGGAACCTCACTGCTTTTGGTAGTATCCTTCAAGGATACCTTTGTCCGAACCATGCGCTCTTGGGTGACTGTCGGCTTTCCCCTATTTTCTAGTTTAAAAGCTTCTCTATCTCTTTTTTAAAGGTTAATGCCAGCAGTCTGGTTCCATCCTGATTAAGGTGAAGCCCATCCCTTCGGAAGAGCCCCCCCTTTCCCCAGAATGTTCCCCAGTTCCTAACAAATCCAAAACCCTCATCCTTGCACCATTGTCTCCGAACCCCTCTCTTCCAGGGTTTCCCCTGCTTGAGTTGGTGCCATACTGAAACACAGTGTAGACTGTTGTTTTCCTTCAATGCGTGCTCTGAACACCTCATCAGACAGGAACGGAAATCTTCTCCGCTGCCTTTGTCTGTTTTCTCTCTGTTTTAATACAGGAGAATCCCCTCTGTGGTTTGGTTCAGTTGCTGTATATGCAGGAGTTCCAGTGATTACCTTAGTGCTCATTGCAAGCTACTTGCACCTAGCTTGCATAATACTCTTCACTGCAGCTTATCTTCTTCTAGCCATATCCTTTCCTAGGATATGGCAACACACCTGACTTCTGTCAGTTGTATCTATAATTCTCCTGCACAATGCTCTCTGCAATTTTCAGAGAAGCTTTCTGCTATGGGCCCTTGCTACAGTGCATTGAACTTTGTCTCTGAGGGTCTTTCATGTCCAGCGGACAAGTTTTTTTTTTTTTCCTACGTGAGTGTCCACGGAGTTTCCAATCTGGCCGGAATATACTCCTGTTCCTTCCCGCTTGGCATTATGTTTTCTACTCCACTTGGACAACGCATACTCTTTTACCGTACATGATACCCCTGAACCCCTTGGCTGGGTCACTTTGGTATCTTCGTCTCTGCGTTCTTCTTGTATTTCGGACATATCAGAGTCCTAAGGTACTGCTGACGTACTCTTACCAGACTGCTGTTGCCCTCTGGTTTTCACGCAACCATGCTGGTTCTTCCACTGCCTACATTCCTGCTCCACAGAAATAGATCCTCTATATTTCTTCAGGTGGGTTTCACCCCCTATTATGGGATGAATTTTTTCCCATCACATTCCCCATGTGAATGTTTCTGTGGCTCAGTTGCAGGCATGCATTCTTAAAATTATTTTCCTGTATGTATGTGTCCTGTGCATACATGGTTTTATACCCTGGGTGGGCATCAGCCATTCCGCCTCTATCTATACATATATCTGTCTGCATTTCTATATGTAGATTTATATATATCACACTTGTCTAGACATATATATTCTCATACGTATAGATATGTATGTCTTTCCTTATATATATACATATATCTATATATATATAGGTATGCGCATATTGGGAGATGTCCATAGCACCCTATGTCTAACCTATCTCCCTGACTGTCGGTGCTTAGGTTTTTATTTTCTTATGGGGTCCAGACAGTCAACTTGCCTATTATAATATGGCTCAGTAACTGGGACTGGTTATACTAACAATTACTGCTGTGACGTCAACAGCTTCTATTTTTGTTATACATCTCCTTTTTCTATGCAGTCTCACACTTCAATGTCTTCCTATCTCCTACCAGCTAGGAAAGACAGTGTACATTTTCAGTATTCCTGCGTACACTTCTGTTCTCCTTGGGAATAGGGGCTTTTTTCCATACCCTCTCTTCCCTTCCGGACTGGGCTACTTTCCAGATCGGTCAGTTTTCTTCTGTTAGTCCTCAATGTTTATGACTCTGTACCTACAAGAGTTCTCAGCTTTTCCCATAAAGCTTTTCATTGGAGGCCTGCCGATCTTCTCCTGCCCCGGTTGACACCTGGGTCACCTGCCCATTCCAGATTGGAACTTCTTCCTCACTGCAGTGGAGTTACCTTGAAGATTCCGCTACTGCATCTCCTGGCTACTTCCTACAATCCAGTAGGTAAGATCTATATTGTGCTAGTTCATTAAATATTTACTGATACTTGACATACATTCTAAAGACTTTTTTTTCCCTGTAGTCTTTAGATTAGCTGTTCCTCTGCAGCTCTGCTCTATTCAACTCCTACCCCCCCATCCCCCAGGGGATGCCGGAGATCCAGGTTGGGAAATGCCGCCCTGTTCCAGGGATACGCATTTTATGGGATCTCCCCTGGCACCCGCAGCTAGGGAGTCCCCATATGTGAAGACTCATTCCTGCTTGTTCCTGGAGATAGCACAGTTACTTACCTGTAACAGGTGATCTCCAGAACAGCAGGAATTAGTCTTCACAACCCACCCACCTCCCCTAGGAGTTGTATCTCTCTATTTCCTTTCCTCTTCTCTCCTTGCTGTCTCAGCTATGAAACTCAACTGAGGAGAGGCAGTGGGAAAGGCGGGAAGTCACTGCGCAGGCGCGAGGGATGCTCCCAAAGGCTTCTGATTGGATGCTGGGGAGCATTTCCGTGCGGGCTCCGTCGGTGCCGACGTACCCATATGTGAAGACTAATTCCTGCTGTTCCGGAGATCACCTGTTACAGGTAAGTAACTGTGCTTTCTTATGTACATGCAGGCCAGACTGAATGGCAGTTGCGGCCTGCATGTGCAGGACTGTTCGCGATTCTGATCCCACGGGGCTAGACATGCCCCATGGGATCTAAATCGCAATCCTCTCTGTGCGTCCATGGAATGATACAGAGGCATTATAATATCCTTTGTTTTATTCTCCATTCCTTTCCTTATGATTCCTAGCATTCTATTTGCTTTCTTGGCTGCCGCTGCACACTGGGTGGAGGGTTTCAATATATTATCCACGATGATGCCTAAATCTTTTTCCTGGGTAGTGGTTCCTAATGTTGAATCTTGCATTGTGTAACCCAGGAATGGCCAACTCCAGTTATGGTGCGCCACAATCCAGCCTGATTTTCAGGATGTCCCGAATGAATATTCATGAGGTATATTTGCATTGACTGCCTCCCATTGTATGCAAATATATCTCATAAATATTCATTAGGGACATCCTGAAAACCAGGCTGGATTGTGGTAAACCAGGCTGGATTGTGGTGCACCAGGACTGGAATTGGCCACCCCTAGTGTAACCATAGTTTGGGTTGTTTTTACCTAGGTGCATAACTTGGCACTTGTCCACATTAAATTTCACTGCCATTTGAACGACCAGTCTTCCAATTTATCAAGGTCCTTTTACAATTTTTCACAATCCTCTTGAGGTTTAACAACTTTGAATAATTTTGTGTCATCTGCAAATTTGATTACCTCGTTATTCCTGTTTCCAGGTCATTTACGAATATGTTAAAAAGCAGCGGACCCAGCACAGATCTCTGGGGTACTGCACTATTCACCTTTCTCCAGTGGGAAAATTGACCATTAGCCTTACCCTCTGCTTTCTGTCTTTTAACCAGTTTCTGATCCACAATAGTACACTGCCTCCTATCCCATGACTTTTTAATTTCGCCAAGAGTCTCTCATGGGGACCTTGTCAAAGGCTTTCTGAAAATCCATATACACTATATCAACTGGCTCAGCTTTGTCTACCTTTTATTCACACCATCAAAAAAACAATAACAGATTAGAAAGACAAGATCTTCTTTGGCTAAAGCCATGTTGGCTGTCTCTCATTAAGCCATGACTATCTACATGTTCACTAATTTTGTTCTTTATGATGGTTTCTACCATTTTTCCCGGTACTGACGTCAGGCTCACCAGTCTGTAGTTTCCCGGATCACCCCTGGAATCCTTTTTATAAATTAGCGTTAGCGTTACATTGGCCATCCTCTAATCTTCAGGTATTACAGATGATTTTAATGATATGTCACAGTTTACTAATGGTAGGTCTGCAACTTCATATTTCAGTTCTTTCAACACCCTTGGATGTATACCATCCGGTCCAGGTGATTTGCTACTCTTCAGTTTATCAAATAGTTGTAATACGTCTTCACGGTGTATCAATATTACTTTCAATTCTTCTGCAGCATCACCTTTAAATACCATTTCAGTCATGGGTAACATCCCTACATCTTCCTCAGTAGAGACCAAAGCAAAAAATTCATTCAGTCTCTCTTCTATGGCCTTGTCCCCTTTTAGTGCCCCTTTTACCCCTCTGTCATCTAATGGTCCAACTGACTCTCACATGTTTTTTGCTACAAATGTATTTGAAAAAGTCTTTATTATGCGTCTTTGCTTCCACAGCAAGCTTCTTCTCAAATTCTATTTGTCTGCCTAATCAGTGCCTTGCATCTAACTTGCATCCATGTTTCCGTGCATCTCCATTTTCACTTTTATGCAGAGGACCCGTGTATCTTTCAGAGTGGAGAAAGAGACTGATTTTACAAGGCACTTTCTTCTCAGTATCTTCTCGGCTGTCCCTCCCACTGTATATCAATCATTTTGACTTGGATGTCCCGTTTTGTAGCCAGACATCCTTTCTGAAATGTGCCTTTTAAGAAAGAACAACCCAAACTATACTGTAGCTACACACTGCAAGGTTCCATATTAGGAGTCACCACCCAGGAAAAAGCATGTAGGTGTCATGGTAGATAATATATTGAAATTGTCACTCAGTGTACAGTGGTGGTCAGGAAAGCTAATAGAATGCTAGGAATTATAAGGAAGGAATGGAGAATAAACCACAAGATATTAGAATATGTCTGTATCTCTCTGTGTAACGACTACACTTTGAGTATTGTGTGCAGCTCTGGTCGCTGCATTTAAAAAAAGATATAGCAGAATTAGAGAAGTTACAGAGTGGGCGACCAAAATAAAGTTCAAAGGATATCCTATGAGGTAAGGCTTAAAAGGTTAGGACTCTTCAGCTTGGAGAAGATACAGCTGAGGGGAGATATAATGGAGTCTATAAAATGAGTGGAATTAAATAAGTAAACATGAATTGGTTGTTTATTCCTTCAAAAAATATGAAGATTAAGGGTGCACACAATGAAGCTAAAAAGTAGTACATTTAAGACTAATTGGAGAAAATATTTTTCCACTCAATGCTTAATTAAGCTTTGTAAATCATTTCTGGAGGGTGTCGTAAAAGCTGTTAGTGTAGCTGGTTTCAAAAAGGTTTGGATAAGTTCATGGAGGAAAAATCCATAAACCATTATTAAAATGGACTGGGATAATCAGCATAGAATCCGTCTACCTTTTGGGATAGGTAGCATGGAACTGGCTGCTATTGGGATATACCAGGTACTTGTGACCTGGGTTAGCTATTATTGGAAACAGGATATTGGACTTGATGGATGTTTGGTCTGATCCAGTATTGCAAATGTTATGTTCTTAGTAATCAAGCTAAGATTTCTAGAAAGCCAAGTGGAAAAGAAAATTGCTCTCCATGGACCCTTCCTTGACCATTCCCAAAAATTAATTAGTTTATTTTGAAATGTGTGATGATATGCAAAATAATCTATTCCTTTGTTCTAGTATAGCTGTCATGAGAAAAGCAAAGCATTACCTTTATGTGTAAAGTAAAATAGTATGGTTTTCATGTAAGTTCATTTAAATGTACAAAAATAAAAATTAATAAATAAAAATTAATAAATAAAAATAACAAAAATATAACTATTGGACTAACTTAATATGCTTGTTCACTAGCTTTTGGGAGCTAACATCTCCTTTATATGATTTGTTTATTTATTTAACTGGTTTTATATACCGTTTTTCTGCAAGGCAAAACAGTTTACAATAAACAAGTAGTAACATTTACATGGAACAGTTAGAACTATGTACAGTTAACTGGTAGAAATTTACATGAAACAAGTAGTAACATTTTGTATATATTAAATAAATTGTAAATTAAATTTATTAAAAAATATATTGTTTATATTTTCTAGTATTGACATTCTGCACATTCTATTCCAGTATGAGGAAGGAGGTGCTAGTTTTTGAATGCTAGTCAAGAAATGTATTCAGATAGTCCAATAAAAAAACTATTACCTTATTTTTTAAATTCTTATTTATTAACCTTTATTTCTGTGTATTCTAAGCTAAGAAACCCGAGAGAGCATTGCCTTTTTATAAGTATGCCCTGCTTTTGGACATTAGGTTTAGCTAATCCTCTGGTTTCCTTAGGAAGTTGCAGTCTCTGCATCTGAGCACACTGTTTTTAATTTTTTGCAGAAGTCTTTTTTTTCTTCTATAATGATTTCATATTTTAGTTTATCCCCCACACATCAAACCTCCCCAAAAGGGTACTAAACTTATTAAACTCTGAGTCAAGAAGCCTGATAAAATGTGTACTCAGACTGGATATGCTCTTTTGGGATGGGAACTTTGATATCTTTTGGCAGACTAGATGGACCATGATGGTCTTTATCTGCCGTCATATATGATAAGAGCATAAGAACATAAGATATGCCATACTGGGTCAGACCAAGGTCCATGAAGCCCAGTATCCTGTTTCCAACAGTGGCCAATATACTATGTTACTATATTGTAGCTGTTGATCGCTAACCTTTCCGTGTGTCTGGGCAAGGTGAGCAGTTGGACGTTTTAGGCATTGAAGCATGTGCGCCCAGTTATATGCATACTGACTGCAGACTGCCCCACCTACACTCACAAGTCAGTAGTTTGGATACTGCATGATCAGTATTCATCCACCATTGACATGCACATACAGTAGATGGGACATTGTGTGGTCTGCTGTGCGTGGGTGGCACACACTGACCACATGCTCAAATAGAAGCACACATCCTCCATTGATGTTTCAACTGGGTCAGTTAGTCAATATTGAGTCAGCCGCATTTTCGGCGAAGGCACTGAATTTCCGGGGATCACCGCAAACGCAGGAAGCTGCTGAAGCTAACCAGTCAGCAGCGATATCGTGGTTTCCTCACCTGTCTTTATGGCACAGATCGCTAACTGGGCACCATTCAATATCACTGCTGCCCAGTTATTTCTTGTCGCGGCTTCCGCTCTGCCCCGACATGCCCTGATGCTAACCAGATAGCATTGGGGTGCATAGGGGAGTTAGAAGGGGATATTCAACAGCACTAACCATGTAGGTGCCATTTGACTATCCCCATTTAAGGCATTTACACGGTTTACTGAGCTGTAAATCATGTAAATGCCTTTCAAAAATCGGGTCCAATATGTTTTATGCTTACGTTTTGATAGGATGATCAAATAATTTATTGAATATAACTTTCTCAGATAATGACTTTGGTGTAGAAGGGAATCAGCAAAGATAAAGGAGACTTTTTTTTTTTTTTTGAAAACTTTATTTAGTAATCATCATAACCACAGCAGGCAATATAATGCGGACAAAAAGCCCCCGCAGAGTGTACTCTTATCTCCGCGTATAGGCAAGCACCACATATAATTATATAGCAACAGCAAACAGAAAGTACAAGGTAGACAATTACATCATTTTATATACATGGTATACCACCCCCCACCCCCCTCCCTCCCACCCTCCCCTCCCCGGCGTCGCAGCCATCAGGATACAGTTACATAAGTACGCATAATCCATCCCCAAACCTCTCTCGACTAAGCTCCGCGAGGTGCCTTAATAGCCCACATTAACTATTTCATTGCGGCAGCGGGGGCCAAGGCTCTGAATGTACGGTTCCCATATAAGCATGAAGGTGGACCACTTTTTCACCTTACCCCGTGCTCCCCAACGCTCCGCCAACATCAACTGGTGAAACCTATTGCGCCACTCCAAAAATGTTGGCGGGTCCCGGTCCCTCCAATGATGTAAAATAGGACCCTTACCCACCAGACATGCCTTACGCACCAAAAGCCGCTCCCATCGTCCCGCTGGGAGAGTCTGATGTAACAAATCTAGTGTGACCAGAACTCCGGTCCAAGGAAAGCGTTGCTGCAATAATCTCATTAGGTACTTGTGAATACCGGACCAGTATGGGAGGAGGCGCCTGCACTGCCACCACATATGGGTTAAGGTAGCTAAGGGTGTGGAGCATTTAGGGCAAGACCCATCCTGAGTAATTCGACTCCGCAGGGCGCGCCGTGGGGAGAAATGCACCCGCGTCAGAGCTTTATATTGTACCTCCCTCCATCTGGCACCCTCCACCAGCCCCTCTATGCGCCCCAAAGCCTGACGGATAGCGTCGGGCAATACCTCACGTCCTAATTCCATCTCCCAAGCCAGCTCAGCCTTCCTAAAATCCGGCTTCGCCCTAAAACACTCCAACCTAGTTTTCAATCCCGCTATCTTCGGGGGGGTCTCCCCTCCAATCTCGAAAAAGGCAAGGATTTGTGCCGATCTATCAACACCTAGTTCTTCTCTGGGCAGCGTAGCCACATAATGAGCGAGGTGCATATACGCAAAGTGCTGAGATGGAGGTAATCTGAACTCGGCACACAGCTCCTGAAACGATTTACAGTGACCTGTGAGGCCCACTACATGACCCACGTATTCGATACCCTGGGCTTGCCACAACTTGAAGGCCCGAGATTCAGATCCTGGTGTAAAATGTACGTTACCACGAATGGGCAACCAGCTCGACACCTGCCAGTTCCGGCGCCAAAGACTATTTAACTGATGCCAGGTTCGTCTCATAGAGTTAAACAGGCCGCTATGTGTGATGCGCCTTGGCAATTGTACCCCTTCTACATGCAGAACCCCCATCAGAGAGACCGGGGCCGCCACCGCCGCCTCTAATTCCCGAGGTGTGAAGGTATCCGTCCCGCCCAACCAGTCCCCCAGATGCCGCGCCTGGCATGCTAATGCGTAGGTCCCCAAGTCCGGGAGGCCCAGGCCTCCGGTCTTCCATTTACCAACCATACGGGACAGAGGAATACGCGCCCGGGCTCCTTTCCATAGGAACCCTTGAATCTCCTTTTCTAAACTAAGTAAATCCCGGCGCAGCAACCACACTGGCAGGGTCTGCAGCCAGTATAAGATACGGGGTAGGACCACCATCTGTATCGCCGCTACCCTTCCCAGGAGCGACAGCGGCAGGGGGTTCCAGGCTCTCAGCTGAGTCCGCATCCCTGACAAAACCTTCTCGAAATTAGTCCGATACAGATCGTGGGGTAGTCGAGTTAAGACAATACCCAGGTATTTAAACTGATGTTCTGCCCATTTCAGAGGGAAATCTCCCCCCCAATGACCCTTCAGGCATCCGGACACATCCAGGGCCTCCGATTTATCCTCGTTTATCCGCAGCCCTGCAAAACTACCAAACAGCTGGAAGGCCATCATCAGTCGAGGGAGGGATTCCCGGGGGGTCAGCAGATGTACCAGCATGTCGTCGGCAAATGCCGACACTTTGAACCCCTGCGTACCCAACACTACCCCGCCGATTCGGCTATCGGCTTCTATACGCCGTATCAACGGGTCTAGAGACAAGACGAATAATAGAGGGGATAGTGGGCATCCCTGCCGGGTGCCGCGATGCAGGGAGAAGGAATCAGATAAGACGCCATTACACAACACCCGGGCGGTCGGGTTAGCATACAGACTATATACCATGTCGCAGAAGGATTGCCCTAGGCCGTATAGGGGAAGTAGATGAAACAAGTATTCCCAATTCACCCTGTCAAACGCTTTTTCAGCGTCAAAACTCACCAAGAGATATTGCAACTGCTGATTATGTACCCATTTTAGGGACGCCAGGATTTTACGTAAATTGCGTACCGCATATCGTCCCCGCACGAATCCCACCTGTGACTCGTGTACTATGTCCCCTAGGATGCCCCCCAGGCGCTCAGCCAGGATTTTCGCTAACAACTTCATATCAAAGTTTAGTAAAGAAATCGGCCTGTATGAAGCTGCCTGTAATGGGTCCTTGCCGGGTTTGGGAATAAGCGTAATGTAGGCCTGATTATCACCCCAACGCCGACCCTCTCCGACTGCTCTACAGCGAAAAGTCTCCACAAGGAGGGGGCTCACCCCGTTAGACAAAAGCTTATAGAATTCTGCCCCATACCCGTCCGGGCCAGGGGCCTTATAACAACTGGCTGTGAAAATGGCCCGCTGGACCTCCTGCAAAGTTACTGGTTGTCCCAGGCTGCTACGTTGCTCCTCGGACACCTTTGGTAAGGGCAAGCCCTGGAGATACTCATTCATAGTCGTTGGAGACGTCTCCCCCGCCTCATATAGTTTCTGAAAGAAATCTTTAAAGATTGCACTGATCGCCCCCCGGTTCTGCTGAAGTCGCCCATGGTCATCGCGAAGTGCCGCCACCGTCTGAGCACCTCTCTGTCCCTTGAGACATCTCCCCAGTAATCTTCCCGGTTTATCACCAAAGCGATAAAGCCTGTATTTATAATACATTAATGATTTTTTAGCTCTCTAGTGAATCAGTTCATTTAAAGCAGCCTGTAATTCCCACAACCGCTTCCTATTGGCCACCGTAGGGGCTCGGCCATTGAGCATCCGTGTTTTTTTCACTTGCTGTTCTAGTCGAATAATCTGTGCAGCCATTATTCGCCGCTTCCTAGCCACATACCCAGTGATATCCCCCCGTAACACTACTTTGGCGGTTTCCCATACCAGCTCCGGGTCGTCCCCATGGGACTGGTGGTTTAATTCAAATTCACGCCAGCGTTGACCAAGGAAGTGCTGGAAGTGACTATCCCTATAGAGATCGATGGGGAACCGCCAAATACGAGACTGTCCCTCACTTCTCCCCCATTGCAACTCTGTCCAGACCATTGCATGGTCGGAAATCTCAAGAGGGCCTATCTGTGTGTCTCCCACGTAGGTAAATAGGGGGCCGAGAGCAAAAGATAATCGATGCGTGCGCTTGTACCGTGTGCCCGTGAGACGTGAGTGAAATCTTTTTCAGTAGGGTGCAATAATCTCCAAGGGTCCACCAAGTCTAAGCGCGTTTTGAATCTTTGCAACAGCCGAGATGTAAGTGTTCTCTCTCGGGTTCCCGCACCACTCGACGTATCGAGGCCTATCTCAAAGACCCCATTGAGGTCCCCCCCCCAGAAGCAATGGCACCTCTGGCAATTGCTCCACTCTGGCCGCAAGACGATCAAAGAAGCCGTGGTCTGGCAGGTTGGGGCCATACACGTTTCCCAGGATTAAGTCCCGTTCCTCTAAGGACCCGTACAACAGCAGAAACCTCCCCGTCGGGTCCGCTACTTGTCGGTGCAGTGTGAAGCGTACTCTTTTGTGAATAAGAATGGCCACTCCGCCTTTTTTCCCCAGTGCAGGCGCTTCCCATACCTGACCTACCCAGTCACGGCATAATTTGGCATGTTCCTCGGCTGTCTGGTGGGTCTCTTGCAACAGCGCGACATCGCACCGCTGTCTAGCCAGCGCTTTTAAGACTTTATATCGTTTTATCGGACTACCAAGGCTGCACACATTCCAGGAGATTACCCGCAGGTAGATATCAGCCTCTGAGGCCCCCGCTGCCAGCATTGCATGAGAGAGGAAACCCCCCCAGCCTGGGGTCCCCCCTTAAAGCTCTGTAACTGGATTACCTGGGAGATGTGCTCCAGCATTTGATTGCGACGCCCCTTTCCCCTCCCACCCTGCCTACCTCCTTCCCCCCCCCCTTCTCACACTCCCCTCCCAACCACCCCAAATCCCCTCCCTCCTCCCCCTCCCCACCCCCCCCCTCCCTCGAACCATTCCTCCCCCACTCATATCCTCCTTCAACCTCCCAACCCCGCTGGATGTGTCCAGGCCTCTCGTCCCCATGGCAGATGGTACCCCCCTATACCCTCGCCTCATATCAGATCTATCCCCCCCAGTTTGAGCCCGCTCCCGCCCCCTAGACTAGGCCTCCCACTTAAGCTGATACATTGCAAGTATAACAATCCCCTGTTAGTATAACACTGACTTCCTCTCGTCATTTAAAGCAGTCCCCATAGCAGGGAGCAACCCCAAACGAATCGAAAGGCTAACCACAACATGGCAAATTAACACAGTCCGGGGAAGGTAAACAGGGGAACAAAGCAAAACATGTTCAAACATCATTGTCATATGAAGACCTAGGGCTGCATCATCAAATCTAGCCCAGTACTGTGCTGTTGTTGTCTCCTGTATGGCGACCCGGCTTCCGGGGTTCCAACAGGCCGCCATTGAAATTAAAAATACAACAGGCCTGAAAACCAGCACCTCAAGGCTATATAGCCCGTGTTAGGCCGCAAGCTATTAGGTTGCAGAGTCCCGAGAGTTAACCGCCCAGTTGGGCCTCCGCATGTCCGACTCCCGGTGTATCACTCACCGAGGGGGAGCTCTCCACTGGCATCAGCTGGATCAGGTCTGTCCCCAGGTATCTGCAGCCGGCGTTGGTTCCGATGTCTCCAACTGCATGACATAGGCCGCCACAGCCTCCGGGGAATCGAAAACTCTGTGCTGGCCCTGATGCACCACGTGTAGACGGGCCGGGTACTGCATGGTGAACTTGATTCGGGCCAAAATCAGCTTCTGGCAGACGGCAGCGAAGGCCTTCCAGCGCTGACTGAGGGCCGCCGAGTAGTCTTGTGCGATCCAGATTTTGACGTTGTCTGCTTCGATGGTCCCAGCTTTTCGAGCCTCTTTCAGGACGGCGTCTTTTTGCTGATACTGTAGAAATTTGACCAGCACAATTCGGGGTCGCATGTCCCGCGTGTTCTTGGGGCCTACTCTGTGCGCCCTCTCTAGGATAATCCGGGTCTGCTCTCCAACCTCCCCCAGCAGCTTTGTACATAGGGTTTCCACATACGGCAATAGAGCAGCATCGCCTACCGATTCTGGGATCCCCAACATGCGAAGGTTGCTCCGTCTCGATTGATTTTCAAAATCATCGATCTTGTCTCCTTGGGCCCGGAGCATAGTTTTTGCCTGTATCAGTTCCCGCTTCAAACCCTCCACCTCCTCCTCCGTCCGCACGATTCGCTCCTCCGCCTGTTGCATGCGGGTTCCAATAGCATCGATAGAAGTTTGTACGGCATCCAGCTTTCCCCGTATCTCCTCAAATTGTGCTGCTAATGCCGTGGAGACCGCCGCCGAAATCTCCTCCGACAGCACTCCGGGGACCGCCGGGGAGGGCAGACCACTCTTCGGGGGCGAGTCAGCCATTTTCTGCGGCCCCAGGCCCCGTTCTTTGTCCCGTCGGTTTGCTTTAGCCGCCGCAGCCATTCCAGCTGTTTCAAGGCTGAGGTGTTGGGGGAGTCGGTGACCGATTCAGCGGGAAGGGAAGAACCACTCTGCCAATTTTAGAAAAACGGCTCAATTGACCGGCATGGGGACGGAAGCCCGGAGCTCAAGCAGAAGCGTCCACCCAAGCTCACCACATCACGTGGTCTCCTCGGAGACTTTTTTTTTTTAATATATCTGTGGTTGGACATCAACATTTTTCTCTTTCTTTACAATGAAGAAATTTCTTGACGCCTTGCTTCTAGAGTGATAGAATGGAGAATAGACTAAGATCCACACCTATTTTTTTGGTGGACAATATATAGAGCCCTCAGGGCCAGTACAAAGGTATTATTTATTTATTTATTTACATTCTCTTATATACCGCGCTATTCTGCATCAGTGCGGTTTACATTGAACAAACTGAAATTACATTGAACAGGGCATTATAACTATTTTACAGGGAACATGGGCTATGGAGGCTTCAGTGGCTTGCCCTTGTATTAGGCACGTTAGGTGAACCTTCAACCTTATGGACTCCCTTTATTAACTTTTCAGGCCCCTAGGCACCTTCCTCCCTCCCACTCAAAATTTTGATAACTTTACTCAACAATCATGATCAAGCCAAAACCACCTTTTCCAGAACACCCTATAAAACCACAGAACTGGACATTATACATATTAAACTTTGTTTTGTACACACACAATCATGAGGTTAGTTTCCAAAAGACTAGGTTGGCTTGCCTAACAGAGAAAAGGTTTGGAGAACAGTACGCCTAAAGAGGGTCTGCAGTGGAATGCTAATTGTGTTAAGTACAAAGTGATGTCACCTGGTCTTTGTAAAAAAAAATCAGAAACCTCTTTCAAAATAGCATTTTTGGGGAAGTACAGAAACAAGAAAAAGTACATCATCTCCCCAAAGACAAGATCCATTCAAAAAATTCTCTAAAAACTTTTGTCTGGCAAACATGCTGCCAAAATTATTGAAATCCTCCAGGCTGTGTGTTTGGAATGAACCGGGATTCGGTCCTTTGCACCACAGTTAGGCAAAGTGAGATGCATGTTAGTCCCACTCACCTCCTGAGGTAAACCACAAAAATTACTTCTGCAGATCTCTGCTGGTTTACCTTGGGAGATGAGTGGGACCAACACGGTACATCTCACCTTACTTGCTAGGAAGCCTATGCTATGGTACTAGCTGCTCTCCAGGAACAAGCAGGAAGTCAGTCCTCACATATGGGTGACATCGGTGCTGACAGCCCGTGCAGAACATTTCCCCAGCTTTCAAAGAAAACCTTTGGGATATGTTACCATGCATGTGTGGTCCCCTTCCTGACCAAGGGTGCTATCTTGCCCAGTCTCCTTTTCTCTGCAAAGCCCAACGGACATCTGTCCCATTTCTCCAGAAAAAATCCTTGCTATATCCTTAAAATTAGCCTTTCCCGGTTTGTGTAACTGTTCCTCTTCCCACCTCGAGTCGGCACCGAACCCGGCGCTGTTCTTGACTTTGCCCCTTTTTTCTATCGAGGCTTGCCTCGACCGGCGTTCATTCCTTTTTTTGCCCGGGGGTCATTGACCTCAGCTGGGTGTTTCCCACCATGTTCCCCGGTGGGTTAAAAAAATGTGACCGCTGCAGTCAAACCATGTCAGTCACCAACACCCATGACTGCTGCTTATGCTGCCTGGGACTGGAACATGACAGCACCTCCTGTGACTTGTGCCAGGCCATGACACCAAAGACCAACAAAAGAGGTTGGAGTTGTAGGAGAAACTGTTCTCAAAGTCCGACTCTGCACTGGCCTCCCTGACGCTAAGCTGCAAGCCCATCACTTCCTGTGAGGCCCAAGCGTCCTCGGAGTTCCATGGTGGTGGCTCCTCCAAGAAGACCATGGACCCTGAGAGAAAAGAAGAAAAAAATCCTTGAAGTTTGTCGAGGTTCCACTGGAGAAACCCGGTAAAATCACTTGAAGGGACTCTGGTGGCTCCGAGCAGCGCCCTACGAAGATCCTCAAAAAGGATTCCTCAGCCGGCAGAGACTGTGCGAGGTTCCTCGAGACCGTAGTCCTTGTCGAGGACACACTCACGAGAGTGCCGGGTCCAGGCCAGAGATCTTCAGTGCCCGCACCAAAAGCTGTGGAGCCTTCTGGCTTGAAAAACAGAATGGCGGCCTTGGAACAGAACATCTCTGCTATCCTGGCCCTGCAGCGGGCAATAATGGCAGCTTCATCTGCATCATCTGCCCCGATGACTGGGCCCCCGACTGCAGGGGAATCCCCGGTCGTCGAGCCATGCTCCAAGTGCCACTGGCCTCGGGTAAGCCCTCGACACCGGTTGAGATCCCAGTCCCATTCCTCAGGAATCCGATCCTCCCAAGCTAGTTTCTGCATCTTGGACCCCAGGTCCTCGGGAGGCCCCTGGCCCCTCGGTGCTAGCCTCGAGGCAAGAAGTCGCAGGGCTTTGGACTCGTCACTCCTCAACTCAGAGTGGGAGACCGATGACAAGGCATCCCTGGAAACCAGATGGCACCAAGACATCCCCTGAGACCCATCTCCCTCGGTGCCCTGGCGCCATGCTCCTCCAGAGGACATGGCCTTCCACTATGGCCAAAGCTCTCTCAGTGAAAACCGAGGCAGACGAGGATCCATGCACCGAAAAACTGGAGATTCTCCAGTATGAGTTTCCTCCCAAGGAAACTCTCACGGTGCCGGTGCAGCCCATCCTCGAGCGGCTGCTGTTGAGAATGTGGGAGACCCCGGCATTGGTACCAGTGGTTAGCTGGTGCCTCGACACCATGCATCGCATCAGGAAAGGGCAGGGGTTCCATAAGCCCCAGCTCCTACATAACTCCATGGTTGTTGAGTTAACCATGCAAAAACTGAAAAAAGATCTACTCTTATGTCTGCCCTTGAAGGGATGCTAGGGCTCTTGATGCCCTTGGGCAAAAGTGCTACCAAGACGCGATGCTAGGGTGCTGAATTCAGGCCTATGAGTTATACATAGGCATGAATCTAAAGGCCCTAACACAGGAGTTGTCCAGTTCTCAGCAGGGCTTGCCAGGGAACACCTCCAGTGATTCCAAGCTCTGACCTCTGGGATCAAGGACTGCTCAAAGTTCCTCTCCCAGGTGGCTTACAATGCCTTTGAGTTAGCAGCTCAAGAGGCAGCGGCCAGCATTGGTGCCCGACGCCAAGCCTGGCTACAGTCTGTGGACCTTGAGCAATGGGTCTAAGACAAGTTGCTCGACGTCCCCTGCACTGGTGAAAACTTGTTCGGCAAACCTATGGCTGACAAGGCGGCCAAGATAGAGGCCGAGATGGTGACCCACCAGAGGCTTTCCAAAAATGCCTCTTCCTTTCCCCATAAAGGAAAAGGCTCCTTTTCCCGGGGAAAAAGGGGCACTTCCAACAGGGTCACCGCTACCAGTCCTCCTTGGGCCAGCAACAGGGTTCTTACCCTAAGAGACAAGGCCAGGGAGCTCAGAAGCCCAAGGCTCAGAAGTCCGAGGACCCGGTTCCAGCCCAACCCGGTGGGAGCTTTTGACTCCCAAGGGCAGAGCCTCATCTCCCCCAGGAGACCTTCACCAGCTTACAAGGGGCTACTTGGCATTCTTTGCCTGCAGGTGGGCCAGGGTCACCTCAGACCAGTGGGTATTGCAGGTGGTAAGAGGGGGATACCTCCTGCACTTGCAGCAGGTACCACCCAGGGTCTTTCCAGGAGAATCAGTGCGATCTCTCCTTCACCAGACCCTTCTGCTCTCAGAATTGACAGGTCAGCTCAGGGACAGTGCAGTAGAGCTTGTACCCAAACTTCTATGGGGAAAAGGCTTCTACTCCAGGTACTTCCTTGTCCCCAAGAGAACTGAGAGCCTCAGGCCCATACTAGACCTGAGAAACTTAAACAAGTTTTTGGTGAGGGAGTTCAAAATGCTCTCTTGTAACACTGCTGCTTACCTCCACCAGGGAGATTGTCTGTGCTCCTTGGACCTAAAGGATGTGTACACTCACATCCTGATCCATCCCTGTGTCTTTTGGGGAAACTGCTAGGTACATATGACCTAGATTGGCCACTGTTGGAAACAGGATACTGGGCTTGATGGACCTTGGTCTGACCCAGTATGGCATATCTTATGTCCTTATGTTCATCCCTCCCACAGGCAGTACCTACGACTTATAGTGGGAGGAGGGCACTACCAGTACAAGGTGCTTCCCTTCAGCCTGGCCTTCTCATCAAGGGTCTTTATCAAGTGCCTGGTGGTAGTAGCCGCCCACCTGCGCCTACAAGCGGCTTTCGTCTTCCCCTACCTGGATGACTGGCTAATCAGGGGTGATACGGTCTCAGAGGTCAGTCAGGTCGCAGAGTGCGCAACCCTCCTGCTGCAGCACCTGGGGTTTGTCATCAATTACCCCAAATCTCATCTTTCTCCTGCCCAAAGTCTGGAGTTCATAGGTGCTCAGTTGGGCACCTTGCAAGCCAAGGCCGTCCTCCCACAAGAGAGGGCAGAACACCTCAAGTAACTGGCAGGAGAGGTACATAGGGCCTCGATGGTCTACGTCATGCCCTTAGTCCGCTTACACATGCAGAAGCCAAATGGTGCCTCCACTCGCAGTGGACTCGAGCCACAGGCAAGCTTCGGGACAGGATCAGGGTTACCCACCAACTGGCGAAGTCCCTCAACTGGTGGCAAAACTTGCGCCACCTCCATGGCGGGAATGCCCTTCCAGGCACCCGCACCACAGAGTACTCTGACCATGGACGCTTCCCTACTGGGTTGGGGGGCGCATTGTGGGGACCACCGCACGAGCAGCTGGTCTCAGGAGGAGTCACTCCTACAGATCAATCTCCTGGAGCTCAGGGCAATCTTCTTGACCCTATGAGCAATGTTCCCACTAATTTTCTGTAGGCTGTGTGCGCATAAAATATCAGCTGTGCAGCTTTTGAAGGAAGGTTAAATTTTTGTGCGCCACGTAACAACACTCGGAGTTAAATACTTTAAAATTTGACTACACATCAGAATACAGTATGTACACCACATTGATTGCACTAGAAAATATTGTAGAACTTGTGAAAAACCGTAAATACACAACAACTTTTAAATTTTAAGACGTCTGTGTTGTTTTCTATCAGAATCAGAACCGTAATTTTTGTGCGCTCTATTGTAAAGTATGTGCGCTCGCTCGGCGAGATGTGTGCACGCGCACAGCTTAGAGGGAACAGTGCCTATGAGTATTCTGCCACTGCCTACAATACTGACCTGTGCTGATCCAGACAGATAACCAGGTTGCCATGTTTAATGTCAACAAGCAGGGGGGCACGAGCTCATATTCCCTCTGCCAGGAGGCTGTGGCTCTCCGCTCCTTTGCAGTATGCAACAGCATGCTTCTGCGAGCGGTGTACCTTCTGAGCCAGGACAACTGCCTAGTGGAGAGGCTGAGCATAATCCTTCACCCACACGAATGGTGCCTAAACCCCAGGGTAACGAAGTGACTCTTCCACTGCTGGGGCAGGCTTGTGATGGATCTATTTGCCTTCCTGGACAACGTGTAGCTGCCTCACTCCTGCTCGCACCAGCTGCACCCAGGGAGAGTAGCGGCAGACGCCTTCCTGATCTTGTGGTCCGAGGGCCTACTCTATACATTTCCCCTGACCCCCCTCGTCGTCAAGACCCTCTTCAGGTTCCAGAGCGAGAAGGCATCAGTCATTTTGATCGCCCCCAGGTGGCCCAGGTAATCCTGGTCCCCTCTGCTGCTTTCCCTGTTGATGGCACTCCCAGTCCCACTGGGCCGGGCCCCAGACCTCCTGTCCCAGGAGTAGGGCTCCGTCCTGCACTCCAATCTAGGGTCGCTGTTGCTAACGTCATGGCTGTTGAAAGGGTAGCGTTGGGCTCTTTCAATCTTCCAGGGGAAGTCGAGGAGATTCTACTGGCCTCCTGGAAGCCCTCCACCAGACGAGCTTACACCTTCAAGTGGAGAAAGTTCTCCACTTGTGCAGAGAAGGAGGAGAATCCCTTCTCCTGCCTTGTGCAACTGGTTCTTCGGAACCTACTGCAGCTATCGCACACCAGGCTGAAATCCATCTCTGAGGTTGCATCTGAGTGCCATTGCCACTCACCACCACCCTATCGAGGGAAACCCCCTCTCAAGCCAGCCCCTTGTCTCCAGGTTCCTCTAGGGCCTCCTGTTATCCAAGTCCCCTCTCTGCCCTCCTGTGGCAGAGTGGGACCTCAATGTGGTGCTCTCTCAGCTCACCAAACTGGCATTCGAGCCCATAGCCACTTGCCACCTGCCACCTGAAATACCTGTCTTGAAAAGTGGCCTTTCTGGTGGCCCTCAACGTCCGCTCGGAGGGTGAGTGAACTCCAGGCCCTAGTGACAGATCCACCATATACAAGGTTCTATAAGAAAAAGGTGGTGCTCTGCACACACCCCAAATTCCTCCTGAAGGTGAGATCCCCTTTCCACCTCAACTAAGAGGTGGTTCGCCCCACCTTCTTTTCGCGGCCTCATGCCGGCAGGAAGGAACAAATATGTCATGCACTAGATTGCGAACGGGCTCTGTCCTTCTTCTTACAGTGGACTCGGGCCCATCAGAAAGCTCCTCAGCTGTTCGTGTCTTATAACCCAGTAGACTGAGGCTCTCGTGACTAAGTGAACTCTGTCCACGTGGGTGGCGGACTTTATCGCCCTCACCTACGAGTGTGCTGGTCTCTTTCTCCAGCACCGGATCACAGCACATCATGTGAGGGCAATGGCCACATTGGTGGCCAACCTCTGCTCAGTGCTGGTGACAGACATCTGTAATGCCGCTACATGGTCTTCAAATCATACATTTGCAGCTCACTACTGCCTGGAGAGCGAGTCCTGCAGGGACAGTGCCTTCGGACAGGCAGTACTCTGTAATATTCTCGGGGTGTAGGCAACTCCTGCCCTCTGACCCTTCTGTGTTCAGGCTAGCGGATTGATAGTGTCGCTGGATGCTAGGGTCTTGCAGAGTCTCTCAGTGGGGGACTCATATTCTGCAACTCATGGCTACCTGACTAAGCCGCCATTGATGCTGTCGTAGTTTGGTCCTCGAAAGCCTGGAGCTAGGGAGTCCTGTATGTGAGGACTGACTTCCTGCTTGTTCCTAGAGAAAGCGTAGCTACACACCTGTAGCAGGTGTTCTCCAGGAACAGCAGGAATCAGTTCTCACAACCCTCTCTCCTCCCCTGGGAGTTGCCTCCCTACTTTGTTTACAGTTTTTTACTACTGTCCTAGCTATGTCATCTGACTGAGCAAGATGGCACTCTTGGGTGGGAAGGGAACCACGCATGCCTGGTAGTATATCCCAAAGGCTTTTTTAGAAGGCTGGGGAAATGCTCCACGCAGGCTCCGTCAGCACTGATGTCACCCATATGTGAGGACTGATTCCTGCGGTTCCTGGAGAACACCTGTTACTGATGAATAACTACGCTACATCTGTTGAAACATCAATGGATGGTTTCTGCAGCGTCTGTATTTGAACGTGTGGTCATCTGTGTGCCACACATGCACACACAGACAGAGCAGACCATGCATTGTTCCACCTAGGTGCACATTGATGGTGGATGCATACCCAACCATGCAGTATTTAAATTATACACACACTATTAACTTGTGATTGTAGGTGGGACAGTCTGTAGACAGTATGCATATAGTCCGGGGCACATAGACTGCTGGATTCAGAAAAACACCATTCTGAAGGCATCCAAGGCACAACTTCCTTCTGATGCTCCTCCTCTGCACAATATTTCCTTGTCATGCCTGCTCCCACTGAACACTTATCTATGGGCACAGCTCAGCCCTCTGCTCCATAGCTGGCAGCAGGAAAGATGCTTAGGAAGAGCGCATCAATTTCCCCGCAGCCAGTATGCAAGAGAAAGGTTGCTTAGAGTACATCAGATTACTCTGTGGCGTGGTGTCAGTCTTGTGAGATTTTCAGTGAGATTGACCCCACACCAGAGAGGAAACTGATGCACTGTGCAGGAGGTTGAAGTTCAACTGCTGGGATGTTTGTTAGCATATTGCGACTGTTCCCAACTTCCTGTGCTGGAGGGGAAATTGATATGCTTTTCTTAATCACATTTCATGCTGCTGGCCATGAAGCTGGGGACTGAACTGCTGCCCATTTGCCGCCCCCAGAATGTTGGTGCTCTAAGTAACTGGCTAGTTTGCCTAATGGAATTCTAACCCTGTACTTTTGTAAGTATTTAAATGTCTATATCATATCTGTTCTCTCCCTCCTTTCCTGTAGGATATACATATTCAGGTCTTCAAGTCTCTTCTCATCCAGCTTCTGGTGCAAACCCCATACCATTTTGGTCACTTTCCTTGGTACCACTTCCATTCTTTTTATATTCTTAATGAGATACGGCTTCCAAAATTGAAAACAATACTCTGAGTGAGGCCTCACCAACATGCTGTACAGGGATATTATCACTTTCTCTTCTCTAGGCAGCCTAGCATCCTTCTGGCTTTGGTCACTACGTTTTCACACAGTTTCGCCACTTTGAGATCCTCAAATACTATTGCCCTGCGGTCTCTTTCTTGGTTCTTGCCCCCTATTGCATACTGTTCTTTTGGATTTCTGCACTCCAAGTGCATCATTTTGCACTTTTTTGCATTAAATCTTAATTGCCAAGCATTAGACAATTATTCTAATTTTTGTAGATCATTTCTCATATTATCAACTCTCTCCAAGTTGTCCATCCTGTTACAAATCTTTTTGTCATCTGCAAAAAGACAAACTTTTCCTTTCAACCCTTTGGCAATGTTGCCCACAAAGATATTGAATAGTATTGGCCCCAGGACCGAACCTTGAGGCAATCCGCTACTCGCCTTTCCTCCAAATGAATTCCATTTACCACGACCCTCTGTAGTCTGTCCATGAACCTTTTTCCAATCCAGTTCACTATTTTGGTTCCCAGCATCAGGCTGCTCAGTTTGTTCATGAGCCTACTATGAGGAACAGTATCAAAGGCTTCGCTGAAATCCAAATAAACCACGTTCATTGCTTACCCCTGTTCCATTTCTATGGTCATCCAGTCTATTCAATCAGATTTGTCTGGCATGAACATCTAAAAAAATTTGGGATCCTAAGAGACAAACTGAAAATCTTTTACTGAGTATATTCTGGCACATGCTTGGTACTCTATGGCAGGCCTGCCCCCTTGCTTTTTGGCCAATTAAAGTATGGAGTCTGAGCCATAATATGATGATGTCTTTGGAGATTAATACTTTGTTGTCCAAACCCACTGGGATATGAAACCATTTGGAGTATCTCCAGGAGGATTAAGCTTTGTGTTAAATAGTAATCTTTCCAGAAAGGATGTGAGAAGGCCCTCCACCTAAAATAATGGGAACAGACTTTTATTGAAATTCAAGAAGGCATGGAAAAATTCCATACAGTCCATACCTGTAAGAAAGCAAAGAAACTGGAGATCAAGTAGGACAGCAGTAGTATGGGAAAAATAGACTAGCTGGACTTTTCAGATTTTATCTATCACCTGCTTTTTGTTTCTCAGTATCTGATGCCAGCAGCTCCCACTAGACAACAAGTTGCTGCCCTTATTGCAGTTTATTTGTTGAGAATGGGGTAGGGGGAAAGCCAGGGATGGAGTGGGGCAGGAGCAGAGTATAGGCAGCAGCAGGTGGTGGGGTTTTCTCTTCCATAAAGTTGGTAACCCTAATTGTGAGGAAGGCTTTCTATTTTACTATTTTAAAAAATGTGTCGCATCCATAGCAAAATGATGAGAGAGAGCCTGGAAGTTTGGTCTTTGCCCCATTTTAAAATAAGGATGGCGGATTAAAGTAAATTTATGATATATGTATGTGGATCTTGACTATGGAGACCACTTTTAGAAGCTTTGTGCGGCATTTATACACGTATTTGGAATACATGAGTAAATGCTGATTTTACAATGCCACTGTTTACACATGTAAATGATGTAGGCTACACAGACTGAGGAGCATGTTTGGAGTGTGTGTTCCTGATTTTTCACATATGTTTTAAAAAATTTCCCTGTCTGTTTTTGACCTCCGAGTCATGCATTAGTGTCAGGTAACTGATCATTTTGAATATGGCTGGTTAACTTAGTAATCGTGTTTTATTTTGTTATCTGTGTTGATGTTTTTTTTAAATTGTATAAAGAAGGGAAATAAGTACAATAAATAACGACTACATATGGAGACCAATCAGAACATTCTTGCCAGTACAGTTTGCCGCCTCTACCTCCACTGTGAGGTCATTTAGTACATCCACTTCCCTCTCTCTGACGGAACAGTTTCTGATGTCACCACTGAGTCTATCTTTTTGGACCTTCATACCATGGCTTGCTTCTTATGCATTATTTATACTTTTTACTTCTGCATATTTAAAATTCAGTGCAGAATATTTTAAAATTCTGCAAAATTCAGTATACTTTACATAACTGCATTGATTTTTTTATATAAATATTTAAAAATTAAACCAATAAATAAACTAAATTACAGTTTTGAGTGACTAATTTTAAATTGAAATACGTGAAAGTTATTATTCAAAGATACCAAATTTTAAAAGATTTTTTGCAGAATTCCCCTAGGAGTGCCCAGCAAGAATGGATCATAAAGCTGTCCTTCCTACCTTTTTCACCCTCTCCTCCTGGTCTCTCAAAACCCTCTGCTCTTCATTATAGAGCATGTCTATTAAAGTGCGTTAAGTGCTAAAACGGGGCTAATGCAAATTTATCACCCTGCAGTAGCAACTAACGTGTTGTGATTGCAGATAACGCCACCTCAAGAGGTGGTGATATCTGCCTGATAGCTCGTTAATGCAGCACTGTGTCTGCTGCTGATTGACAGCAGCCGTCTGCCCTAGAAACGATCAGGCCTCCAGTGCCTTGATCAGGCCCCACCTTAAACAATATTGTCGGTGCCGTGGTGTAGAGAACCACAGCACCAGCATTATCAAAAACAAGGTCCTGCCCACCCTTTAGCACCAATCCCCCCTGGACAGTTCCTGATCCCCATTAGAACTGTCTGGGGGTGGGGGGAGATCGGTGCATCTCCCAGCCAAAATCACATCCTGGTTAGCCAGTCAATGACAGCCCCCCCTCCCCCCCCCGATCTACTCTATATAGTCCTGGTTGGTAAGTCGGGTCCCCAATTCCTCCTCTCCCTCCTCCTCGGAGAAAATAATTTCTCCAGAGACAAGCAGAGGGATACAGTTACTCTCAATGGTTAAGTCCACGGACTAAGCCTTGAGCAGATCTCCCACAGCTCAGAGATCCTTGTTGCTTCACTAAGCATGCGTAGCTGCTTCCCACCTGCTTGTGCTGAGAGAATCATTTTTTTCTCTCACTGTGCAGGAGCCTGCATGGGTCTCCCTCTCCATTTTTGCCTGCATTTTTACTTTTTTTCGCAGTTTTTGGTGGTTCCCTCATTTAGTTCTCACACTGGGTTTTTACTATTGTTTTCTTTCAACCATGTGATTATTAAGCCGTCGGGAGTAAAAAAGAAGATGAATGTTTCTGTCTGCACCTTCCCTTCAATTGTTGAAAGTAAAACGTGTCTGCCTTCACTTCATATCGTGGTTGATAAAACTTTCATGGGTCTGCCTGCACTTTACTGCCAGCCATGGTAAAATGCTTTTTAAGCTTCCAACTTCGTTGGCTGACAGGAAAAAAAACGGGGTTACTTACCTGTAACTGGAGTTCTCCGTGGACAGCAGGATAAGTCAGCCACACCTGGTGTCGTCCTCCGGGCGGCGCCAATACGGAATTGCTCTCTAGAGCTCAGAAAGTAGACTCTCTGAGCCCGCCCAGGTAGCCCAGGTGGCCACCCACCGTTCCGCCCCCTAGCCACCAGTATGTTCCAAGCTATTCCAGCGGCTAGGAGCGGTCACTTCAGGGTGCCTCCTCCAGGGGAGGTGGGCGGGATTGTGTGGCTGACTTATCCTGCTGTCCACGGAGAACTCCAGTTACAGGTAAGTAACCCCGTTTTCTCCATGGACAAGCAGGATTGCGTCAGCCACACCTGGTGTCTCCCTAGCTGTATGTGCTGGGGGGAGGAGGCCCGAGCCTGGCCCTGAAGGGATTAGATACTCGGATCAGAGGTAAAACAACACTCTTTTATTACGGAGTAACAAGGAACAAGTGCAGTAGTGCAATAGTAACAGTGCAAACAATGTAATAGTAACAGTGCAACAGTGCAGATTAACAGTGCAAACAGTGCAAAGGTAACAGTGCAGCAGTGACTACGGTGCCGCAAGGCGCAGTACCAAACTCCAACGCTTGCAGGGTAGCGTTCATTCGCGACTCAAGGCCGTGGAGAGGACGGCCGTTCCGAGCGCGCAACCCTCCTGGACGCGGAGGTCAAGGCAGTAGTGTCTCTGGAAGGTATGTGGTGAAGACCAGGTGGCTGCCTTGCAGACCTCGTCTAGCGGCACGGCGCAGAGATTGGCAATTGACGCGGCCATCGCCCTGAGGTGGTGAGGACCCACTCTGGGGTGAACTCCGCTGGCCCGGGACGGGTCAAGGCAGTATGCGACACAGGCGGAGACCCACTGGGATAGCGTCCTTTTATTGACGGGTCTTCCGGGCCTGTTCGGATCGAATGAGACGAAGAGCTGCTCGCCCTGCCGGACATCTTGCGTTCTATGCAGGTAGATCCGGAGAGCCCTGAGGCAGTCGAGGGTATGCAGCCGTTGCTCCTCGTCCGAGGAGTGTGGCTCCGGGAAGAACGTGGGCAGCTCTATTGACTGGTTGACGTGGAAGGCCGAAGACACTTTGGGCACGAATCTAGGATTAGTCCTCAGGGAAGCATGGTCGTGGTGCAGTTGCGTGTAGGGAGGATGTGACACCAGTGCGTGTAGCTCGCTGATCCTCCTCGCCGAGGCGATGGCCACAAGGAAGAGCGTCTTCCATGAGGCGAATTTCATGTTTGCCGACTGCAGCGGCTCAAAGGGTTCCTGTGTCAGGCGCTGCAGGACGGTGTTGAGGTCCCAAGATGGAACTGGTCGTCTGATTGGGGGCTTCAGGTTGGATAGGCCCTTCATGAAACGGGCTGTGAGGGGCAGTGTTCCAATGGAGGAGTTCCCTTCTGGCGTATGGAACGCTGCTATTGCCGAGAGGTGTACTCGGATGGATTGTGTCTGCAGGCCCTGGTTGGACAGCCTCTTGAGGTATTGCAGAACGTGTGGGAGCGAGCATGTGGTGGGTTCCAGGCCTTGGGTCGCGCACCATAGGCTGAACCTCTTCCATTTAAGTCCATAGGATTTCCTGGTGGAGGGTCTCCTGGCCGCTAGCACCACATCTTGCACTTCGGTGGGGAGCTGGAGCTTGGACAGGCTTATCCGCTCAACCTCCAGGCAGTGAGAGACAGGGCTCCCAGGTTGGGATGTCGTATCCTGCCGTCGTCCTGTGTCAGTAGGTCCGGTTTGAGGAGTAGTCGTTTCGGTTCGCCCTGTGCCAGGCGGAGTAGAAGGGCAAACCACATCTGGCGTGGCCAGTGGGGGGCAACTAGGATGGCGTTCGCTCCGTCCTGGACGATCCTCTGCAGTGTCGCCGGGATGAGGGGCGTGGGTGGGAACGCATATATCAGTGACCACTCCCCCCAACACACGTCGAATGCATCCGCCGCTAGCCTCCTGGCTGACGGGTGTCTGGAGCAGAACAGGGGGCATTGGGCATTCGACTCTGTGGCAAAGAGGTCGATATCCAGTTGTCCCCAGAACTGGAAGAGGTCGTCGGCCACTGCCCGGTGCAGCGCCCATTCGTGGGGCTGGATCTGTCTGCTCAGTTTGTCCGCCAGGGTGTTCTGATCCCCTGGGAGGTACGAGGCCCGAAGGTGGCAAGCGTTCTTCAAGGCCAGGGTCCAGATTAGTGTGGCCTCCTTGCAGAGGAGGCGAGAGCAAGTGCCCCCTTGTTTGTTGATATAGAACATGGCCACTTGGTTGTCCGTCTGGATGAGAATGGACTTCCCGCGCAGCTGTGGGAGGAACGCTGTCAGGGCATATCTCATAGCCCTCAGTTCGAGGAGGTTGATGTGCAGACATCTCTCTCTCGTCGACCACTGTCCTTGGGTGCTTAGAGATTGCATGTGGGCGCCCCAGCCAGTGTTTGATGCATCTGTAGTTAGAACAACTTGATGATCCCGGGGGTGGAGGTCCTTCCCCACTGACAGGTTGACTGGCACTGTCCACCAGCGAAGCTGGGCGTGGATGAGTGGAGTCATTTGGATGGTGGTGGAGAGGGGTTGAGAACTCTGGTTCCAAAGGTCGCGCAAATGCCATTGGAGTGGGCGCATTCGCAGCCTCGCTGTGGGGAGGACGGAAGTGGCGGCTGACATGTGGCCCAGAAGGCACAGAATGTCCCTCGCTGACGAGGTTGTTGCCTTGGAGGCCTTGCGTGCCAGGGCTGTAATGGCGCCCAGTCTGCGCTCTGGCAGGTAGGCCCTCGAGTTCCTGGTGTCTATCACAGCCCCTATGAATTCCAGTTTCTGGGTCGGTGAGAGGTGTGATTTGTTGAGGTTGATGACGAAACCCAGGGAGGACAGCAGGCTCATGGCTGTCTGTATGGCCTTCTGCAGTTCCTGGGCTGAAGGAGCGGTCAGAAGCCATTCGTCGAGATACGGAAAAACCGCAATGTTCTGCCTGCGGAGATGGGCAGCTGCCACTGCCACGCACTTCGTGAAGATCCGCGGAGCGGGGGACAGTCCGAAGGGTAGTACTCTGTATTGATAGTGCTGGTCTAGCACCTGAAAACGGAGGTATTTCCTGTGGGACTTGTGAATGCGGATGTGGGTGTACGCATCCTGCAGGTCCAGAGACGCCATCCAGTCGCCGGTTTGAATCAGAGGAAGGATGGTGTTCAGTGAATACATCGGAATTTCTCTTTGATGATGAACTTGTTGAGCCGGCGGAGGTCTAGTATGGGGCGAACCCCGTCCGTGCGTTTGGCAATGAGAAAGTATCTTGAGTAAAAACCAGAGCCTCTCTCGGGAGGGGGAACCTCCTCTATGGCCCGTGCGTCCAGTAGTCGCAACAGTTCCGTGACCATGGCCAGCCTGAGGTTCTGAGGGGTGTCGCTGACAGGTGGGGAGTGCTGATGCGGAGTGGCTGCAAAGCGTATGCGGTAGCCTTCTCTGATAATCCGTAGGACCCAGGAGTCTGAGGATATTCTTTGCCAATGTGTCAAAAACTGTGTGTCAGGCGTCCCCCGGTCCGGGCGTTTCGTCGAGGTTTGGCGTCAAAAGGAGGGCCCAGTTTTGCTTGCGGGCGCACTTGCCTTCTTCTGCTTACGGTCCCTCTGCGTGTTGCGCTGGTGCGAGGGTCCTTGATAGGAGTTGCCCTTGTATCTGTTGTTGCTGCTCCATTTGCTGTTGGAGGGGTACCTCTTGCTGGAGGAGTAGTAAGGTTTCCTTTGAAATTTGCTCCTCTGGGCGTTGTTGTGGCGCTCAAAGCCCTCTTCTGCGAGGGTCTGTAGCGTGGTGCAGTGCTCTTTTAAGTCATTGACTGTATCTTTCACCTTGTCCCCAAAGAGGGACTCCCCGGAGCAGGGGGTGTCGGCTATCTTGTCATGTGTGTTGTCACGTAGACCGGACGCCCTGAGCCATGCCCATCGCCTTGCTGAGATGGCTGTTCCAGCGGTCCTCAGTGCTATATCGAAGGAGTCGAAGGTAGCACTTGCAAGGTGTTTGCTGCATTCTAGCATGTCTGTGAGTGCTGCAGAAGCCCCGCTCTGGGATCCCTTGGGCAGGCAGGATAGTGCGGCTTTCAGGTTCGCCATGCATGCATCCTGGAAGAGGACTTGCTGAAATTGGTGGGCCGCAATCTTCGCGTTGAGCATGGCCCCTTGGTACACCTTTCTCCCGATATCGTCGAGGAGCTTGTGGTCCCGACCAGGCGGGCTGTTGGCATGTGTGCGTGAAGACTTCACGCGCTTGAGGGCTGAAGACACGACAATGGAGTGGTGAGGCAGCTGTGGGGACGCAAATCCTGGAACAGGCTGCACCTGGTACTTGGTCTCCAGCCTCCTGGGGAAGGGGCGGCCGGACGCCGGAGTCTGCCAGAGCCTCAGATGATTGTCTCGAAGTGTCTGGTGGATAGGCAGCGTAAACGCAGTTCTCGGGGTGGCGAGGTATTTCAAAACCTCCGGCATGTCAGCTTTTTTGTCATCCCGACCTTGCAAGGACAGGGTGGAGGCCAGTTTGAGCAAGAATTTTGGGTAGGTAAGGTCCTCTGGGGGTGGTGGTTCTTCCGGATCTGGAGAGTCCACTCGCTCCGGGGTCATGCCTCCACTGGCTTGGGCCGCAGACCCCACCACTGCGTCTTCGAGATCACCCGTGTCCGCGTCTGGGGGCGGGTCGCTCGAGGGAGTAATGTCAGGCGAGGGCGCCCGGGTGTCCTCAGTCCGTGTGACTACGTGCAGGGGTTCCTGCTCTGCTGGAGTAGTTTGAGGCATGTGTGCAGGGGGTGCCCCTGTAGCCTGCTTCAGTAATTGAGACAGCAGGCGCACCATAGAGCTGGATGCTGATCCGCTCCGTATGCTGCGACAGGGACTGGGGGAGGCAGAGATGCTTACGTGGCTCCTTCTGCGCTTGTGGCTTTGATGATTCGCGCGGCGCTTAGACCGTGCATCCCTGTGCCTGTAGCCTCTGTGTCTGTCGGGAGAACTGCAGGAGCTGCTGCTGGAGCTGCGGCGGCGGCGGCGTTTTTTGTTTTTGCTCCTCTTTGTTCTCCTGTGACAGCCCGACCGGTCGCTGCTGTTGGTGTCGCTGGAACGTTTCCGCCTTCCCCCTCTGCCTCGACGGCGTTTGCGTTCGTCGGGGCTGCTGCCGCTGGAACTGTTGCGGCCCCGAGAGTGCCTGCGGCGCGGAGGAGAGCCTCTGCCGTGGTGGGAGGCGTTGCCAAGGTTTCCCGATGCCGCCGAGTGCTGGAGGAGCCCGGGGGCGTGGTTGGAGGACCTGCGGCATCCAATAGCAGCCGCGGTGGCATTGGAGCCTTCCGATTGGTCGGGCCTGTTCCCGGAAGGGGAGTGGCTGGAGGACCGATGTCCGGAGCTGGAGGACTGAGCCCGGGCGCCATCTTTTAATGCAGCATGGCTCCTCTTGGATCTTTGCGTCGGCACAGAGCCGGTAGGCCTCACCTCAGACTGCTGATCCACCACGGGAGCCCGGGAGCTGGAGGACTGAGCCCGGGCGCCATCTTTTAAGGCTGCGTGGCTGTCCTTGGATCTTTCGGTCGGCCCAGAGCCGGTAGGCCTCACCTCAGAAAGCTGATCCACCACGGGAGCCCGGGAAGGTGTTGCAGGAGCAGGCTGGAGGCAGGAGGCACCACGGTCGTGAAAGGAGGCCGCAACGGGCACTTCCAGAGCCGGGGTCTGCGGGGGAACCGTCGGAGCAGCAACAGGTACTGGCTGTGCGGTCTCGGCGAGAATTTCCTTCAAATTGTGTCCCCGAATCTTTAAAGTCCTAGGGGACATTCTCCCGCAGTTCTCGCATTGCTCGGCATTATGGTCGGAACCCAGGCAGCGAAGGCAGTTGTCATGGGAATCCATAGTGCTCATCTTCTTCTTACACAGAAGGCATTTCTTTTGACCGGTTTTGGTCATGATGATAGAAAAAAATAACAAACAAAATAATAAAACGTGGAGAGAGAGCAGGGTCCGTCTTGCTGGCAAGGCGGAAGGAAGAATACTGTTGGCTAGGGGGCGGAACGGTGGGTGGCCACCTGGGCTACCTGGGCGGGCTCAGAGAGTCTACTTTCTGAGCTCTAGAGAGCAATTCCGTATTGGCGCCGCCCGGAGGACGACACCAGGTGTGGCTGACGCAATCCTGCTTGTCCATGGAGAAAGGCAGTTTCACGCAGAAAGTCACAGGGAACTGTTTTCACACTGTTTTAGAGCCAGGCCTTGCTCAGCGTTACCACCTCTGCAGGGCTAGCTTTCTCACTTTGTCAGAGCTAGACCTTATTCGCTTACTGCCTCTGCGGGGCCAGCTCTCATGTCAAAATCATCTTGCTCCCTCCCCCCACCGGGCCAAGCACAGGCTCAGGGAGCAGGTGTCTGTGAAAGCAGCCACAGCATTGGCATTGACACCTCTGGTCTCAGTTGCGGGGTCTGCAGCTCCCTCTCAGCTGTCCCTATCGTCGGGAAGTACCTCTCCCCCTCCTGAATTGACTCCCAGTACATTGGCTTCCTCCTTGGCAGCTCTGGGGAACATTCCTCCATCAGGGCAAAAGGCTAAAGGTAAGCATAAGCATCAGCTCTCTCCACCAGTGCAGTGGGGTAGGCACCTCACAAAGCACAAACCCCTGCCTTTCACGCCTGACAGTCTCCCCCCCCCCCTTTCAAGGGAGCATCACAGGCGCTTCAATCAACCTTTCTTTCTCTGCTCCAGAAGTTTCTCCAGGATAGTTCTGCTCTTCTGCAGGCCTCTCCTCGGGAACTTGAGACGTGACCCAGTGTGCCCTCAGATCCCCGGCTATCCCCCACCCAGGAAGTCACGGGATCCTGGCCACTTATTGACTAACACAAGCCTTTGTTTCTTGCCAAGGACATTTGCTTGTTCCCTCCCTCCCAATTCCTGGGAGCCATGTGACTCCTACGTGGATGACTCTGTTTCCTTTTCCCCAGAACAGGACCCCTAAGATGATCTGCCTGAGGATTTTTCATATCCAAAGTTCCTTCAGAAACTCTCCTGTGTGTTGGCTCTCAGTACCTCGCAGTCTCAGACAAACAAGCGGGATTGTCACTCCATCCTAAAGCCTTGCAGTACTCCTAAGATGGTCCTTGCACTTCCTGTGCTTCTGGTCCTTCCAGATTTACAATCCTCCATTTGGCAGACCTCATTTTCCGCAGCTCTGCATCCCACTACATAGACCTTAAGTTCAAGGTCCTGCCGGCTTCAAGTTTCCATCAAACTTGGCTCCCCATCAGTCTGTTGGTTCTGAGGCGGTTTTTAAAAAATCCAAGAATACTAAACCACCTTCCCAGATACCTCCAGGGAAGGAGCAGCGCACCTTAAATGCTATGGGGTGAAAATCCTACCAGAGCAGTACTCTTGCTATGCGCATATTAGCTTATCAGCTTCATATGCTGCATTATCATCATGACCTTTTCCTGCAGCTGGATGACCCATCTTTAGCAGATCCAGCTTCCATAACTGCGGACTTGCGTAAATCCCTTTACCAGATCATTCGTGCTACATACGGCACCTACCACTCTGTAACCCGATCCATAGCTACAGCCATTTCAGCCAGGTACATTGCCTGACTTTGTGTGTCCGTTCTGCATGAGGACCTACACAACCACTTAGCCAATGCTCCCTGTCATGGTGATAGTCTCTTTGGTTCTAAGGTGCAGGAGGTGGTCTCTGAGGTCAAAGACCATTCCTCCACAGTTCAAGAACTTGCAGCCCAGCCAGCGGAGGCAGCTTCCTCCTCTCGCCATCCCTCTATGCCATCTTATCGCTGTCCTTTCCATTACAATTACTTTCAGCAGTTTTTTACCTGAGACAGTGCTACCAGCCTTAGCTGTTGCAGCCCCCACCTCGGACTCAGGGCCAGTCATATTGGCCATACTTTCAGAGGAGTCTCCCCCCCAGGAGAGGAAAACCTTGGTGCTCCTGCAGTCTACCCTTCGCAAACCCTCCTCTGGTTTTTGACTATCTGCCAGTGGGGGTCGAATTCGGCACTTCACAGAGGCCTGGCTGTCCATCACCACTGACTGCTGGGTACTCTCCATTGTTCAGTTTGGGTTAAAAAACAAAAATAAAAAAAATAAGAGTGATATATAGGGCGTGGGTAAACTTGCAGCCCTATTTCTCCTCCTTAGGTCCGGACACATTGGATCCCGTGGGCAGTGATCCTGTGCTATTGCCTGCACACCTGCAGTGCCTTGTCTGTGGTACCTGGCGGGGGGCCATGTCAGACGCAGGCATGTGCTGTGGCTGTGCTACAGAAGCTGCCAACATGGAGCAGGCGCTGCAGGACAAGACTAGGGAGCCCATGCTCTCATATGCACAGGGGGTCCAGGCCCCCCTAGAGGCTCAGGTCTCTCTGGAGGCTCCTCCCTCCTCTCAGGGGCTGGCTTTGGTGGTTCCCAGTCCCTCTACTCCACAAGGTTTGGGGGGGGGAGTGGCTCTGGGGGGATTCTCCCTAGAGTTTGTACTTTTGTCTGTGTCAGCAGGGATCGATGGGGGATCCCTTGGCTGCGGGAGCCAGTGCAGAGCGGGGCTCCGCGGTGAGGGGGGATGTCTTTAGTGCGGGGCCGGCCAAGAGGGCTCGGCCCTCGGAAGAGTGGCTGGGGCAGTCTCCCTTGTCCGATGGGCTGGAAGCTGACGATTTGGAGCTGGAGCCGGAGCCGGATGTGGAAGGTGAGGAGCTCGAGGAAGGGGAGATTCCAGAGCCAGAAGACCAGGCTAGGATTGTCTGGGTCTTTCGGCGAGAAGACTTGCCCGCTCCAATTGCGGAATCTCTAAAAGCACTCAATTTGCCCATTTGCCTACCGGTAGAGGATGAGGTGCTGGAAGATCCTCTCATATAGGAGGTGCGAAAGACGCAGGCGGTCTTTCTGATGTACCAAGTGGTCAAGCAGATGATCCAGGATGAGTGGGACCTGCCTGAGGCTGGTCTTAAGGGGTAAGGACCATGTCACGTCTCTATCCTCTGCCGGATCAGGAGCGCAAAATGTTTCGTTCCCCGCGGGTGGATGCGGCAGTGACTGTGGTTAAGAAGAAGAATTGGACACGTTGTTGAAGCAGGCGTTTAATGTCAATGCTCTATCCTTTCAGGCCTCTATTTTCGGGGCCTGGGTGGCGACTGGCGAGAGCCTGTCTTCGCTGTTCGCAGCGGCTGCAGCAGCCAGGGGATCCAGCACTGGAGCAGGCGGCGGAGATAGCTAAGCTGTAATCGGGGGCAGCTTACTTCGCTGATGTCCACTGTGATCTCATTCGCGGGCTTGCCAGAAGCATGGCGCTGGTCATGGCAGCTCGTCGCTATCTTTGTCTGCGGAATTGGGCAGCGGACAGCTCCTCCAAGTCCCGTCTTAGCAAGCTCCCCTTTAAGGGGAAGCTTCTGTTTGGTGAGGACCTGGACAAGTTGGTCAAGGTCTTGGGGGAGGATAAGCCGAAGCAGGGTCTCAATACGGCAGTGTCTCGGGGTCAGACGCAAGATTTCTGGCATTTTTCATACGTCCCGCCTTGGTGCCTTCCAGAGGGGGAAGTTTCCTGCCCGTGGGCAGGGATTTAGAGGGTCCTGAGGGGCGGGGAGAGGTTTCTCTGCTTCCGCCGCCTCGGGCCTTAAGAAGGCACAATGAAGTGAAGGGGGCCCAGGCAATGGAGCAGCATGTGGGAGGTCGGCTACGGGAGTTTTACCCTGCTTGGGCCCAGATCATGTCCGACCAATGGGTTCTGGAAATCATCTGTGATGGCTATGCTCTCAAATTTGCCCGTCCAGTGAGCGAGTCCTTTGTCTGGTCCCTGTGCAAGGCGCCAGGCAAGGCAGCTGCAGTAAGGGACACCCTGTCGTGACTGCTTCAGCTGGGAGTGGTGGTCCCAGTCCCCCAAGAGCAGTGCGGCTGTGGTTGGTACTCCCATTTATTTCATGGTCCCCAAAAAGGATGGGTCCTTTCGTCCGATCCTGGACCTCAAAAGGTGAACCATTGTCTGCGAGTTCCACATTTTCATATGGAAACATTGTGGTCCGTGATCGTAGCGGTGACAAAGGGAGAGTTTTTAATGTCCCTTGATCTCACGGAGGCGTATCGCCACATTCCCATCAGGCCAGAGCATCAGCGGTTCTTGTGGTTTGCGCTACCGATGGGACACTTCCAGTTTCAGATATTACCGTTTGGCCTGATAACAGCTCCTCGCACCTTCACCAAGGTCATGATGGTGGTGGTGTTGGCGCTTTGCAAGGAGGAGGTGTTGGTGCACCCTTATCTCGATGACTGGTTGATTTGGGTGAAGTCCAGGGATGAGAGTGTGCGGGCTACATCCCGAGTTGTACAGCTTCTGGAAAGTCTTGGCTGGGTGGTCAATGTGGCCAAGAGCCATTTGATTCCATCTCAGGACCTGGAATACTTGGAGGTCCGCTTTGACACTCGAGTGGGCAGAGTCTTCCTACTGGAGCAGCAAGCTCGGGGCTGCGTCTGTTGGTGCGCCACTTTCTGCGGCAGTTGGAGCCAATAGCTTGGCAGTATCTGCAGGTGTTAGGAACAATGGCAGCCACTTTAGAGGAGGTACCATGGGCGAGGGCGCACATGCACCCATTGCAGAGAGCCTTGTACCTGCCCACGGGGGGGGGGGGGGATCAGTGGTGGCTCTGTCCAGGGAATCTGGCATCAGGCATGCCCCTTGAGTTGCTGCAGAGGGTCCCGTTGCTGACTGATGTTAGTCTGGTGGGTTAGGGAGCCCATTGCGGGGAGCTCTTTGCCAAGGGGAGCTGGAACGAGCAGAAGGCCAGTTGGTGAATCAACAGGCTAGAAATGCGGGCAGTGTCCCAGGCGCTCAGCGCCTTTGAGCCGTGCTTGCTAGGAAAGACGGTCAGGGTCCTATCTGACAATGTGACCATGGTGGCTTATCTCAAACGTCAGGGGGGCACAGGCAGTGCAGCCCTTGAGGAGGAGGAGGAGGAAAGGTTGTTCAGTTGGGCAGAGCCTCATCTCCAGGCGTTGTTGGTGGCGCATATTGCGGGAGTCAACAACGTGATGGCGGACTACCGCAGCTGGGTTCGTGTGGACCCCAGGGAGTGGGCGCTTCACTTGGAGGTCTTCGTGCAGGTGGTGCGCAGGTGGGAAGCGCCGATTTATGGACCTGATGGCAACATTTGAGACCGCCAAAGCGAGCAGTTTCTTCTGCAGGAGACAGGAAAGGATGTCTGAAAGACTGGATGCTGTGTTGCAGCAATGGCCCACGGAGGGGCTTCTGTAAATCTTTCTACCATGGGCTCTCATAGGCTGTGTGGTGTAGCGGATTGAGGTTCATCGCGGGCGGGTCATATTGATCGCCCCGGACTGGTTGCAGTGCCCGTGGTATGCTGGCTTGGTGCGTCTCCTGGAGGATCGGCCATGGCGCCTTCCGGCTCAGGAGGACCTTCTTTTGCAGGGGCCACTGCGCATGTCTCAGGTGGATCGATTCTCGCTTACAGCTTGACCATTGAAAGGGCGTAGTTGAGGCGGAAGGGGTACTCAGGCCCCATGATCTTAACCTTGTTGAAGGTGTGGAAGAGGACTACCTCTCTGGCCTACATCCAGATATGGCGCATTTTTGAGGCATGGTGTGCAGAGAGGCTGGCGCGGCCAGCTTCAGCCTCCGTCCCGGAGATCTTAGTCTTTTTGCAAGACGATTTTGATAAGGGCCTAGTGGCCAGATCATTGCGGGTGGAACTGGAAGCAATTGCTTGTTATCGAAGGAAAGTACAGAGGATGCCTTTGGGGTCTCACCCAGACGTGTTATGTTTCCTGAGGGCAGTGGCCCGGTTACACCCTCCATGCCATGGGACCCCAATTTGGTTCTGAAACTGCTGACTAGGGAACCTTTCGAGCCTTTGAGCCGAGCCTCGTTGAAGGACTTAACTCTGAAAACATTCTTCTTGGTGGCGATCAGCTCCGCGTGCAGGATCTCAGAGCTACAAGACTTGTCGTTCTGGGAGCCGTTTCTTTCCTTTTCGTGGGAAGAGGTGGTTCTACGGCTGGTTCCTTCCTTCCTGCCAGAGGTGGTTTTGGCGTTTCATGTGAATCAGCCCATGTCTCTGCCGGTTCTGGAGGGCTTGGGTGAGAGTGCCTCCAGTCGCAGCCTTCGCTTGCTGGATGTGAGGAGGGTCCTCAAGCGTTATTTGAAGGAGTCGGAGAGCTTTCGCAAGTTGGATCGCTTGTTTGTCCTCCTTAGGGGCCCGCACAAGGGCGAGGCGGCAGCTAAGGCTTCCATCTCCAGATAGATTTGCGTCAGCTTATATTCTGCAGGGCTGACAGGTGCGTTTAGGGTTGCGAGTCCATTCCACTAGAGCTCAGACAGCTTCATGGGCCGAGTATAGTTTGGTGCCTCCAGTGGAAATCTGTAGGGTGGCTACCTAGTCCTCACTGCATACCCTTAGTAGACATTATCACCTGGATGTCTAGGCAGTGGGGGACGCCTGTTTTGGATCAGCGCTACTGCATGCCAGTCTGGCGGGTCCCTCCCATTAAGTTACTGCTTTGTTACATCCCAGAGGGGTGGGACTGGACTGGAGGGACGATAAGGAAAGCAAAATTAGACTTACCTGCTAATTGTTGTTCCTTGAGCAACTCCAGTCCAGTCCTGGATCCCACCCAGGTTTTCTGCAATGGTCTATTTGGCTGGATTTCGGCCCGGTTCCTGCTGGCGTGAATCGAGCCGGGGCAACGGGGAGTCGCAAGGGTTTTGACATGTAGGGGTGGACAGGGGTGTTCCGTCTCTCATGGGCAGCGCATCGGTGACTGGACATTCTCCGGGAAACCTCTTTCTCTCTCTCTCGCTTTCGGGAGGGTAGAGGAGTTCCTCCTTGGGTGCGGGAGGGGAGGAGATGGTAGTTTGGTTTTCAGTTTAGTCTAGTTTGATTTTTTTGCCTCTAACTGCTTATTTGTTGCTCCTGCGAGTCTGCTTTGTCAATAGGTTACTGGGAGCTGGTGGGAGGTGCCAGCGGTATTAGTACTGGTGACATCAAAAGGTGACATGCTCAGTCTCCAAGCTTCTGGAGGAGGCGCACTACCCAGAGGTGTGGGACTGGACTGGAGTTCCTCAAGGAACAACAATTAACAGGTAAGTCTAATTTTGCTTTCTCCAAGATGTGTTGCCCCTCACAAGTTCAGGGCTACAACTGCCCCCATAGCCAGTCTGGCTTGTGTCTCTACTCAGGACATCTGCAGAGCAGCTACCTGGTCTTTTATCCACACCTTCACTAAACACTACAGCTTGGATTGTTCATCCGCGACAGACTTTGCTTTTGACCAGGCTGTCCTCCAGAACCTGTTTTCTATCTGATTCTTCTCCTCCATCAGAGCTAAATTTGGGGCTACCCTGATTGCAAAAATGTTTCACAGAGAAAAACTTTCCTGGCCAGGTGGCCCCTTGCTCTGTACTCATCCTTGAGTGTGACTGTATCCCCCTGTTTGTCTCCAGAGCAACGTAGTTGCTTATCTGTAATGGGTGTTCTCTGTAGACAACAGGGGTATACAGTCACACTCTTCCACCCACCTTCCTCTCAACCCCCCCCCCAAAAAAAAAACAAACACTGGATTTGACACCATCAAACAGACTGGTATCCTCTGTCTCCATTTTTTGTCTGTGTTTCTTTTTGCTCTGGTACGAACTGATTCTTTCAGCACAAGCAGGCAGGGAGCAGGTACGCATGCTCAGTGAAGCAACAAAGCTTCTCTGAGCTGTGGGAGATCCACACAAGGCTCAGTCTGGGGACTTCACCATTGAATGTGATTACATACCCCTGCTGTCTGCAGAGAACCCCCGTTTCAGGTAAGCAACTACGCTATCCAGGTTAGCCAGCTGGCAAAGGGAGGGGGGGTGAATGCTCCCCTGATCCCCCCCCCCCCAAGACATACCTTTTAGTACTGGTGGTCCAGTGGCAACAGGGGGCTGGAGCTGTCCTTTCCACGCCTGCCCCTGTCATTGGGCCTTTCAAAATGGCCGCGGTCATGTGGTGCCGCCCTCTAGGGGGCAGCACCACTAGTTCGCGGCCATATTTGTTTACTATTGAGGAAGGCAGGAGTGCTCCCTCCACATCTCGGCTGTCTTTCTCAAGGGAGCAATTCTGTCTGACTAGTGTAAAACAAACTTCATCTTCCATTTTTAACTTATTAGTATGTTTGACGGTCTTTCACCCAGCCATTGGACTTCACTCTTTGCGGCTGAAGATGGAAAAATAATGATCTGATGAGTGAAAGTGGATTGTTTTAAAATGATTTGATAGCAAAGGGCAGGGCCTGCCCAAGGATTTCTAACACTCTAGGCTGGCCCACCATGCTGCTGCCTCCCCATGACATGTTGTGCCACCCTTGGCATCCAGCCTCCAAATTCTCACCTGGGGGAGATGGGTGGTCCCTTCTTGCTTCTTTGAAGTGATGACTGAGCTGCCACTTCACCACTACAGCAAGCCTTATACTCATGCTTGTGTGTGCACTCATGGCCTGCCGCTCCCGCCCTTTCCAATGCACTTCCTATTGAAGGGGGCAGGATCAGCATGCCATGACTGCACAAATGCATGCGGGAGCTTTAAGGCTTGCCACAGTGCTGAAGTGGCTTCTCAGTCAGCACTTTGAAGAAGCAAGAAGGGATTGCTGTGCTGCCAACCAGCGTCTTCTGTCCTAGGCAACTGCCTAGTTCACCTAGTGATGAATAGATGATTGAAAAGTTAAAGTCTGAAATGTGACAGTGGACTAACTAAAGATAAAATCAAATCATAAAAATAGAGAGAAAAGCTTCAAAACATTTTTGTTGGAACGCACACCAGGAAGGAAGGAAGAAGAAATCCCCTTCTTGTAGTGTGGTGGTCCGTTTTTTTCTTTTTTTAAAAATCTAGGGACGCAACCCTAACAAAGGATCGAGGGACCAGCAACCCTCAATACCAACCGAAAATTAGTGGAATGAGAACCAGTACTTATCTATAAGTGTCCCAGCATCCATTCGATTCGAAAACCTGGCAAAAGCAAAGGCCAGCAATTTTTATGCTCTTCACTTCAAACCTCCCCGAACTTAATACAAGTGTTTCCACTATAATCGAAGAGGGGGACGCTAGGATGTATCAGCTTTCAACTGTCCCATCACCATAATGAAATTCCCATGCTTCTTCAAAATGTTGTCCCGAAGAAAATTTCCATACGCAAACAGAATCTATTAGTGTAACCCAACGTTGTAAGGTTTTGAGACACCGGCATTCACGGCTCTTCCTCAAAACAAATTGCGTTGTGTTGTCCACCAAACAAACAACGTTTAAAACCCCCAGGAAAAGTCACATGATCAGTTGATATCCAATAGGCAAGAGGCACACCTGGGGTTTTAAACTCCGTTTGTTTGGTGGACAACACAACGCAATTTGTTTTGAGGAAGAGCTGTGAATGCCGGTGGCTCGAAACCTTACAACGTTGGGTTACACTAATAGATTCTGTTTGCGTATGGAAATTTTCTTCGGGACAACATTTTGAAGAAGCATGGGAATTTCATTATGGTGATGGGACAGTTTAAAGCTGATACATCCTAGCATCCCCCTCTTCGATTATAGTGGAAACACTTGTATTAAGTTCGGGGAGGTTCGACGAAGTGAAGAGCATAAAAATTGCTGGCCTTTGCTTTTGCCAGGTCTTCGAATCGAATGGATGTTGGGACACTTATAGATAAGTACTGGTTCTCATTCCACTAATTTTCGGTTGGTATTGAGGGTTGCTGGTCCCTCGATCCTTTGTTAGGGTTGCGTCCATAGATTTTTAAAAAAAGAAAAAATGGAACAACACACTACAAGAAGGGGATTTCTTCTTCCTTCCTTCCTGGTGTGCGTTCCAACAAAAATGTATTGAAGCTTTTTTCTCTATTTTTATGATTTCATTAATTTGTGGGAAATTAGTAGGTTTTAGGATTTGGTTATTAACTAAATAAGATAGCATCACTTTTTAGTCTAATGAGAATATAAGACAGATATATTGTGGTCTGAAGACTGAAAGTGGAGTGTTCAACTCTAAATTACTATTTTGCTTGAAAACAAAGATGTTGGATATTTTAAGAATTAGTGAAACTATTATTTCACTAAGCTTTCGTTAAATGTTTAAGTATAATAATGGACATCATGAGGTTAGAACAATAGCATCCTATTATTGGTTCCTGATTTTAAGGAAGTCCGACTAGAAGAAAATTTTCTAATCTAATCTTTCTAAGAGACTGGTAAAAAATTAAGAGGAGTGAAGGGTGATAGTTTGTGAGCATTATAGATCTACTTCAGGATAGGGATTGTTTCTTTAGTATTTATTTATTTATTTATTTATTTATTTAACATCTCTTATATACCGCGCTATTAAAATCAGCGCGGTGTACATCGAACAAAATATACTGCAATGTGTACAGGTAACATCGAGTTTACAGAGAACAAGGGAATATAAAACATGGAATAAAAGGGATAACTATGTACAATAAACGATATACTATTTATATGCTTTAATTATGTACCATATTTAAACTCGAGTGAATATTGAACATGTATTCATGGGTAGGATGAGTCTATAGTAGTAAGTAGTATTGCTGAATTAAGATTATAAACAAGCTATCAAACTCTTAGGAGTATGTTTATTAAAGAGTGTTAGCTGTCATTGCAGGATAATCGTGTTGCGATGACAACTAACGCAGGAGAAATGCAGCTACAGCAGGCAGTTTTCTGAAATAGCTGCATTTCTTGTGGTAGCAGCATGAATGGGCAATGTGTGGACAGACAGTGGGCATGTCTGTACCATGCAGTTACTGCAGGTGTTGATAGCGCGCGGTATCTGCATGTTTTGCAGACATTGTGGATACAGCTAACGCTACCTCATTGGGTGGCGTTAGCTGCATCAGTGATGCTGTCTCACCACGATCCCTGCATTTTCACCTTGTCATCTCCTGGGGAAATGCTGGGCTTGCCCCCAACAGATATGCATGACACTTGCAGCTATTGTGGAGCTTTTGCAACTAACGACTGTCAATAGCTGCAAAAGCCTACTGTGCTTTAGTAAACATACCCTTTACAGTTTTGTTTCTCAACTCCTGTTAATAAAGAAATGTTGAGGGGTTTTTGTGTGTGGAAATACTCAAGAAAGCATTCTTCTGCAGATTGCTTAAGTTTTTTGGCCTATCACCATTGTAATAATAAATGGCAAAAACCTCATGCACTGTTGTAGAGCAGGTTAATGGGATCAAAGGTTTAACCTTAGTACGATTAAAAAAAAATCTTTTTATCAGCAAAGTGCCATTCCATGCATTAGTAGGCTAACAGGCATTTCTCATTCAACCACATAAATAATTAAAAATACATGGTAGGAATGCAAAAAGCAACTTGAGGTTTTTTTTTTTAACAAAGTGGGGAGAGACTGGTACAAGTAGGGAAGTATTTGTGGTGTGGGGAATGTCCAGTTCTAAAAATTCACTTACTCAGATGATTTGGAGATGCACAGTGCACTAATTTCCCTTCAGAATACCTGATGTTTACAGACAAGTTGACTTTTCGTAGAGTAAAAATCATGTTTTTCAAAATGTGGCATTTGTATATGGTATTTTTCGCTTTTGTGGGGGGGCGGGGTCAAGGGAACAGAGCTTTTGGTGGTATAATTTTTCTGCTATTTTTAATTTAAATATGAGTTTAGAACTAAACAGGTGTGGGCAGGCAGAACTGAATTTTGTGAAAACAGCATAAGTGTTCTCCTTTAATAGTCCTCGTTGCATGTGAGGGGATTTTTTTTGTATTTTTATTTTTAAAATTATTGAACACACCAATTTGCTTTGACAAAGAAAAACCAACCACACTTTTCAAACCTAGTCATAACAGTCACCTCTTACACGTATGTAATACTCATGCTCTCAAAGACTTAGGATATACTCAACTAGTAAATGAACCTACCCATAAAAAAGGAGGCCTATTAGACCTGATATTCGCTCCACAGACATCTCTCAAGCCAAATGATACTACCGGACTGTCCATAATCGAAGTTCCCTGGTCTGACACAAGCTGATTGTCTTCCAAATACCCATAGCCAGCAACAACCAGAACAAAGTCAAAAGGCTGTCTAACACTTAACCCTCTATAGCCCATGTTCCCTGTAAAATAGTTCTCTGTGTGCTGTGCTTTCCTGTCTAATCAATGTGTTCATACCTCAAAAATTTCCTGTCATGATTTGACAATTTCCAATCTGTAATCAAAAAAAAAAAAAAAAACACCGCTGCTGATCGCTGGAAGTAGCGGTATACAAATGTATACTAAATAAATAAATAAATAAATAAATAACACAGCCAAACCACCACCACGAAGGTTTCATGCTTTCGATAAGGATGTGATTCTGAGTAAAACACGCCCACTCCTTGCTGAGACAATGCTCAACCCTGATGATATGGTTTCCGAATGGAACAAAAGCTTCAGTTCTATTGCCCTACGTCCACTGTCCAACAAGCCGCCAAGGACACGGGCCTCCGCAGTTTGGTTCACTACAGAGCTACGTTCATCTCTTACCCTCCTAAGGAAGTTGGAAGGACGATGGCGTAGATCCCACTCCGCTGAAGACCTAAAGGCATATAATTCTCATCTTGCACAGCACCGTGAAGCAGTAACTGAGAATTTAAGGTGTTTTCACACAGACACCTTGAAACGATCACTGAACAAGCCCCATGAGCTTTTCAGCCTTGTAAAGAACCTAACTAAGGAACTGGAACCCGAACAATCAAACGAAATCCACCCTCAAGACTTTGCTGATTATCTACAATCAAAGATAGGACACACCAACAAATCTCTAGTACCATACGTGGCATTTGTACAAAGCAATATAATACCGCTGACCACTTTCACTATGCCATCCAAGAAACACATTGAAAACACTATCGCTACGATCAACACCACTACTGCCCAGACTGACCCCTGCCCTGCTTTCTGGATAAAGGAGCTACAGTCTGAACTTAGCCCTTTTATAGCTAGACTCATGGATCAATCCTTCACAACAGGGGTGTTCCCTCAGTCCCTCAAACACACTTCCATTAGACCACTGCTCAAAAACAGCAAGCTCAATACCCAGAAGGCGGACTCATAAAGACCGATATCAAGTATACCACTTCTGGCCAAAATAATAGAAAAAGAAGTTCAACGACAAATTCAAGACCACGTGGACAACATTTCACCACTAGACCCCTGCCAAGATGGTTTAAGAGAACAGCACGGCGTGGAAACGCTCCTCACCACCCTCATCAATAACATAACTACAGGAATCGATAACATCCGCCAGAGATTTGTCCTCATTTTCCTCGACATAGCAGCTGCTTTCGATTCAGTATGTCACGAGATACTACTGATGCACCTCAGAGAGAAGGGTATTTCTGAGACAGCCATAGTCTGGTGCAAATCATACCTCTCGAACAGATGGCAGCACGTACGTTCAGGTGCCTCAACATCTAAACCTTTCCACCAGAAGAAAGGAGTTCCTCAAGGATCGTCCCTCTCCGCGCTGATGTTCAATATATACATGCAGCCTATCTGTAACCTCATTCGTTCTTTCGGGGTAAACTGCTTGATATATGCGGACGATGTTCTACTTTACATACCTTTCTCGACAGAAACTCCAGACCTCTCTCCACTTACAGATTGCTTTGACGCAGTATCCAACTGGCTCCAATCCCAGAATCTGAGAATTCAGCACAAGAAAACTGAGGTTCTGTTCATCAAGAGGAATCCGAAATTCACCACACCACCACATATAAAAGTCAAGGAAGCTGAACTTCAGACTAAATCCACGATCCGATACCTTGGTGTCACCTTGGACCAGTGCCTGGACATGAAGGTACACATAAGCAATGTAGTCAGAGCGATATACCACAAGATCCGCTCTCTGAGGCACCTCTGTTTTCTTCTAGAACCAGACAACTTCCATACAATCTATCAGGCGCTAATCACACCCCATTTTGACTACGCTAATTCAATCCTGCAAGATCTCCCCCAAACTACATTAAACCCTCTACAGCTCACAGTGAACGCGGCAGCGAGAGTTCTAATCAGAGCGTCGAAGAAAGATCATATAACTCCTATTCTGAAACAGCTACACTGGCTCCCCATACAGGCCAGAATCACCTTTAAAATTTTGCTGATTACTTTCAAATCCATCAATGGGCTAACGTCCGCTTCAGTAGCAGAGCTTATACAAAATACACCCTCCAACAGGTCCAGAAGATCGGCAGCGATCAACACATTAGTAGTCCCAAAAGAAATAACCCAATGCACCCAAGCAACAGTTAACAGAGCCTTCAAACTATGTGCTCCGAGATGCTGGAATTCTCTACCACCCAACTTACGTGTAATCCCTGACCTGGTCCAATTTAGGAAGGCAGTAAAACACTATCTATTCCTCTTGTACTACCAGGTAGACGAAGATATAGTAGTTTCACCCGCAGTCTAGTCTAGAGAGTACAACAAACTAGACCCTGCAAAACATTCATGAGCACTGTCAGTGTAATACGATTTTCGTGAAATTCAGGTGTAAATAGTTCCCCCAAGTTATCCAAGTTTGATTTCCTGTTTCCTGTAAGCACAGTTCATTATATGCAACATGTATGTTTTATGTTCCATGTAAACCGCACTGATGTTGAATAGCGCGGTATATAAGAAAATGTAAATAAAATAAAATAAAATGTAAATAATAGTCATTCCAATCCCAAACTAACATACATTAACCAATTATTAGGTTTTTCATTAAGCCACTAGGGCACTATAGATAGTCCCCTTCCCCTTCCACCCTCTCCCTCAATCCTAAACCCCGCTCAAAAGGTTTTTAGCCCCCCCACCCCCTCTCCCTCCCCTGTCACTTCTCCCTGTCCCCTCCCCCCCCGCCCTCCTATGTGATGTTTTTATGGTCAAGTAAACCACATCAAAACATTGTGAGATGCTTCCTTAAAACCAGGAGTTCTTGTTGGGTGTACTGCAGATTGCTGTGAAATTTATTCTTTACTTAAATTATTTTACTTCTTGGCATGAGATGTTTTTCCCGTATATTATTTCTAATAGTCATTAACATTATCTGCAAAAATTCAAATAACAAGTATTTGAGTAGTGTGAGCCTGAATTGATAAACCTGCTATACTGTAGTGTGTATACGTGCTTAAATGTAGAAATTATGCAGTTCATTATCATCCTGCTAGACCAGTCCAAAAGAGTGGGCAGTGCTTCCGAGTTAGCAGGTGGAGGTAGACCAGAGTAATCTTTAGTGATGTCATCACTTGTACATATGCTGCTACAGCACTGAGAGAAACCAGTATGACACTTAAGACTGAAATTGCAGAATAACTATTAATCAAAACAACCACAACTGTGTTCAAAACTGTTGGTTCTCTTACCATATATGACTGCATCAGTCAGATACTGATAAGCCATAAAAAGACAGTGAAGAGCAGCCAAGCTTCCTAACCTGTAGGCATGGTCTTCCCAGGGCGGGTCCTAGACTGGCCTAGCAAGATTTAAGGAAAGAAAGTAATCATGTATGTAAAATTTCTCCTTCCTTATCATCCTGCTAGACCATTCCAGGTGAATGGGACGTACCTAAGCGGTGAGGACCCGGGGTATGAAAAAGACAGCACTCCAGACAGCACTGCTCTGCCAAAGGTACCAGTCACATCAGCTCGCAGAAGCAATCTGGAACACTTCACAAAAGTGGTCAGGGAAGAAGAGGTAGTCACCCATCAGATAACCTCTGGAAACAATAAGGTAGAAACATCCCAGAAAGATGTCCTAGTGGGATAAGCTCCAGCCCCCCCCTCCCCGGCACATGTCTCCCATACAAAAGCCAGGTCGAACTAACAGTCTATGCAAGTCAACAGGCAACCAGAAACATAGACACTGCCTGTCCTGTCCTCAGACCTCGTAGGAGCAGGAAAGAAAATGATCAGATGTGTAAAAATTTCTCCTTTTGAAAAAAATCTGGACATAGCTGAAAATGGATTTGTGCAAGTTGGCCAGCTTTTTGGGCATTTGTTTTGCTGATTTCTGAGAGCCTTAAAAACAATGGTGATTTTTCTGCTGGGTAACTGTTCTAGTAGCCTTTTGTTCTCATATATCATGAGAGCGTGCCAATCTATGAGGTCAAAAATACTTGTAGTTCTGGAGGGCAAAGGCCAGGGAAGTGGGTGAGGACTACCAGAACTCATACTGCCAGTTGCAAAGAGAGGAGGAAACTGGTGGCAGCATTACTAGAAGGTTGGTAGGGAACAGAGACAATCAGAGGGGTGGGGAGAGGATCCCATCCCCTTCCTCCCTGTTATCATTGGACTTGACACCTTTTTATTCAGAAAATAGAAACATAGAAACATGACGACAGAAAAAGACCACATGGCCTATCTAGTCTGTCCTTCCATATCAACCACTACAATAGTCCCCTTTTTTCCTTTAGAGATCCTCTGTGTTTGTCCCATGCTTCTTTGAATTCAAATACTGTCCTCATCTCTACACTTCCAATAGACTGTTCCATGGATCCAGCACTTTTTCCGTAAATAAATATTGCCGCATATCACTCCTGAATCTATCCCCTTTCACCCTCATCCCATGTCCCCTCGTAGCAGAGCTTGCTTTCAATCGAAAGAAGCTCTCCTACTGTGCATTTGATGCCATGGAGGTATTTAAATGTCTCAATCATATCACCTCTATCCTGCCTTTCCTCTAAGGTGTACATATTAAAATCCTTATGTCTGTCCTCTTATGCTTTATAATGAAGACCACTAACCATTTTAGTAGCCACCCTCTGTACTGACTCCATCCTGTTTATATCCTTTTGAAGGTGCGGTCTCCAGAATTGCACACAATACTCCAAATGGGGTCGCACCAAAGACTTATACAGAGTCACTATCACCTCCTTTCTTCTGCTGGCCATTCCTCTCCCTTTGCATCCAAGCATCCTTCTAGCTTTTGCCATCACTTTTTCTACCTGTTTAGCTACTTTAAGATCATCAGACACAATCACTCCTAGGTCCCACTGTTCTTTAGTGGACAAAAGTACTTCAACCCCTATACTATATCACTCCCTTGGATTGCTGCAGCCCAAAAGCATGACCTTGCATTTCTTAACATTAAATCTCAGCTGCCAAATTCTAGACCATTATTCAAGTTTAGCTAGATCCCTCCTCATGTTATCTACATCTTCCTGGGTGTCTACTCTATTGCAGATTGTGGTATCATCCGCAAAGAGGCAAACCTTACCCGACAGCCCTTCTGCTATATCACTAACAAAGATGTTAAAAAGAATCAGACCAAGAACAGATCCCTGGGGCACACCACTGGTAACCACCTCCTCCTCAGAGTGAGCTCCATTTACCTGTACCCTTTGTTGCTTCCCACTCAACCAAATTCAAACCCAAGCAGTAACTTTAGGGTCTATCCCTAGGGTGCTCAGTTTGTTTATAAGTCGCCTGTGAGGAACGGTGTCAAAGGCTTTACTGAAATCTAAATACAGCACATCTAGGGCTCTCCCTCGGTCCAACTCCTTGGTATCCCAATCAAAGAAATCAGATTTGTCTGATAAGACCTGCCTCTGTTGAATCCATGCTGCCTCAGATCCTGTAATCTGCTGGACTTCAGAAACCTCACTATTTTCTCTTTCAGCAGCGTGTCCAATAATTTACTCACCACCAAAATTAAACTAACTGGCCTGTAGTTTTCAACTACATCCTTACTTCCGCTTTTGTGTAAAGGAACCACATGAGCCTCTCTTCCGTCCTTTGGCACCACTCCCAATTCCAATGAGGCATTGAAAAGGTCAGTCAGTGGAGCTGCTAGAACATCCCCAAGTTCCCTCAGTATTCTAGGGTGTATCCCATCCGGTCCCCTCGCTTTGTCTACTTTAAGTTCAGCTAGTTCTACATATTCCTCCCCTTCACCCTTGAGTCTGACAATACCACTTTTGCCCTTCCTCTTCTCACTAACATATCTGAAAAATGTCTTATCCCCTCATTTTATTGCATTGGCTATTTCCTCCTCTTTTTGAATCTTTGCTTTCCTGACTACTTTGCTAGCTTCTCTAAGTTTTTCCAAATATAGATGCCTGTTTTCCTCTCTCTGTGATCTCTTGTGTTTCATGTAGACCTCCCTCCTTTTTCTTCACCTTTTCAGTTACTTCTTCGAAAACCATAGCTGTCTCCATTTCCTTTTACCTTTATTTATCATTTTAACAAAAAGGTTGGCTGCCCTTAAAATATCCCCTTTCAGTTTTTCCCACTGTTTTTCTACATCCCCCAGCTGTTCCCATCCCGCTAATGATTCCCTGAGGTATTGGCCCATCTTGGCAAAAATTAATTTTCCTAAAGTCTAAGACCCTTGCTTTTGAATAAATTCTAACAGCCCTAGTCCTAATACTGAACCACACCATGTAGTGATCATTGGATGCAAGATGATCTCCCACTATAACATCAGATACCCTTTCACCATTGGTAAGCACCAAGTCCAGTATGGCCCTTCACGTATGCGTTGCGTTACCAATTGACTGAATAGTTCTCCCTGTAGAGTATCCAGAATCTCCTTACTTCTAGATGATACTACAGCCGGAATGTGCCAATCAATATCTGGCATATTGAAATCCCCTATCAGTATCACTTCCCCTTTCCTAGCAATGCTGCGTATGTCTTCAATTAACTCTCCGTCCACCTCTTCCTCCTGTGAGGGAGGACTGTCTATCACGCCAATGCAAATAGATTTCTCTTTCCCGTTTAACCCACAGGGCCTCCTCTCTCCCTTTTAAGCTCTGTAGTTCCAAAGCTTTAATATTGTTTTTTACATATAGTGCCACTCCTCCTCCCCTTCTTCCTACCCTGTCCTTTCTGAATAGCCTGATATAGTTACATCCCAGTCATGGTTTTCTGTGAACCATGTTTCTGTAACTGCCACTAAATCCAAGTCAGTCTCTCCCATTAAAGCTTCAACATTTGGGATCTTATTTCCTATGCTATGGGCATTTATACACACCGCTTTCTATATGTTGCCGCTTTTACCCATTTCTATAAAGGTATTGAATGTTTCACTTACCTGGGGGCTTTCTTTACCCATCCCCAATGAATCTAGTTTAAAGCCCTCTTCAGTAGATTAGCCTATCTGCTACTGGAGACACGTCAACCTTTATTGGACAGATGAATGCCATCTCTGCTCTGCAGCCCTTGGAACAGCATCCCGTGGTCCAGGAAACCAAAACTCTCTCGATGACACCATCCATGCATTCATCTCCAGGATGCGAGCTTTTGTGCCTTGGCCTTTACCCTCAACAGGAAGGATTGAAGAGGACACTACCTGTGCCTCTATCTGCTTCACCCTCTGTCCCAGAGCCATGAAGTCACTTTTGATATGCTCAGAGGGATACCTGGCGATATCATTTGTGCCGACATGGATTAGCAACATTGGGTAATAGTCAGTGGGCTTGATGAGTCTCGGCAAACTCTCCGTAACATCTCGGATGTTGGCACCTGGCAGACAGCATACCTCTCTGGACATCAAGTCTGGTTGGCAGATGGATACCTCAGTACACCTCAGAAGAGAGTCACCAACCACCACTACCCTTCACTTCCTTGTGGTCACTGATTCTGCAACTTTGGGGCACTTGAGCCCTGGTTCTTCCCTTTCCAGGGATGCTTTCATCTCCTTCACTTCCTGGTTTGCATAATGGTTCTTCAATTCTAACTGCTATTTAAGAGTGTTTAGATAACATATTCATACATAGGTCCCAGAATCCATAAATTAGTTTAAATGAAGTCAGCACTGATGCATCCTTAATCCACTCCCCGAGGCATTCAGACTATTACTACCTTTGTTCTTTTTACATCTTTATTTTTTTAACTTGGCAGTTCATCCTGCTTCTTTATATTTTCGATTGACAAGTACGGTTGATGTCAAAAGTGGGTGGCATCATCTGATGGCACCGGGGTGGAACTATTCTACAGCTCAGAACTTAGTGTAAAGTTCTGAGCATGTGTGGCCTGCCCTTGTGCTGTGGTTTCCTCAGCTCTACAGTTTTGTTTTTTCTGTTCTGCTGAAGAGATGCGAAACAGAGATTTGGCATTTATTTTCTTTTTTGCTGTTATTTTTTTGTCAAGTTTAAAAGAAAAATAGAAAAAGAAGAGAGGCAAATGGCCATTCCTTATTGTCCCTCCAGTTTAGTCCCGAACATCAGGAGTTGTGCACCTCCTCCCGCAGCTTTGGAGACTGAGCATGTCACACTTTAGTGACACTGTATAACTGGTCCAGGGTCTGCCTCCATTGCTCCAGTATTCTCAGTCTCCATGCAGCGGAAGAAGGTGTGAGCCCTGGTGTTCGGGGCTCACTAGAGGAATAATTAAGATCTAGGGATAGATAGGAAAGTTAGTTGGGATATTAAAAAAATAAATAAATAAAGTAAATGAGTTTTGAGGAAATACCTCTTTAAAAAGGTGATTTGATTCGGTGCAGAAATCAAGGTGTAGATCTGCTCTGGCTGTCCCCCCCTTCTCCCCCCTCCCTAAAGCAGTGGCTGTCCAGGGGAGAGTAAGGGATTTGTCGGTGGGGCCTCCCGCTTCTGATCCCCTCATCAGGTGTGAAGCGGGGGAGGCGCGGTGATCAGAACGCGCTGAGAGAGAGACCTCCAGCTGCAGCTGCGGCTCAGCTGGTCGTGGTAAGATAAACAGCAGGTCGCAGCTGGTGGAAGCAGGCAGCAGAGGGGCAGAGGCTCTCTAAACTCCGTGGAGCTGGAGCAGGCCGGCGAAAAGGTAAGCGCCAGGTAGAGCGACGTCGGGGCTGACACGCGGTGGTTTGTGGTGCAGGGCGGTTGTTGCGTTCAGGCCTAGACTGCGTGGCTGGAGGGCGGGAAAGCAGGAGAGCAGCAGTTTTGGTCTCCCGCGCTCACTCGCGGCCCTCTGGGATGCTTCTAGCCTGGATTTGGGGGCAATTTGGAAGTTATGCAGATTCAGTTGGAAAAAAAAAAGGCAAAGTAATCAGAGCTTGTAACCTGGTTTGCCTGGGCCCTTCACTGGGTGGGGGTTGCATTGGGGGTGGCTGGGGCCAGCTTCCAGATGCCTTCAAAACCTAGGTGCCTTATGTGTGGGTCCAGGAGGGATTCGCTGTCGGAGGCCGGGGTGTGCAGGGGCTGTACACAAGAGGCAGCCGGGGTGCAGCTGGCGGCGGACAGTGTGGCAGAGGAGTTAAGCGAGCAGACGGAGGCAGGGGCAGCGGCTGAGATGTCTGTTCCATTGTTGGATCCCCGGCCGGGGCCGTCCTCGGTGAGAGATTCCCCCTTGTCTCAGCCTTCCCTGCAGGGGGGGCTGGCGGCTATTTTCTCACAGGATTTTATGGTGCTGCTCCAACAGGCCCTTGGGGGGTCGGGGCGTTCGGCGCCGGGGCTGTGGCGCGTGGGGGGCTGAACTCGAAGAGATCAGGGGCTCCGCTGGGAGGAGTTCCGGGGAGCGGGCCTCTCAAAAAGCCTAGGCTGGTCACGGATAAGGATGAGCAAGAGTTAGGAGAGCAGGAACCATCCGAAACCTTGGAGGATTCGGAGTTGGAATTGGACCTAGAGGAAGGTGAGATTCCAGAGCTGGAGGACCAGGCAAGGGTGGTCCGGGTGTTCCGGCGGGAAGAGTTGGCAGTGCTCATCACGGAAACGCTGAAAGCCTTGAATATGCCAGTTACGGGTAGTCTGGAAGATTCTACTCTGGAGGAACCCTTGTTACAGGCGGTGCAGAAGACTCAACGGGCGTTCCCAATACATAGGGTGTTTAAGGAAATGATTCAGGAGGAGTGGGACGCGCCGGAGGCAGGGCTGAAAGGTTTGTGAGTAATGGCACGCCTATACCCGTTGGAGGAGCCGGATAAGGATCTTTTTAAGACTCCTGAGTTAGATGCGGCGGTTACTAAGAAAACCACGATCCCAGTGGAAGGCAGTGCCGCTCTTAAGGAGGCTCAGGATAGGCGATTAGATACATTGTTGAAGCAGGTGTTTGAGGTAAATGCGCTTTCCATGCAGGCTTCAATTTGTGCATGGGTGGCGAGGGCTTGCCTTCGCTGGTCTCAGAGGATTAATGGGGCGCAGGGAGAGGCGGTTGAGGAAGCCTCCCGAATGGAGTCAGGAGCGGTTTATTTAGCGGACATTCAGGATGATCTTATCCGAGGGCTCTCAAACAGTATGGCGTCCGTGGTGGCGGCACGAAGATATCTGTGCTGCGCAATTGGGCGGCAGATGGGGCCTCTAAGGCTAGGTTAGGCAAGCTTCCGTTTAGAGGCAAGTTGCTGTTTGGTGAAGATTTGGACAAGTTGGTCAAGGATCTAGGAGAGTCCAAGGGAGGTAGATTACCGGAAGACAAACAGAAGCAGGGTCGTCTGGGGGCGCTTTCCAAGAATCAGCAAAAGGAGTTTCGTAGATTTCATCAGTCGCGATTCGCTACGTTTCAGAGGGGGCATTTGTAGTATAGATCACAGGGCTTTCGGGGGTTTAGAGGAGCGGGCAGAGGTTTTGGAGCCTTCTCGTCCCCGAATGTTAAGAAACCGCAATGAAGCGAGAGGGGCCCAGGCAGGGCTTGTACCCATGGGGGGTCGTTTGCGAGACTTCTTTCCTGCCTGGGCCCAAATCACGTCAGATCAGTGGGTGTTGGAAGTCATACAAAAAGGGTATGCGCTCGAGTTCCAACGTTCAGTGATCGACTCATTCGTTCAATCTCCCTGCGGAGCGAAATCAAGGTTGTCGGCGGTACGCGAGATGGTAGAAAGATTGTTAGCGCTGAAGGCGGTGGTGCCGGTTCCGGCAAATCAACAAGGATGCAGTCGATACTCGATATACTTCGTGGTACCAAAGAAGGAAGGAACCTTGAGGCCCATTCTAGACCTCAAGAGGGTAAACAGGTGTCTCAGGATATCCCACTTTCGCATGGAAACGTTGCGTTCGGTCATCATGGTGGTTGGACGGGGGGAGTTCCTCACGTCTTTGGATCTGTCTGAGGCGTACTTGCACATACCAATTCGTTTGGAACATCAGAGATTTCTTCGTTTTGCGGTGCCCATGAGGCATTTTCAATTTCAGGCGATGCCGTTCGGTTTGGCTACAGCTCTAAGAAACTTCACCAAGATAATGGTGGTGGTGGCAGCGGCATTGCGCAAGGAAGGGGTGTTGGTTCATCCGTACTTGGACGACTGGCTGATTCGAGTGAAGTCAAGGAGCGAGAGCAAATTGGCTACCTGCAGAGTGGTGCATGTCCTGCAGTCCCTCGGGTGGGTGGTCAATGTGGCAAAGAGCAAATTGGTCTCGTCGCAGGAGTTGGAATATTTGGGGGCTCGCTTCGACATGAACAGGGGCAGAGTTTATCTTCCGAAGCTCAGGGCTCAGAAGCTGAGGCGGCTGAGAAAGGCCTTTTTGAGGAGACAAGCTCCATCAGCATGACACTATTTACAACTACTGGGGACAATGGCCGCTTCGATCGAGGTAGTGCCATGGGCCAGGGCGCACATGAGACCACTGTAGAGAGCACTCCTCAGAAGATGGTCTCATCAGTCAGATCGGTTGTCGCAAAGGCTGGTATGCCCTCTGGAGACGCAGCAGTTGTTGAAAAGGTGGCTAAGGCAGGGGTGTCTAGAGAAGGGGATGCCTCTCGAAGCACCACAATGGAGGGCGTTGACGACGGATGCCAGTCTGTTCGGTTGGGGGGCTCACTTCGAGAGACAGTTTGCCTAAGGTCAGTGGTCGGACCGGGAGAGGTCCTGGTCGATCAACGGGTTGGAGTTACAGGCAGTCATGCTGGCGTTGAAGGCTTTTCAGAGGCTCCTGCATGGCAAAGCAGTACGAGTGCGTACATCAATCGTCAGGGCGGCACCAGCAGCACGGCTCTCGAGGAGGAAGCGGATGAACTTCTGGAATGGGCCGAGGTAAATCTGGAAGCGTTATCGGCAGCACATGTGGTGGGGGTGGACAATGTGACAGCCGATTTTTTTTTTGAGTCGGGTCAGAGTGGATCCAGGAGAGTGGGTCCTCAATCAGGAAGTTTTTGACTTGCTGGTGCTTTGCTGGGGCCTGCCGGTGAAGGACCTCATGGCTTCATTCGCGTCGGCGAAGGTAGGAAGGTTTTACAGCAGAAGAAGAGAGAGGATGTCGGAAGGACTGGATGCGCTCATGCAAAGATGGCCGGAGGAAGGGCTGCGGTATGTCTTCTCTCTGTGGGTGTTAATAGGTCGAGTATTGCAGAGAATAGAGAGGCACAGGGGTCAGGTGATCCTGATTGTGCCAGATTGGCCAAGGAGGCCATGGTACGCGGACATGATACGGCTGTTGGCAGAGGTGCCGTGGCGGCTTCCGGTTCAGAGAGATCTGTTAGTGCAGGGGCCGTTAAGTATGCCTCAGGTGGATCGATTCTCGCTTACGGCTTGGCTCTTGAAAGGGCAAGGTTGAGAGCCAAGGGGTATTCGGCAGCGGTAATTGCTGCTTTGTTGAAGTCCAGGCGTAGGTCTACATCGGTGGCGTATATCAGGGTCTGGCAATTGTTTGAGGCGTGGTGCGAGAGTAAGCAGATCAAAACATTAGGCGCCTCGATCCCGCAAACATTGGCCTTTCTTCAGGATGGCTTCAAGAAGGGGCTAGCAGCGTCTTCCCTGAGAGTACAGTTAGCAGTGCTCTTGTGTTTTAGGGGGAAGATACAGGGGGTGATGCCGGGGGCTCATCCGGATGTTAACAGATTCTTGCGGGCTACAAGTTTGTTGAGGCTGCCCAGGAGAGACATGGTGCCGGTCTGGGATCTGAATTTGGTGCTAGAGGCTTTGGTGAGAGAGCCATTTGAGCCTATAGTAAAGGCTATGTTGAAGGATTTGACACTTAAAGTGGTGTTTTTGTGGCTATCTCTTTGGCATGCTGAATTTCAGAGTTGCAAGCTTTGTCCTGTAAAGAACCCTTTTTGACCTTTGGTAGCAAGAAGGTGGTGTTGAGGACGGTGCCTTTGTTTTTGCCTAAGGTAGTATCGGCGTTTCATGTGAATCAGGTGGTATCCCCTGCCGGTGTTCGAATGGTAAGCCAAGGATAAGCCGGGTAGGAGACTTCATCGCTTGAATATCGGCAGGGCATTGAAGTGTTATGTACAGAGAACGGCGGGACTCCGCAAAACGGACAGATTGTTTGTGTTGTTTGGGGGGCCAAGGCAAGGCGAGGCAGTGTCTATATCATCCATTGCTAGGTGGATTAAGGAAGCTATTGCAGCAGCATATATTTTGAAGAACAAGGTAGTGCCGAACGGTTTGAGAGCGCATTCGACTCGGGCTCAGGCAGCTTCATGGGCGAAGTTTAGTTTGGTGCCAGCAGTGGAAATTTGTAGGGCGGCGATGTGGTCGTCGTTGAATACTTTTGTGTAGCATTACAGGATTGATGTCCAGGTGGACGGTAACTCTAGATTTGGATCAGCGGTGCTGCAGGCTGGTCTGGCTGGTCCCTCCCGTTGAAGTCAGCACTGCTCTGTTACATCTCCTGATGTTCGGGACTAGACTGGAGGGAAGATAAGGAAGGTAAAATTAGACTTACCTGCTAATTGTTGTTCCTTGAGGAACTCCAGTCTAGTCCTGCTTCCCTCCCGGATATCCATTCCAGACTGCAGCCGGAGGCCAGGTAAGACATGTCAGTGGACAGGTAAGGCAGTTTATTCGGGCGGCGGTGTCCCGGGAGGCAACGGGGAGGTGTACTGATTTCTCATTACTAACCTAGGCTTTGCGGGGAAGCCTGGGGAGAAGGGGTGACAAGCCTCTGCAGGGCTTAGCCGGAGAGGTTACAACACAGTTCAGTTTTAGCTGGTTAAGTTGTTTCCTTCAGTTAGGGTTAAGAATGTTTAAAAAAAAATAGAAAAGGTACTTACTTATTGCTTGGGTGAGTCTGCTTTGTCATTAGGTTACTGGAGCAATGGAGGCAGACCCTGGACCAGTTATACAGTATCACTAAAAGTGTGACATGCTCAGTCTCCAAAGCTGCGGGAGGAGGTGCACAACTCTTGATGTTCGGGACTAGACTGGAGTTCCTCAAGGAGCAACAATTAGCAAGTAAGTCTAATTTTACCTTACTAATGCCGCTGAAGTCTGGGTTTAGATCTTATTCAAAATGCAATAGGAGAATTCTGAATTTTGACACACATTCCAAGTGCTGCTTATGCTTTGCTCCTGACTATGATCGAAAGGACTGCAAACATTGTGCTTAGATGTCTCGGAGAACACAAAAAGATCATCTCAGTCGCCTTCGAGAACGTTTTGAAGCTGAGAAATAGCTGCTTCTAGAAAAGTCGCAAAAAAAGACATCCTTTGCATAGAAGACTTCCACACCTGCGCCATCGACCTCCAGGCACAGTGACCTTAAGAGTCCAGTTGCTGAAGGGGCTGGCAGATGTTACTCAATTCAGGGTGCATACTTTTCATTCACTCTGCAGTTCCTCACTACCTTTCTTCTCTTATCTCTCCCTACACCCCTCTCCGGAAACTCTGCTTTTCTGGCAAATCGATTCTATCTGTGCCCTTCTCTTCTGTTGCTAATTCAAGACTTTGCGCCTTTCACCTTGCTGCTCCTTATGCCTGGAACAAACTACCTGAGTCTGTACGTCAGGTGCCTTCTCTGGCCTTTTCAAATCCAGGCTGAAAACTCACCTCTTTGATGCCACTTTCGGATCTTGACTCACTTGATCTCCTTTGTGTTTCCTTACCATTCCCCCTAGATATATCCCTGTCTATACTTACTGTATTGTCTGTCTTGACTAGATTGTAAGCTCTACATGTCTCTTACATGTCTGTGCAGCACTGCGTATCTCTTGTAGTGCTATGCAAATGCTCAGTAGGCTAATCGTGCAGCTGCTTCTGGAGTGCCCATGGAAGCCTGAAGAAAGCCTGTCTTTGGCAACTCTGAAGAAGTGCTAACAAAGCATAATCTTGATGGCACAGAAGATCCAGCTGTTAAGAGAAAGTGCTTAAACTTGTCTATAGTGCTATCCCAGCAACGTAGAGATATGACATCTTCCATAAGCCCTGTCAACAGTGCTGAAAACCTCTTCTCCAGGAACAAGCAGGAAGTCAGTCCTCACATATGGGTGACACCGGCGCTGATGGAGCCCATGCAGAGCATTTCCCCAGCTTTCACAGAAAGCCTTTGGGAATGCTGCCATGCATGCTTGGTCCCCTTCCCACTCAAGAGTGCCATCTTGCTCAGTCTTCTTTCTGCGGAGTCCAACGGACGCACGTCCCGTTTCCCTGGAAAAATCCTCTAAAACTATTCTTAAAACTGTTTTTCTCCTGGTTTGCGTACCGGTTCCTCATCCCGCCTCAAGCCGACACCGTTCTCGATACCATCCTCAGCTCTTTCCTTCTTTTTTGATGAGGCTTGCCTCGACCAGCGTATGTGCCCTTTTTCACCTGGAATTGTTGACCCCGGCCGGGTGTCTCCCACCATGTCCCCCGGTGGGTTCAAAAAGTGCAACCGCTGTGGTCAGACCATGTCTGTTACAGACACCTATGACTGCTGTTTGCACTGCCTCGGACCAGACCACAATAGTGCCACCTGCGATCTGTGCCAGGCCATGACTACAAGAACCAACAAGAAATGGTTGGAGTTGCAGGAGAAGCAGTTCCCACGGTCTGACTCGGCATTGGCTTCCCTGACACTGAGCCCCAAGCCGAGCACATCCCGTGAGGCCCGGGTGTATTTGGAGTCCCATGGTGGCGGCTCCTCTGTAAAGACGCTGGATCCTGTAAAGAAAAAGAAAAAATCCTCAAAGCTAGTCGAGGTTCCATCCGTGAAACCCAGTAAGGTCCCATGGAAGGATTCGGGCGACTCGGAGTAGTGCTCCCTAAAGGTCTCTAAGAGGGAGTCCTCGGCTGGTGGTGACTGTACGAGGCTCCCCGAGGCCGTGGTCCTCGTTGAGGATGCACTCGTAAGAGTGCCGGTGTTGGGCCCGAGACCCTCTGTGCCAACGCTGAAAGCTGCAGAGCCTCCTTGTATCGAGACCAGGATAGCGGCCTTGGAGCAGACTATCCCTGCCATTCTGGCCTTGCAGCAGGCAATGATGTCAGGTTCATCCGCATCATCTGTCCCGACAACCTGGCACCCGAATGGGGGGGAGTCCCTGGTGTCAAGCCAGGCCCCTAGCGCCACCGGCCTTGGGAGAGCCCTCGGCACCAATCGTGGTCCTGGTCCCAATCTTTGGGTGTCTGGTCCTCCCCAGCCAATTTCCGGGAATTTGACCTGAGATCCACTGGGGGCCTGCCTTGAGGCATGGGAGCTCCAAGCCTCGGAATACTTGATGCCCTCCAGCTCTGACTGGGAGACCAATGTCAAGGCCTCCCTCGAGACCTCTCAACACCGGGACATTCCCTCAGAGCCATCTTCTCTAGAACCCCAGTGCCACTCCCCACCCAAGGACGTGGCCTTTCATGACTTCATGCGGGATATGGCCCGAGCCCTCTCTGTTCTGACAGAGTCAGAGGAGGACCTGCGCACTGAAGAACTGGAGATCCTCCAGTATGAGTCCCTGCCAAAGGAGACAGCGCCGGTGCAGCCCTCGATAGGCTGCTCCTGTGGATGTTGGAGAGCCCGGCCTTAATGCTGGTGGTCACTCAATGCCTCGATGCAGTATACCGCGTCAAGAAGGGCCTGGCCTTCCAGAAGTCCCAACTTCCGCACAATTCCATGGTTGTGGAGTCATCGACGCAGAAGCTCAAAAGCCATAAGAATTACTCTTCTGTTCTGCCAGGCAGGGAGGCCGGAGCCCTCTAAGCCCCTGGGCGCAAGTGCTTCCAGGGTTCCATGCTGGGCTGCTGGATACAGGCCTATGAGCTGTACATCGGTATGTACCTCAAGGGCCTTATCCAAGAGCTGGCAGGTTTCTCTGCGGGCCTCGCCGGGGAACCCCTTCAGAGGTTCCAAACCCTGACTGCTGGGATCCGGGACTGCTCAAAGTTCCTCTCCTGCATTTCTTACGATGGCTTCGAGTCTGCAGCCAGTGTAGCAGCAGCAGGCATTGGTGCTTGGCGCCAGGCCTGGTTGCAGACCTCTGACCTCGAGCAATAGATGCAAGAAAAATTGCTGAATGTCCCCTGCACTGTGGAGAATTTGTTTGGCAAGCCCATGGCCGACAAGGTGGTCGAAATAGAGGCCGATGTTGTGACCAGGCAAAGGCTCTCGAGGAAAATCTCGACCATTCCCCAGAAGAAGCTATCAGGGACAAGATCACCCTTCCCCAGGAAGAAGGGGTCTTTCCACCAGGGCCACTACTAGCCCTTTTCAGGACAACAGCAGCAGGGCCCTCAGCCCAAGAACCAGAGCCATGGGCCGAGGAAACCTAAAGCTCAGAAGCCTCAGACCTCATCTCCCGCCCAACCTGGGGGAAGCTTTTGACTCCCAAGGCAGGGCCTCCTCTCCCCCAGGAGACCTTCCCCAGCCCACAGGGGGCTGCCTGGTTCTTTTTGCCACAGATGGGCTGGGGTCACCACGGACCAGTGGGTCCTATAAGTGGTAAAGGAGGGCTGTCTCCTCAGGTTCCGTCAAACTCCTCTGGGGTTCTTCCCAGAGGAGCCAGTGCACTATCCTTTACCAGACCTTGCTCCTTCAGGAGCTCACGGGGTTGCTCAGGGACAAGGCGATAGAGCCTGTACTCAGACAAGCATGGGGAAAAGGTTTCTACTCAAGGTATTTCCTTGTCCCCAAAAGAACTGGAGGCCTCTGGCCCATACTAGATCCGTGAAACCTGTTGAAGATGCTCTCTTTGGAACGCTGCTGCCCTATCTCGACCAAGGAGATTGGCTGTGCTCCTTAGACCTAAAGGATGCATATTCCCACATCCTGATCCACCTCTTCCACAGACAGTACCTAAGGTTCATGGTGGGAGGAGAGCATTACTAGTACAGGGTGCTTCCATTTGGCCTGGCCTCCTCACCAAGAGTCTTTACAAAGTGCCTGGCATTCGTGGCTGCCCACATGCGCCTTCAAGGGGCCTTCATCTTCTCGTACCTGGACGACTGGCTCATCAGAGGCAGCACGGCTCTAGAGGCCGAACAAGCTGCAGAGCGAGCAATCTGCCTCCTGCAGCACCTGGGTTTCGTCATCAACTGCCCCAAATCCCACCTCTCCCCAGCCCAAAACCTGGATTTCATAGGTGCCCAGCTGGACAACGTACTTGTCAAGGTTTTCCTCCCAAAGGAAAGGGCCCATCACCTCATGCAGCTGGTAGAGGAGGTGCAGACAGGCCGATCGGTACCAGCTCGCTGCCTCCTCAGGTTATTGGGCCACATGCCCTCAACAGTCCACGTCATGCCCCTAGCCCACTTACATATTCAGGCGGGCCAGTGGTGTCTTCGTTCCCAGTGGACCCAAGCCATGGGCAGGTTGCGTAACAGGGTCAGAGTCACCTGCCAACTGGCAGACTCCCTCGATTGGTGGCAGTCCCTAAGCCACCTCCCAGGAGTGGATGCCATTTATAAAGCATATGTGGACAGACTTAAGGATCTTAATATGTACATATTATAGGAAAGGCAGGATAGAGGTGATATGATTGAGACGTTTAAATACCTCTGTAGCATAAATGCACAGGGGGAGAGCCTCTTTCAATTGAAAGCAAGTACTGCTACAAGGGGACATGGGATGAGGGTGAAAAGGGATAGATTCAGGAGTGATATGCGGAAATTCTTTTTACGGAAAGAGTGGTGGATCCGTGGAATAGTCTCCCAGTGGAGTTGGTAGAGATGAGGACAGTATCCGAATTCAAAAAAGCATGGGACAAACACAGAGGATCTCTAAAGGAAAAAAGGGGACTGTTGTAGTTGTTGATATGGAAGGACAGACTAGATAGGCCATGTGGTCTTTTTCTGTCATCATTTTTCTATGTTTCTATTTCAGGCACCTGCACCTGAAATGGTCCTAACCACGGATGCCTCCCATCTGGGGTGGGGAGCGCACTGCAGAGACCTCCACACTCAAGACAGCTGGTTGCAGGAGGAGTCGCTCCTACAGATCAACCTCCTGGAACTCAGGGCCATTTTCCTGGCCCTGCGAACGTTCCGCCACCTCCTATGCAACCATTCTTTGCTGATCCAGATGGACATCCAGGTTGCCATGTTCTATGTGAACAAGCAAGGAAACACGGGCTTGTACTCACTCTTCCAAGAAGTGGTGGCTCTCCTCTCCTTTGCAGTATGCCATGGGATGCTCCTACAAGCGGTTTACCTCCCAGGCCAGGACAATTGCCTGGAGGACAAGCTCAGCAGAGTCCTCCACCCACACGAATGATGTCTGCATCCCAAGGTGGCATAAAGACACTTCCATCTCTGAGGCAGGCCCGAGGTGGACCTATTTGCCTCCCTGGACAACACGCAGCTGCCATGCTTCTGCTCACTGCTTTAGCCACACCTGGGGAGAGTAGCGGTGGATGCCTTCCTGATCCCTTGGTCTGAAGGTGGTCTCTATGCTGTCCCACCAACTCCTCTGGTGGCCAAGACTATCTTCAAGGTCCAGAGAGAGCAGGCATCAGTGATTCTGATCGCCCCCAGATGGGCTTGGCAACCCTGGTTCCCTCTGTTACTCTCCCTGTTGGTGGTACTCCCAGTCCCACTGGCTCAAAACCCGGACCTTCTGTCCCAGGAGGAGGGTTCCCTCCTGCACCCCAGCCTGGGGTCACTAGCATTGGTGGCATGGCTGCTGAAAGGGTAACCCTGGCACCTTTCAGTCTCCCAGGGGAAGTTGAGGAGATCCTGCTGGTCTCCCGGAAACCCTCCACCAGACGGGCATATGCTTTCAAATGGAGAAGATTCTCCATCTGGTGTATGGAGAAAAGAGAGAAGCCCTTTTCCTGCCATGTGCAGCTAGTGCTACAGTACTTACTGCACCTCTCGCATGCTGGCCTAAAGTCTAATTCGGTGAGGGTACACCTGAGTGCCATAGCCACTCTCCATCACCTTGTAGAGGGGAAATCCCTCTCAAACCAGACCCGGGTCTCCCGATTCCTCCAGGGCCTCTTGCTCTCAAAGTCCCCTCTCCGCTGTCCTGCGGCGGAATGAAATCTTAATGTGATGCTCTCCCAACTCACCAGGCCGCCGTTCGAGCCCATGGCCACATGCCATCTGAGATACCGCTCCTGGAAAGTGTTTTTCCTGGTGGCCATCACGTCCGCTCGAAGAGTAAACAAACTCCAGGCCTTGGTGGCGGATCTGCCACATACAAGGTTCTATAAGAACAGGATAGTGCTCCGCACACACCCTAAATTTCTCCCTAAGGTGGTATTTCCCTTCCACCGCAATCAGGAAGTGGTCCTCCCCACCTTTTTCCCACGGTCCCATGCTGGCAGGGAGGAACTCGTCTTGCATACACTGGAGTACAAGTGGGTCTTGTCCTTTGGTCTGCAGAGGACCCAAGCCCATCGCAAAGCTCCTCAGCTCTTTGTATCAAATGACCCCAGCAGACTTATGCTCCCAGTAATGAAGTGGGCTCTGTACACTTGGGTGGCGGACTGCATTGCCCTTGCCTATGAGCGAGCGGGTCTCACCCTAGAGCACCGGATCACTGCCCATCGTGTGCAGGCTATGGCCACGTCGGTAGTCAACCTCCGCTCAGTGCTGGTGACAGAAATCTGCAGGGCTGCTACATCGTCTTCGATCCATACATTTGTAGCTCACTACTGCCTGGATAGTGAGTCCAGCAGGGACAGTGCCTTTGAGCAGGCAGTACTCCATAATATTTTCTGTGCATAGGCAATTCCTGCCCTCCAACTCTTCTGTGTTCAGGCTACCGGAGTGATAGTGCTGCTGGACACTAGGGTCATGCAGTCTGTCAGTGGGAACTAATCTTCTGCAACTCACAGCTACCTGATGGGTTGCCGGTGGTATTATCATGATTTGGTCCTTGGCAGCCTGGAGCTAGGGAGTCCCATATGTGAGGACTGACTTCCTGCTTGTTCCTGGAGAAAGCGTAGTTACTCACCTGTAACAGGTGTTCTCCAGGGAGAACAGGAATCAGTCCTCACAACCCTCCCTCCTCCCCTTGGAGTTGCCCCCTACATTGTTTAAGTCCTTTTTTGCTGTCACCTGACTGAGCAAGATGCCACCCTTGGGCGGGAAGGGGACCATGCATGTGAAAGCTAGGAAAATGCTCCGCCTGGGCTCCATTGGCGCTGACGTCACCTATATGTGAGGACTGATTCCTGCTGTCCCTGCAGAACACCTCTTGCAGGTGAGTAACTATGCTTTCAGCGCTGACTGCCTTACCTTTGCACAATAGCCTATGCATGTTATGCCAATATTGTTTATAATGGTGGATGAATCTTCTTCTCTGGCCTTAGTCCAGCTACCAGAACATTCTCATTCTTTTGTGCAGAAGGTATTTGCTGATTTTATGAAAGGCCGACATTCCTTTATTACAGTGTCCCAAAGAACCCTCTCATTCCTTTGGCCTTATGCCAGCACAAAGAGACACCCTAGCCTGTTTTTGTCTGAGAGAGACCTTAAACCCGTCTTGAATAGTAAACTAGGGATTATATTGTTAACCAAGGTGGATTAGTTATTCAGTTACTGTTCCACCCCCCACCTGGAATATAAGCAATCCTAACAGCAGTATTTGATACATGTACATTGAGTTAAGATATAACCCTTGTTTTTTGTTTCCTGTTTTATGTTTAATGCTCTCAATGATTTCTTAAGTAAAGTTTTACCTTGCAGTTTATGCCTGACCTTTGTGTTTGTTGGGAAGGAGTGGACTCTGAGCGTATTGGTCAGTACTGTATGGCAAGGAAGTGTTATGGAGCACTTCTATTCCCTGGTATCTATTAATCCAAAAACCTAGCTCTTGCCTGCAAGTGGTTTGGATGAGGTTTCTCTTGTAGTAGCCTTTTACCTTCTTGTTATTCGTTACACAGTAATACCTGAGGGGTGCGCTACAATGGTTATTTTATTTATTTATTTTCTGTTTTTCTGTAACGCTTTATCAAAGCAGTTTACATATAACAAAACATCCAACTGTGTTACATAGAACAATGAACAGAGAAAACAGAGTAAATTATGCTTAGTAACGATAAAAGTAACATTGTGAACAAATTTAGTTTGTTTAGGGTTTAGGTTAGACAAAAAGCAGATAGTAATGTCAGCAATCTTGGTTGCATGGAGTCTTGAGTTACATTGAAAATGTTCTGGCCTCTTGTGGGGGTGGCATAAGGGAAGTGTAGGACTGCTTGGAGGGAATAATTAACAGGGGGGAGGGGGTCTAGGTTCTGGTATCTTTGGTGTCATATAGTGTCCCATAGCTAGTTCTTGAAGTGTTCTTTAAACAAGTGTGTCTTGAGTTCCTTCTGGAATGATGTTGGGTCATGTATATCTCTAAGGTTATTAGTGAGGGCATTCCAGAGGCCAAGTGCATAAAGTGGTTCCCAACCCATTCCTTGGGGAACCCCAGGACAGTCAGGTTTTCAGAGTACCCACAATGAATATGCATGAGATACATCTGCATGTACTGCTTCCATTGTATGCAGATCTATCTCATGCATATTCATTGTGGGTACTCTGCAAACCTGACTGGCCTGGGGTTCCCTGAGGACCGACATTGGGAACCTATCATAGAGAAGGGCCTGTTGCATGTTGCTTGTTTTGCTTTTGTTATTTCATTTGGTAGGGACAGTAAGTTTTGCCTGCCTTTTTGCTGGTTTTGGTGATTGTAGGTATTTGGATGAGGAACTTTAGGTATGTTGATGAAAGGTCGTGTATGACCTTGAAGGTGTTCATTATTGATTTATATTTAATTCGGCTGGCTAAGGAGAGCCAGTGTAACGTTTTAAGAATTGGCGTATATGCCTGGAGCTGAGACTGCTACTTGCTCTGCAGAGTTATTCAAATTCTGGTTGCATGAAGACAGTAGAACCAGCATTGGCTTGCCCGCTGGATTCTCCAGCCAGCCTCGCTAGCATGCGGACATTGATAGTAGAGACGAAAACTGCACTTCTTGGTAGCCTCAGTTTCTGTTGCTGCTACTGCTTTATTTAGTTCCTTTTCCCTGCTAATATAATAGGAATTTAAATGAGAGAACTTGTGTTTCCAGACTTATACTGTTCCAGACCTCTCTGGTAACATGCAAAACATGATGCTTTATGATTGATTTATGATATATGGGAATTAGAGGCACATGATTGCACTACAGAGAGTTCAAGGAGTTGGAACTGCCACATGAAAAATTAAAAATTTTAATTCTGGACATATGATTCCAGGAAACATTTGCTTTGCAATCAACCACCTCCCTCTAGTCTACCTCCTTGACAGCAGCAGTTCAGCATAGTTCATGAATTTTTTTTGGCATCCAGTTTTCATGTGGTAGGTATATAATGCAGTAATTCTTTTCTTTAATAGCTTCAAAGTTTCATCTGATGTGCTTCCAGAGTATGCAATATTTCTTATTCAAAATTTCTGTTTGATAGAAACACCCTTAGAGTTGTAGGCCAAATAGGAGCTTGCTCTGACTTACTTTAGAGCAGCGGTTCTCAACCTGTGGGTCGTGACCCCCATGGGGGTCGCCACAGGATTTAGCGGGGGTCGCCTCACTCCGCTGTAAAAAAAAAATTAGCGCACAAGTTGCTGCCACTGCCGAGTCCGCTTCTCAGCAGTGGCAAACTCACGTCCCTGCTCTGCAGCCGCGGCTCCCTGCCTCTTAGGGAACCGCGGCTATGCCTGTAAAACCGTTGTGGAGCCTTCCTGCCTCTCGACGGGCTCCGTGCAGCATTATCCCACCTCCAAAGGAAGTTGTTTACCGGCTGCAGGGCAGTAGCAGGCAGACAGGGAGAGGGGAGGAGGGGGCAGGGAACCTGCAACAGGGCTGACATGAGGGAGGGAGGGGGCTGATATGGTTGGAGGGAGGGGGGCTGACATTGATGGATGGAGGTAGGGGGGGTTGACATGGAGGGATGGATGGATGGATGGAGGGAGGGGGGCTGACATGGGGAGGGGGGCTGACATGGAGAGAGGGGGGGCTGACATGGAGAGAGGGAGGGAGGGAGGGGAGGGGAGGGCTGACATGGAGGGAGGTAGGGGTGGCTGACATTGATGGATGGATGGAGGGAAGGAGGGAGGGAGGGAGGGGGCTGACATGGACAAAGGGAAGAGAAAGGGGGACAGACGGGAGATAAATGCTGGACAAAAGGGAGATACAGTGCAGGTTAGGATTATAATTGGCAGATGGAGGGGTGGGCTAGGACTAGTAATGGGTTGATTAGGGAAGGGCTAGGACTGATCAAGGGGGGGTTGGAACTGGTAATGTGCTGATAGGGGGGTAGGACTGGTAATGGACTGATGGGGGGCTAGCATTGGAAATGAGCTGATCGGGGAGGTTAGGACTGGAAATGGGCTGATTAGAGGAGGCTAGGACTGGTAATGGGCTGATTAGGGGAGCCTAGCACTGGAAGTGAGCTGATTGGGGGGCTTTGAATGGGAATGGGCTGATTGTGGGGAGGGGAGGATAGAGCTGCTGGCCTTGGAAGAAAACTGGGGGCTAAGGCTACAAATGGGCTGATACGAGGGGATGGGAGAATGGAACTGGAAGGGAGTGGATCTGAGAGGGGCTGTCATGGTATTTGTACTAGAAGGGACTGGCCAGTGGGGAAGGAGGGGGACTGGAAGAGAATGGACACCAGTGGCAGTCATGGGAATGCAAGTTGACATTGGAAGGTATTGAGAGTGAGGACTGGAAAGGGGCTGATACTGGGGAGGGTTACTGGGACTGGAAATAGGCTGATGGAAAGAAGTGAAGAAAACGAAAGAAGAGATAAGAAATGGCAGATGGACCATAGACCCAAGAAAGAGAGCTAAGAGAAGACAGGAAAGCAGAAGCCTCAGATCGGGACCAGCATGATCAGAGAATAAATTGGTCAGACAACAAAGGTAGAAAAAATAATTTTATTTCATATTAGTGATTTGACTACAAAATCATCATAATTTTGAAATCAAATATTCTTACTTGTTATTGAGATTAATTATTGTGGTTTAAATAAGTAAATTTTATAAATAAAAACATATTGCAAAGGCCTATAATATATTAATAATTCAACAAATGATTACAGCGACAATGCGTTAATGGTAAAGGAAGAGAGACGCATTTGATTTTATCAATGGGGGTCACCACAAGTTGACCAATGGTAAAAGGGGTCACGGTACAAAAAAGGTTGAGAACCACTGCTTTAGAGCCACATGCTACTCTTCTGGCTTCCTAGTCTTTGGGATCTGTGACCGCCGCACCCCCTTTGCTGTCTGGAATGTACTGTCTGGTCTTCCCTGTAGGCACCAAGATCTTAAATTTAGTCCTATAGGCATCCTAAACTATTTCAGATATATTGTATTTTTTGATCTTTGAAAATTTTAGGTAGTGTTCATGAACTCCTTAGTCTTACAAGTTTTTGACAGATGTCGGGAATAGTTGACTAGCCGTTGCAAGGCTCATTCCATATTTTCTCCACAGTTATCATTAAGTGAAAATCTAACAGGTCAATATTTATTTAAACAACACGTCAGCATTTTTTTTTAAAGCACTGGCTGTCACAATGTTTAAAATTGAAACTGGAATGCAGTGCTGGAACCCAGATATCCTCTGGCATTGAATATCCTGTTTCATTGCTGACCTTCATGATATCCAGGTATCCGGATAGCAACTGAATATATCTAACATAGTAACATAGTAAATGACGGCAGATAAAGACCAAAACCACCACAAAAACCCTACACCAGGTCACTATTCACCAACACAAACACTGAACCCAGTGCTAGTAATAACCTATTAATCAGAACAATTTTTTTGTCGGAATGGCCAGCTCAGTGTAGAGGAAAAACACCTCTCACCTCCGTGGCCCGTCCTTTTTAATCAGAGAGATTTGAAAATCTTTTTTAAAAAAACAGCTGGTACTTAGCTGTGTCGAAGAAAACAGGCTGCTTGTTCACTGTGACCAACAGTAGTTCCAAATACTACTTCGACACAGCTAAGGACCAGCTGTTTTTTAAAAAAGATTTTCAAATCTCTCTGATTAAAAAGGATGGGCCACTGAGCTGAGAGGTGTTTTTCCTCTACACCAGGGGTCTCAAACACGCGGCCCGCGAGAGACCCTTGTGCGGCCCGCGATGCATAGGGGGGAAAAAAAAAAAACCCGGCTTCTGCTGCTGCTGCCGCCGCTGCCGTGGCCGGCAATAGCAGCAATATCGCAAGTCCCGCGGGCTCCCCCCCACCCGGCAGATCCCTTCCTGCTTGCCTGCCAATGCTGCCAGTTCTCCGCTTCGGCTTTCAGAGCCGCGAAGGGAGAACTTCTCCCTCGCGACTCTGTTAAGCTCGCCGGGGCAGATGGGAAATTTCCCATATGCCCCAGCGGGCTTAACAGAGTCACGAGGGAGAAGCTCTCCCTTCGCGGCTCTGAAAGCCGAAGCGGAGAACTGGCAGGCAAGCAGGAAGGGATCTGCCGGGTGGGGGGGAGCCCGCGGGACTTGCGATATTGCTGCTATTGCCGGCCACGGCAGCGGCGGCAGCAACAGCAGAAGCCGGGTTTTTTTTAAAGTTTAATTTTCCCGAGGACTTGATGGGGGGGGGAGCAGGACTTGATGGGGGGGGAGCAGGACTTGATGTGTGGCTGGGGGGGGAGCAGGACTTGATGTGGGGGGAGCAGGACTTGATGTGGGGGGGGAGCAGGACTTGATGGGGGGGAGCAGGACTTGATGTGGGGGGGGGAGCAGGACTTGATGGGGGGGAGCAGGACTTGATGTAGGGGGGGAGCAGGACTTGATGTGGGCTGGGGGGGGGGTAGTACTGAAAATGGGGTGATGGGGGTTAGCACTGGTAATGGACAGATGGGGGTTAGGACTGGAGGTGGTCTGACTGGGGGCCTAAGACTGAAAATGGGGTTATGGGGGGGCTAAGAATGAAGATGCGGCGATGGAAGGGTTAGGCCTGTAATTGGGCTGTTGGGGGGCTTAGGACCGATAATGGGCTGGGGGGGGGCTAGAACTGGTAATGGACGGGGGGGGGGGGGTGCTAGGACTGGAAATGGGCCGAGTAGCAGGGGGAGCTTGAACTGCAAATCGCTGAGGGGGACAGGGTCTTGGGATGGTAATGGGCGGAGTGGAGGGGGGCTTGGAATGGAAATGGGCTGATGGGGAGGGGGGCTTGGACAGGACGTGGGCTGTGAGGGGAGGGAGCTAGGACTGGAAAATGGGCTGATGATGCGGGGACTAGAAGGGAGCGGGTGCTGGGTTGGGCAGGAGCTAGAAGGGAGTTGATGTTGGGGGACGATTAGAATGGGATGGGGCTGGGAGAGTGAAATGGAGAGGGGAAATATATTTTGTGTGGGAGGGAAGAAAAATCTACAATTGGCCGGGTATTGGGAGAGTAAGTGGGGATTGAGGATGGAGGGGTAAAATTTGAGTGGATGAAATAGGAATGAGGAAAGAGCAAAAGGAGAATGATTAGTATGTTAAAGCAGATGTAGAGAGAATGGAAAAAAACTAGGAAAGAAGAAAGGAGAAATGGACAGCAGACGATGGAGAGTTAGCAGAAGACACAAAGAAACCAGAAGAAAGTGACTGGAACAATTGCAACTGAAAAAAAAATGCACAAAAGGTAGAAAAATATCTCTTTATTTTGAATTTATTAACTGAAATATGTCAGCTCTTGGAAATGTGCATCTTTAACGTCTGCACTTTATTTAATACAAGAGGAAATCAATGTATAGTTTTATTTCTACAGTGTTGTACATTCTAAGTTTGGCTTTTGGGGTTCCCAGTTTAATTGTCTTCCTGTTTCTAAATTGTGATTCCTTGTTTGGTGATGGTGTATGTTCTGCATGTGTAACTGAGCTGAGGTATTCTGTTTATGTAATTCCTATTTGACATTGCCACTTGTTCTCTTTCCCGAGTAGGTCATGTATTGTTATTCTCTGAAATGTGTTGATTTAATATTTGCAGTGTTGCCTTTTGATAGTTAGGGTATGGTGCTTTGTGAGTCCTGGTAGTGCTGTTAGGACACGGCAGGTTTGCTATGGGTTCTAAATGGGCAGTGTTTCTAGTAGTTCCTAATGTGCCTGGCGGTTGGCACTGGTTTATAGTAATGTAGAAATCTTTTAGTCTTTCTTTATCCATACACTCATTAAGAGGCATGTTTACTAAAAGTTAGTGTATGGTAACATTATGCAAATATTTATGCAAATGATGCCCTTATGCAAATGATGCCCTTATGCAAATGAGGCCTGCGTCTTGTGCGGCCCCCGGGTTACTCTACAAGTCCTCATTTGGCCCTCAAAGCAATTTGAGTTTGAGACCCCTGCTCTACACTGAGTTGGCCATTCCAACAAAAAAATTGTTCTGATTAATAGGTTATTACTAGCACTGGGTTCAGTGTTTGTGTTGGCAGATAAAGACCAGCATGGTCCATCTAGTCTGCCCAGCAAGATGGCAAGAGTAGGTGCACCTGTCGCTCTGTGCAGGCCACCCCTCCCCATGTCTTTGTTTAGGGGTAAACCCACCACTCCATGTAGGACACCCCTATTTGTTGAGATGTTGTATGGTTCAGAAGTTAGATGGTACCGTTTATCTTGTTTTTATCCTATTGTTGTAAAGGGACCCACTGTGTTTGTCCCATGCCTTCTTGAATTCCGTCACCGTGTTTGCCCCCACCACTTCCATCAGGAGGGCATTCCAAGCATCCACCACCCTTTCAGTGAAAAAATATTTCCTGACATTGCCTTTCAATTTACCACCTTGCAGCTTCATGTTATGCCCTCTAGCTTTACAGCTTCCCCGTCTTTGGAAGAGGTTTGTTTGTTCATCATTTCTCTTTAAGTATTTAAAGGTCTGAATCATATCTCCCCTGTCCCTCCTTTCCTCCAAAGTGTACATATTTAGGTCTTCAAGACTCTTCTCATAAGGCTTCTGATGCAGGCTCCAAATCATTTTGGTCGCTTTCCGCTGAACAGTTTCCAGTCTTTTTACATCCTTTGCAAGATAGGTCTCCAAAACTGAACACAGTATTCCAAGTAAGGCCTCACCAGTGACTTATACAGTGGCATAAGTACGAGTACCTCTTCCTTTCTGCTGGTAATCCCTCTTTGTATGCAGCCCAACATCCTCCTGGCTTTTGCCACCGCCTTGTCGCACTGTTTTGCCACCTTGAGATCATCAGAGATAATCACACCAAGGTCTTTCTCCTGAACCGTGCATACCAACCTCTCGCCCCCCTATCGCGTACATTTCCCTTGGATTTCTGCTACCCAAGTGCATGACACTGCTCTTTTTCGCATTAAATCGTAGTTGCCAAGCATTAGACCAGTCTTCCAGCTTTTGTAGATCTTTCCTCATGTTAACCACTCCCTCGGGGGAGTCCACTCTGTTGTAAATTTTTGTGTTGTCTGCAAAAAGACAGACTTTTCCATTCAGTCCTTCAGCAATATCACTCACAAATACATTGAACAGTGCCGGGCCCAGGACCGAACCCTGGGGCACCCCGCTAATCACCTTCCTCTCATCCGAGTGAGCTCCATGTACAATCACCTTCTGTCGTTTGTCAGTCAACCAATTTCTAATCCAGTTTACCATCTTGGGACCCATCCCCAAGCTACTGAATTTATTGACAAGCCTCCTATGAGGGACAGTATCAAAGGCTTTGCTGAAATCCAGGTAGATGACATCCATCGCATGCCCCTGATCTAGTTTCTTGGTCACCCAGTCAAAGAACTCAATCAGATTTGTTTGGCAAGACCGTCCTTCGGTAAAACCATGTTGCCTCGGATCTTGCATCCTGTTGGTTTTGAGAAAGTTCACTATTCGCTCTTTCAGGAGCGCCTCCATTACTTTCCCCGCCACCGAGGTAAGGCTCATGGGCCTGTAGTTTGACACTTCTTCCCTGTCACCACTTTTGTGTAGAGGCTAGCAAAACCACATAAAGTTAGGACAGCTTTTTGATGACCTAACTTTACGTCAGTACTTATCTAATTGGCTGATTGAAAACTGCTGGGACCATTCTTGTCCCTCCCATGGACTGCCCCTGCACATTTGAAACAGTGCCACAGCGGTTAGAGGGGATATTTAGTGGCACTGTCTTGTTGCTGCCTCTGAATATCCCTGTCTGCTGAGCTTATTTGGTTAGCAGATCCTGCTGACCAGATAAAGCCCTTTGAATAATGGCCCCTAAGCTTTCAGCGTAAGTTCTTAGAGTCCCATGAAGTAGCTACATAATAGAATAAGTTTAGAGAAGACAAGAAGCCCGCTGAGTCCAGCCTTCTTCAGATTGCCTTTCAGGTACACAGTAGAACATTATAGCAATAGAAAAAGGTGTTTTTGGTCCAGTAGTTGCCTCCTGCTCCATTGGACTTCCAGCTCAATTGGAGTTGGCCTCTATTGTACTACAGGATGATGAACATTTTACCCCTGACAAGCAGGACTGAGTCAGGCATTGCACAACACTGGGCAATGGTGTGACAGAAAAATCCAAATCTCAGCATATATTCTAAGTGTCTGATCTGCTTGGGCTCTAACAATAATGAAGCTGAATGCAAGTATTTTGCTTGCATTTCACCACAAGCTCGAAAGGACCATCTAAACTAAATGTGCAACAACAGTGAAGCTGAGAAGAGGCTTCTTTTTAGCCCAGGAAGAAGCAGACTTCCTCAGTGCAATGGTTGCTTGACCTGACACATTTGAACAGAGTCTCTTTGGCATAGGTTCCATCTAACTCCTTCCACAGTTATTTTAAAAGTCTAGCCATAAACTGATGCATGGCTCCTGAAAGTTCCCAGGCCCAAAGCACAGCCACTTTTAGAGCACTCACACAGGCCTGAAGGGAATCTGTCATTCTCAACCCCTTCCAAAGTGCTTTTGAAGCAGAGGCATATCATTGCCAAAGTTCATCAAGGGGTGTCTTCCAAGAGCAGACATGTGCACTTGTTTTCAGCATGCTCTAATCTGTCAAAGTGTCAATGTTAAAATCCTAAATCAACACATATACAGGGTAAATGATCAGCTTCAAACCCATCTCAAACAAAATGCAGCTCTAGCCGCTTATCAGTTAGGTTTCAGGAAGGATTCAAGCACTGAGATCCTACTGACCTCAGTCATAGATAAATGGCTTTCATTTTTGGGAGCCGGCTAGAAGGTTGCTGTAGTTTTCTTAGATATATTTGTAGCATTTGATTCTGTTATCCATTCTTTGCTGTTGGATCATTTTGTTGCTTTTGGCATAGGCAGACAAGTGTTAAAATGGCTCATTTTGTATTTTGAAGATAGGAAATTTTGTATAAATTGTGTTGACTTTCAATCAGATTAGGCTCTTTTGGGATGTGGACTTCTGCAGAGGTTTATCCTCTCTGCTCTTCTATTTAATCTGTATCGTCTTACATTGTGTAATTTGCTCCAGTCCCTTTAGTTGCAGTATGCTTTGTATGCAGACATTATGGGCCTGATATTCAGCAGTGGGGGCTAGCCGTTACTGCTGAACTGAAGACCTGGATATTCAATGTTGGGGCCATATTGGCCACCTGCATTGAATACCCGGGTCAAATAAAAAGCAGTAAAGCTAACTTGCCAGTGTGATATTTTGCCGCTACCCAATTAGCTTTGGCGTAAAAATTCGGCCACCCTTTAATGTGCCTAATTTTCACTGCTTAGCAATAACCGGCCAATAGTTGAATATTGCTGTGGCTTGGTTAGCGCCAGGTGCTGCCTCCACTCTGCCCACAGAATGCCCCAATGCCAAACCGAAAGTTGCATCAGAGAGGGAAGGAAGTGGCCAATGATAGCAAGCAGGATCTGTGATGTAGCGCTGGAGCCTTTGGTAAGTGCTGTGTTCTGCTTCCCTTGCCCCGGAGAGGGGTGGCAGAGGTGGAAATGGGCACTCCCAAAGGGCTGGTGCTCTAAGTGACTGCCTAGTTCATTTAATGGTAGCAGCGGCCCTGTGCCCATGCAGACTATGGTGCTCGCAGAAGGGTCTTAACCCTCTTGCGATACCTCTGGAATCATTACTGGAGTATCTCCTTCATTTATCAAATGCAGGGCTTAAGACCAATTCAGTGAGAGTTAATTTGAGTGTTAATGCAGCTTCTTTCAAGCCTCTAAACGGACAACCTATTTCCTCTCATCCTCTCATAGCGAGATTTATGAGAGGCCTTCTTTTAACTAAGCCTCCCATTAAGCCACCACCGGTGGCATGGGATGTAAATCTAGTTCTTGGGCAGCTCATGAAACTGCCCTTTGAACCATTAGCCACTACCTCTTTGAAATTCCTTTCCTGGAAGGTCATCTTATTGCAATCACATCAGCACGTCACATCAGTGAATTGCAAGCGTTGGTGGCTGATCCTCCTTATACAAGGTTCCATCATGATAAGGTAGTCCTTAGGACTCATCCACACTTTATGCCAAAGGTGGTGTCACCTTTTCATTTATACCAAGCAGTTTACCTTCCTGTATTCTTTCTAAGGCCTCACGCCTCAAATGCAGAAAGGAATCTTCATACTTTTTTTGTGGAATTCAAACATATTAATGTTTGAATTCCACCAAAAATTAAAATCATATTTTTTCCAATAGGCTTTAGGTCAGTAATAATTTTTGTTTTATTTTTATTTAATTTTACTGTATTTTTATTATGTTACTTTTAATCTCCAGGAACAAGCAGGAATGTAGTCTTCACATATGGGTATCATCGGTACCGATGGAGCCTGCGCGGGAACGCTCCCCAGCGTCCAATAAGAAAGCTTTTGGGAGCATCCCACAGCGCCTGCGTGCTGCCTTCCGGCCTTTCCCAACTGTCCCTCTCCAGTTCTTCGTTTTCCGCGGAGCCGACAGGTCGCACATCCTGTCACCGCAGAAAACAATTTCCCTTCTTATTCTTTTTTGTGGTCGCGTCTGCCTTTCCTCGACGCTACACCGGTACCGCCGGTTCTCCAGGACCAAGCAGGAAGTCAGTCCTCACTTATGGGTGACATCAGCGCCGATGGAGCCCCCGTGCGGACCATTTCCCCAGCTTTCTAAGAAAGCCTTTGGGAATACTGCATGCATGCGCGGTCCCCTTCCCGCCTAAAGGTGCCATCTTGCTCAGTCTCTCTTTTTCCGTGGAGCCCATCAGACGTCTGTCCGAGTCACCCGGAAAAGTTGACGTTTTTTTCAATGATTACTTCGTCTTTTTCTCCGAGTTCGACGCCGGTTCCCCTTCCCGCCGGGTTCGGTACACCAGTATCGAGCCCGTCTTTCGGTTTTTGCCCTTCGTGGCTGCCGTTCGCGCCCTTTTTTGTTTTTCCCTGGAAGGCCGGTCCTTTGATCTCGCGGGGGCCCTTATTTCCCTGATGGCTTCCAGTGGTTTCAAGAAGTGTGATCGGTGCAAGAAACTAATGTCTCTCACCGATACACACGACTGCTGCCTTCGGTGCCTCGGCTCAGATCATGATCCAATGATCTGTGGCCCATGTGGCAAAATGTCCACCAAGGCACTTCGAAGCCGTCAGCACCAGAAGGAAAGGATTTTCTCAGATTCTGCCTCCGGCTGGGCCCGAACCTCGTCTGAGGCCTCGACGTCTCGGGAGTCTGATCACGAGCATCGCCGGGGTTCCTCAGACAGGGGGTCCCCCGACCGGGAACGCAAGAGGAAGAAGCAGCTCGTGAGGGCGGTGTCGGAAGAGGTCCCTGGTTCCTCGAGGGCCAGGTCTAAGACCCCCGGCCGCCGTCCCGGGCCTTTGGAGCAGGAGAAGCCGTTCAAAGTACCTCGTGTGGAGCCGGAGACCGTTGGGCACGTAAGTCCTGTAGTCCTCGTGGACTCTCCTCCGAGGGAGCCGACGTCAGGCCCGGCGCCGCCGGGGCCCGAGTCGGTGGCTGCTGAGTCTCCTGAGCTTGGACTCAAGCTGACAGCCTTGGAGTGCAGATTGTCTGCCTTCATGGATCAGCAGCAGGTACTGATGGCCAGCCTCGCTGGTGAATCTGCCCCGACCACCGGGATATCAACGTCGAAGTCGACCCCGGAGACCGAGCCGATACTCGAGACCATGAAGGCTCGAAGTCGTCCTCGGTCAAGGTCCCCCTCGACCTCCCGCTCGGAACCGAGGGTGTCGACGCCGGTGCATTTGGCGTCGGGCGGGTGCCACCTCGACCAATGTTCCCTCTAATTTTCTGTAGACTGTGTGCGCATAAAATATCAGCTGTGCAGCTTTTGAAGGAAGGTTAAATTTTTGTGCGCCACATAACGACACTTGGAGTTATATACTTTAAAATTTGACTACACGTCAGAATACAGTATGTACACCACATTGATTGCACTAGAAAATATTGTAGAACTTGTGAAAACCGTAAATACACAACAACTTTTAAATTTTAAGACGTCTGTGTTGTTTTCTATCAGAATCAGAACCGTAATTTTTGTGCGCTCTGTTGTAAAGTATGTGCGCTCGCTCGGCGAGGTGTGTGCGCGCGCACACGCGCACAGCTTAGAGGGAACAGTGACCTCGACCCGCGCGGTCGGAGCCCCTTGACTCCTCTTCGGATGAGTCAGCGTGGGAGACGGAGGACGAGGAGTCCCCCAACACCTTCCGGACTTGGTGCATCCCTTCGGACTCACCGCAGTCCGAGCCCCGGAGTAGGTCCCCCCCGGAGGACACCTGGTTCTTGGAGTTCGTGCGGGACATGGCCAAGACCTTGGCGATTCCCGTGGACCCCGAGGAGGAGCCTCGAGCTGAGGAGCTCGAGGCCCTCCAGTATGACTCTCCTCTGAAGGAGGCCTTTACTGTGCCGGTTCCTCTGATGCTGGAACGGCTCCTCTTCCGGATGTGGGAGGCACCGGCCTCGGTGCCGGTCTTGAGCAAGCGGGTCGATTTCATCTATCGACTCCGTAAGAGCCCTGGCTTCCAGAAGGCGCAGCTGCCGCACCATTCCATGGTGGTGGAATCGGCCATGCATCGTCTGAAGAGCCAGAAGATGCACTCCACGGTGCCCCCCGGCAGGGAGGCCCGGAACCTGGATGCTTTCGGCAGAAAGTGCTTCCAGGGCTCGATGCTTGCTTGCTGTGTCCAGTCCTACCAGCTGTACATGGGCATGTACTTACGAGACCTGGCAAAAGAGCTTGCCGGGTTCTCTGCTGGCCTCTCCGGGGAACCTTTGCAGAGGTTCCAGACTTTGTCCTCCGGAATCAGGGACTGTTCCAAGTTCATGTCCCGAGCGGCGTACGATGGCTTCAAGACTTCGGCTCATGTGGTGGCAGCCGGCATCAGAGCCCGATGCCAGGCATGGCTGCAGTTATCGGACCTCAAGGCCTGGGTGCAGGACAAGTTGGTCGATGTCCCTTGCCGAGGTGAAAACCTTTTTGGCAAGCCCATGGCCAAGAAGGCGGCTGAGCTCAAAACCGAGCACCTGATTAGGACAAGGCTGTCCAGAAAGACTTCTGCCCCTTCTCACAAAAAGAAGGGCTCGGATAAAAAGTCCTTTTACCTGAGAAAGGCGGCTGCCTACAAACCTTTCCCTCAGTACCAGGCCTCCCCAGCTCCCCAACAGGGGCAGCAGGCCAAGGGGCAGGGACATGTGCCCCGTAGGCAGAAGACCCCCAAGCCTCCGGCTCCTGCTCCTACCCAGCAGGGAGGGGGTTTTTGACTCCCACAGCATAGCCTTTCCACCTCTGCTGCCCCATTCCTGCACAGGAGGTTGCTTAGCCCTGTTTGCCCACAGGTGGCCACCCATTACAGGGGATGCTTGGGTATTAAGCATAGTCCACAAGGGCTATATGCTTCATTTCCAGCATTTACCTCCTGTCTACTTCCCAGGAGAGCCTCTAAGGCCTCCCCTGCACACATTCCTCCTTCTCCAAGAACTTCAAAGTCTGCTTCTGGACAAGGCGGTGGAGCCTGTACCTCCTCGCCTACAGGGGCACGGTTTCTACTCCAGGTACTTTATAATGCCAAAGAGAACCGGAGGCCTAAGGCCTATCCTAGACCTCAGGAACCTCAACAAGTTCTTGGAGAAAGAGAAGTTCAGGATGCTTACTCTTGGAACACTTCTGCCCTACCTCCCAGCAGGGAGATTGACTATGCTCCTTAGATCTAAAGGATGCATACACTCACATCCTCATTCATCCAGACCACAGAAAGTACCTCAGGTTCATGGTGGGAGGAAACCATTACCAGTACAGAGTGCTGCCTTTTGGCCTAACTTCCGCCCCACGAGTCTTTACAAAGTGCCTTGCTGTGGTGGCGGCCTACTTGAGGACTCAAGGTGTTTTTGTCTTCCCCTATCTAGACGACTGGCTCATCCGGGGTCAGACTTACCAGGAGGCCAGGCAGGCCACCTTCAGGACTGTCACACTCCTTCAAGACCTAGGCTTTGTCATAAACTTCGCAAAGTCCACTTTGCTCCCCTCCCAGAACCTAGAGTTCATAGGAGCACGGCTGGACTCTCTACAAGCAAGGGCTTACTTGCCAGAGGACAGAGCTCAAAGGCTCATGGAGTTGCCAAGAGTTCCTGCCAGGCTCTGTCTGCAGCTCCTAGGACACATGGCATCGACTGTACATGTGACCCCCAATGCCCGCCTCCACATGAGGCCGGCACAGTGGTGCCTCAGAACTCAGTGGAAGCAAGCCACTGGGAACCTAGCAGACAAAGTCAGGGTGTCAAAACCATTCCTGACTTCCCTTCAGTGGTGGCTACACCCCCCCCAACTTGCTTCAGGGGGTGCCTTTTCAGGTGCCTGTCCCCACAGTGGTGTTGACAACAGATGCCTCCTTACAGGACTGGGGTGCACACTGTCAGGGGAGCTGCACTCAAGGCCTCTGGTCCCCATGGGAAGCCATGCAACAGATCAATCTACTAGAATTGCGGGCTATTCGCTTAGCCCTCACACTGGTTCACCAGTCTCTTCTAGTTCAGACGGACAATCAAGTAGCCATGTTCTATGTGAACAAACAGGGCGGCACTGGGTCCAGGCCCCTATGCCTGGAAGCACAGGCCCTTTGCTCCTTTGCCCTCAGACACCAGATGTTGCTGAGGGCTGTTTATCTGCCTGGCCAGGAGAACTTTCTGGCGGACAGATTAAGCAGAATTCTGCAGCCCCACGAGTGGCAGCTGCACCCGTTAGTGGTTCAAAAGATTTTTCTGAAATGGGGACTTCCATCCATGGATCTCTTTGCCAGTCCCCTGAATCACCAACTGCCCAGGTTTTGTTCCAGGCAACCGCATCCCCTAAGGGTAGCGGCGGATGCCTTCCTGATTTCCTGGTCCCAGAGCCTACAGTATGCGTTTCCTCCCACGCCTCTGGTGGCCCGAACCTTGTTCAAGATTCTCAGGGACAATGCCTCGGTCCTTCTGGTTGCTCCCAGGTGGCCGAGGCAGCCCTGGTTCCCACTCCTGCTTCAACTGGCAGTGGAGACACCACTGCCTCTGGGGTTCCAACCCAACCTTCTCTCTCAGGATCAGGGTTCCCTTCTGCACTCCAATCTCAAATCTCTCCATCTGATGGCCTGGAGGCTGCAAGGGTAGTCTTGGCTCCCTGGTGCCTGCTTCAGGAAGTAGAAGAGGTGGTCTTGGCCTCTAGAAAGCAATCCACCAGGAAAACATATGCCCTGAAGTGGAGGAGGTTCTCCTTGTGGTGTCAGCAACGCAAGGAAGATCCTTTTGGCTGCACTGTGCCAGTAGTGCTCCAGTACCTTCTGCACTTGTCCAATTCTGTTCGGGTCCACCTCTCTGCTCTGGCAGCTCACCACTCAATGGTGGAGGGACACTCTTTGTCGGTTCACCCCTTGGTGTCCAGGTTTCTCAGAGGCATGTATCTAATCCTCCAGGACATGAGTGTAGGACTCTTGATGCCTTTGGATGTTGATCCTTCCAGGCTTCCATGCTTTCTGCTAGGATCAGTTCCTATATCTTGTATATGGGAATGTTCCTTAAAGAGGTCACAGGAGATTTAGAGCTTATGAGCCCTCTCCTTCCTGATGATAAGAGGCAAGATTATCTCGCTCTTGTCAAACATGCTCAGGATGTTTCCAAGTTTGTGAATCATGCAGCCTTTGACTGCTTTGAGTGCATAAGCAGGACCTCTGCCATTGCCATAGGTGAACGTAGGATTGCCTGGCTCCAGGCATCTGACTTGGAAATTTGGGTACAGGACAAACTAGGGAATATACCTTGCACAGAAGAGAATCTCTTTGGCAAGAATTGGCAGGAAAAAGCTAATGAGATATATGCTGACAATATCACTTTGGACAGATTGTCTAAATCTACAGCTGATCCTGCGAGGAAAAGATCCTCTAAGAAACCATTCTTCAGTAAGAAGAAAAGGTTTTATCCGTCCTATACCCAGCAGGGACATCGTTTAGGTCAGTCTGCCCAAAAGGGACAGCAGCAACAACCTAGGCAAAGAAAGACAAAAGCAGCTAAGCCTCATCCGGCTCAGCAGACTCAGCCTCCACAGGGGCTTTGACTCCTATCTAGAGAACTTTGTCTTCCTGGCCCTGAGTGGCCCTGAACCCTCCACCATCCCAGGAAGGTTGTGTCATTTTGCCTCCAGATGGGGTCAGATAAGAACAGAAAATTGGACTCTATCTATTGTAACAGAGGGGTACAAGCTTCATTTCCTCAGCATGCTCTCTCCTACAATGGTAAGACAGTTCAATTCTCAGACCTCTCTCAATGACCGGTTAGGTCAAGAGGTCACTGTGCTCCTTGCTCAAGGGGCAATAGAAGAGGTACCCATTCCCCAACGGTGTACAGGGTTTTACTCCCCCTATTTCCTTATTCCAAAGAAAACAGGAGGACACAGACCTATTTTAGACCTCAGAGAATTGAAAAAATTCCTAGTCAAAGAGAAGTTCAAAATGATTTCTCTAGGAACTCTGCTGCCATACCTTCAGAGTCAGGATTGGCTTTGTTCTCTAGATCTCAAGGATGCGTACACTCATGTTGTCATCCATCCAACTCACCGAAAGTTCCTTCGCTTTCTGTTTCAAGGGAAGCACTACCAATACAGGGTTCTTCCTTTTGGCCTAGCCTCTGCACCAAGGGTGTTCACAAAATGCATGGCTGTGGTGGCAGCATTTCTCCGCACCCTGGGAATATTCGTCTTCCCTTACTTAGGCGACTGGCTCATTCGAGCACCTTCAGAGCCAGAGGCCAGGGTTGCTCTCTCTCGCACGATGTGCATCCTTCAGTATTTGGGACTTGTCATAAACTTCCCAAAATCCAACCTTGCTCCCACTCAATCCCTATTTATTTATTTACATTCTCTTATATACCGCGCTATTCTGCATCAGTGCGGTTTACATTGAACAAACTGAAATTACATTGAACAGGGTATTATAGAGTTTATAGGAGCTCTGCTGGATACCAGACAGACCAGAGCTTTCCTTCCACAGCCCCGCTTCCTTCGCATTGTGCAGTTGGCTAACCAAGCAGTGCTAAAACCTCACCTCACTGCTTGGGAAATGTTACAGTTGCTAGGCCACATGGCATCCACCGTGCATGTGCTTCCTTATGCTCGCCTCCATATGAGGGCAGCCCAGTGGACTTTATCCACTCAGTGGACTCAGGCATCAGGTTGCCTGTCAGACAAAATAGCAAACTCAGATCGCCTTATTTTGTCCCTCCAATGGTGGCAGTCACCCCAAAACCTTTTGGTGTGGTCTCCTTTTCAGCAATCCCCACCCCAAGCCACTCTAACAACAGATGCTTCACAGGTGGGTTGGGTAGCCCACCTGCAAGGCCTCTCTACCCAGGGTACCTGGACTCCACAGGAGGCCTATCTCCACATCAATCTCCTGGAACTCAGAGCAATCTTCCTTGCTTTTCGAGTATTCCACACCCAGCTCAGCTGCAAGCCAGTCCTAGTTCAAACGGACAATCAAGTAGCCATGTTCTATGTGAACAAGCAGGACGGAACAGGCTCTCTGTCGCTCTGCAATGAAGCTTTTCCGACTATGGGCCCTCGCCAGAGAGCATCAGATTCATCTCCTTACGGTGTATCTTCCAGGCATTCAAAACTCTTGGGCAGACAGACTCAGTCGAGTTCTGCTTCCACACGAATGGCCTCTCCATGCAGACCAGGTGACCAAAAGTTTTCAAATTTGGGGAACCCTGGACATAGATCTCTTTGCAAGTCCGCTGAATGCCAAATTTCCCCGGTTCTGTTACAGAATTCCGGCTCATGGTTGTCAGGTCAGGGATGCTTTCCTCCTTCATTGGTGTCGGGACTTCCTGTATGCCTTTCCACCCATTCCCCTCATTCCCAAAACCCTGTTCAAGCTTCAGAGAGACAGAGGTCTCAGGAGTGGAGGAGTGGCCTAGTGGTTGGGGCAAGGTACTTCAGGCTGGAAGGTCCGGGGTTAAAATCCCACTAGAGGACAGCAACCTTGGGCCGGACGTTTCTAGTCCCACAGGTGCTCCTTGTGGTCTTGGGCAAGCCACTTAACCCTCCATAGCCCATGTTCCCTGTAAAATAGTTATCTCCAAGTTATAATGCCCTGTTCAATGTAATTTCAGTTTGTTCAATGTAAACCGCACTGATGCAGAATAGCACAGTATATAAGAGAATGTAAATAAATAAATAAATAAATAAGAGGTCATATGATTCTCATAGTTCCACGTTGGCCATGGCAGATGTGGTACCCTCTGCTCCTACATCTCTCTCAAGCTCCGCCTCTGGAGTTAGGATCTGCTCCAGATCTCCTTTCTCAAGAGGACGGGATGCTGTGGCATCCCAATCTCCAGTCTCTGCATCTCAGGGCCTGGTTGCTGAAAGCCTAGAACTTAACGGTCTTAACCTTTTCCAGCAAGTAAAGGATATCCTTTATGCTTCCAGGAAGCCTTCCACAAGATGCTCTTATGCATTTAAGTGGAAAAGGTTTACCATATGGTCCTCGCAGAAGGGTCTTATCCCTCTTGCGATACCTCTGGAATCATTACTGGAGTATCTCCTTCATTTATCAAATGCAGGGCTTAAGACCAATTCAGTGAGAGTTCATTTGAGTATTATTGCAGCTTCTTTCAAGCCTCTAAATGGACAACCTATTTCCTCTCATCCTCTCATAGCGAGATTTATGAAAGGCCTTCTTTTAACTAAGCCTCCCATTAAGCCACCACCGGTGGCATGGGATGTAAATCTGGTTCTTGGGCAGCTCATGAAACCGCCCTTTGAACCATTAGCCACTACCTCTTTGAAATTCCTTTCCTGGAAGGTCATCTTTCTTATTGCAATCACATCAGCACGTCGCATCAGTGAATTGCAAGTGTTGGTGGCTGATCCTCCTTATACAAGGTTCCATCATGATAAGGTAGTCCTTAGGACTCATCCACACTTTATGCCAAAGGTGGTGTCACCTTTTCATTGGAATCAAGCGGTTAACCTTCCTGTATTCTTTCTAAGGCCTCACGCCTCAAATGCAGAAAGGAATCTTCATACTTTGGACTGTAAAAGGGCTTTGGCCTTTACTTGCAAAGGACACAGCAACATAGAAAGTCCTCTCAACTTTTTGTTGCTTTTGATCCTAGTCATTTGGAACTTCCAGTCTCCAAAAGAACACTGTCCAGCTGGATTGCACAGTGTTTATCTTTTGCCTATGAGAGTAAAAACCTTCCTCTTGAAGGCCATATCACAGCTCACAATGTGAGAGCCATGGCAGCCTCTATGGCTCATCTTCACTCTGTGTCTATCGATGACATCTGTCGAGCAGCTTCTTGGGCTTCGGTTCATACCTTCACAGCCCATTACTGCTTAGACAAGGACTCCCGCCGGGATACCTTGTTTGGTCAGGCTGTTCTTCAACACCTGTTCCATACTTAATCAACTCCTACCCACCATCCCTGGTAGGATGCCAGAGATCCATGGGGGGAAGTGGAGCCCTTTCACAAGGGCACACAACTTCTGGGGCCTTCTCCCTGGCATCAGCAGCTAGGGAGTCCCCATATGTGAAGACTACATTCCTGCTTGTTCTGGAGATAGCATAGTTACTCACCTGTAACAGGTGATCTCTGGGAACAGCAGGAATTTAGTCTTCACAACTCACCCACCTCCCCTAGGAGTTGTATCTCTCTATCTCTCCCTCTTTCTCTCTCTTTTGTCTCAGCTTTAAACTCAACTGGAGAGGGACAGTTGGGAAAGGCGGGAAGGCAACATGCAGGCACTGTGGGATGCTCCCAAAAGCTTTCCTATTGGACGCTGGGGAGCGTTCCCACGCAGGCTCCGTCTGTACCGACGATACCCATATGTGAAGACTAACTTCCTGCTGTTCCCGGAGATCACCTGTTACAAGTGAGTAACTTTGCTTTAATGAGTGTTTTATTTGTTGTTTGTATATATTGTGTGTTTATTATTTCTTTCTTTCTTTATTTATTTGATATACATTTGTATGCCGCCACTTCCAGCGATCAGCAGCGGTGTAAAAAACAAGGGAGTATGCACATAACAATTTAAGATTACAGTCCGATTTGAGGGAGGGGTGCACAACCAACACAATTCTTATCTTTAGGCATACATTGCAGAGTATGCAACAGATCTGTGATGCATAAATGCTGATCGATAGATAAATAAATAAATAAATACATATTTTACCAACAGGATCCAGCAGAATGAGTCAGCATAAGATCCAGCACATGACTCTTCTGGCTCACCTGTTCTTAAGGCCTTCTTTTGATAGCACTCGGCTGTCCAGCCTCTGATATCATCAACTCCAGTTCTTGTGACAGTAGCATATGAATTCTATCCATCTTCCTCTACCCTTTCTGAAATAATCTCATTCGTTTCTGCAAAAAATGTTTAAAGAGTTTAAGAGGTATTACAAGGAATTGCCAAAGCCCATATTTCCTCAGTCGTTCAACGCTGCTTCTCTACTCTACACAACTTTGCTCTGTTCGCCCTTTTCTCTCCTTCTCATCTATGACCACCCTTCTCCTCTCACTCGTTGTTACCCGTCTTGATTACTGCAATGCCTCCCTGGCTGGTCTTCCCCAGTCCCAACTACAGCGCCTTCAGAGAGTTCACAACACTGCAGCCTGCATCCTCACCTGCTCCTCTCGCTTCGATCACATCACTCCACTTCTCATACGATTGCACTGGCTTCCTATTCCGTTCCGTATACAATACAAGGTCCTCACTTTTGCCCACAAATCCATTCACACGGGTACTCCTCTCTATCTCGCTGACCAGATTCACCTTCACACTCCCTACCATTCTCTCTGTTCCATCCACGCTAACCGTCTGACCCTCCCCTCCCCTTCACAAGCCCACCTCGAATCCACCCGCTCCTCTGCCTTTTACTTCCTTGGGCCCCGTCTCTGGAATTCGCTTCCCCCGGACCTCCGCCTGGAACCCTCCCTGAAAACCTTCAAGACCCGCCTGAAGACTTACCTCTTTTGCCTTGCGTTTGATCTTCCCCCACCTCCCTCTCCTCTCTCCCCTCCCCCTCGCTGATTTCTTATAGCCCCATTTGTTACCTGACCCTTCTCTATAGCTCTTTCCTCCTCTCTTATCTATCCTGTCACATATTTGGCGTTCCTTTCCTTTTTCCTTGCAGCTTTTTTGTACTTTGTGCACCGCTGTGACGGAATTGCATTGAGCGGTATATTAAGCCTCAAATAAAGATAAAGATAAAGGATGGAGTGGAAGAGTAGCTTAATGATCAGAGCAGTATGCTGAGAATCAAGGAAACGGGGTTTGAATCTCACTGCTGCTCCTTGTGATCTTGGACAAGTCACTTAACCATTGCTTCAGATACAAATCTAGAGGCCTGCTTTACTGTAGTGTGGGGCAAACCTGCATTTTGGCCATGTGCTTAAACTATCATGCTACCCAAGCAGTGTGCGAATAGACGGGGTTGGGGTGGAGAGTGGGTGGAGGCAATCATGCACAGCAGCGTTAGTGTTGCTCCAGAGCCCAAAAAACATTGGTAGTTGGACCAGCTATGACAGCGCACTGCCATTGTATGGTATGGAAGTGCTTTCCATACAGAACAATGCCCTGGCACCTCCCAACATATCCCACAGGTCAGCAACTATATTGGGGACAACTAGGCAGTTGCCTAGGGAATCTACCTAGTTGTCCCCAAATGTTTTGTCAGGTGTTGTCTGTCTTTATATCATCATTCCTGTTCTTCCTTATCTCTGAGCTATGCATGTTTAGGTTCTCCAGTCGTATCTCATATGGCTTTTGAGGTAGACCCTGCACCATTTTGGTAGTCCTTCTCTGGACCACCTCAGTCTTCCTCATTATCTTTCCAAATCAGAATGAACTATCACTGTTAAACTTTGTGACCATAACACTAACACATTTAAAGGGCAATATGTCTCCCAACCAGGGCACTCAATGTCTGATGTAGCAAGTGTACTAAGTTTCCATGCACAGCATTCTAATGGACACGCGCTGAAAATATTTTATTCCTGATGTGGTAAACTAATGGCATGCAAATTACCATGGTTTTAAAAGATGCAAATTGACAAAAAAAAACAGTGTACACTGCCGCAGTAATCTGCAGTAGTTTGCTGTATTGGGAGTAAACGTCTCCCTTCATGCCAGTGTGTATGTCAATCACTGCTCACGCACTGACAGGAAGGGAGAAGTTATAGAAAATGTCTGGATTCCTGATCTTCCCCCACCCCACTAAAATTCCCTAGTGGCTCAATGGGCTCTGACCTTCTTGCCCCATATCTACCTCGCAAAGGTTTCCTGGTGGCCTTACCTTGCCTTGACTGGGCATCCCAGATCAGTGTACCCATGGATAGGGCACCTGAGACAAGGAGGCCCTCAACTAAAGAGCTTCCAAGCTGCTAGACCGGACCCCACTGGACCAATAATCCTTATCTAGTCTGAGGAGGTGTCCAGCAATGTTCTTCTCTTCCCAGTGTCATCTTGGAAAATGATAGTACATGACCCCCTAGGTATTCCCTAGACTGACCCTTAGCGGTTTGTCCTGATGCACTGCTAGGGTTCAGGTGCCATCATTTTCCAAGATGGCAGTGGAAAGAAAAGAATGCCACTGGATCCCTCCACAGACCAGGTAAATATTACTGGTACAGAGGGGTGTGATCCAGCAGCATAGAGTCTCTCTTATCAAGGGCCTTCCTGTGCTGAATGCCTGGTAAAGGGGTGCTCTGGCCTAAGGTAGATAGGTGGAGGAGTAGCCTAATAGTTCGAGCAGTGGGATAAAATGTGGGAAGCTAAGGTTAAAATCCCACTGTGGCTCCTTGTGATCTTGCATAAGTCTTCACATTGCCTCACATATTAACTTAGATTGTAAACCCTTAAAGAATGTAACTCACCTTGAACTTCTGAGAAATGGATTGAGCTAAATCCAATTTCATTTTTCTTATAACATAGTATATAACAGCAGATAAAGACCAGCATGATCCATTTAATCTGCCCAGCAAGGTGGCAAGAGTAGGTGTGCCTGCCACTCCGTGCAGGTAGCCCCTCCCCATGCCTTTGTTTATGGGTGTACCCACCGCTCCATTTAGGTCACCTTGACTTGTTAAGATATCAGAACCAGTTAAGTTTATTTTAATTTTATCTTGTTTCTATAAAGGGATCCACTGTGTCTGTCCCACACCACCCCGAATTCTGTACCTGCCCCCATCACCTCCATCGAGAGGGCACTCCAAGCACCCACCACCCCTTCAGTGAAAAAGTATCTCCTGACACCGCCCTGAGTCTACCCCCTTACAGCTTCGTGTTATGCCCTCTAGTATTATAGCTTCCCCGTCCTTGAAAAGGGTTTGTTTGTTCATTAATACTCCCCAAGCATTCAAAGGTCTGCATCACCTCTCCTCGTCCCTCCTCTCCTCTAGCGCACATATATCTAGGTCTTGAAGTCTCCTTTCATATGTCTTTTGGAGCAGCTCCAAATCATCTTGGTTGCCTTCCTCCGAACCATTATGTTGCCAGTACAGCTGAAAAAATAATTTGTGTCTTGCCATTTTGTGTAAGCACATATACACAAAATCACACAAAAAACATTCAGTCATGAGCACTCATTACGATTGTATGTAGCATATTTACAGGGGCAGTATTATTGGTCCAGCAGGGTCCAGCAGCACAGAGGCACTCTGGTCAAAGGCATCCCTATGCTGGGTGCCCAAGCAAGGGGTGCCCTGGACCAGATAGCTACAAGTCCTCTGATGTTTAGTGCATCACTTCACTTCAGATGCTTCTGTGCTAAAGGGGAAGGAAAAATCTACAACAAAATTAAGAACAATTTTTTTATAACATCTGGAGCAATTCCTGATTTGGCAGGTTTGCATATGATTTGCTTGCTGTTCACTCTGTTTTTAGTGTGATAATTTTATTGCAGATTTTCCTCGCTAAAATCCCTTACTAAATAGGCAGTAAGGTTAGCGTGGGGAAATTGAAGGCAAACAGCTGTGCTAAAAGATAGCACAGTTTATTACATCAGCCTCCCTGTCTCTGATTTGGTTCTGTTAGTCCTTAAAGACATCTTTCAAAGGACTCAGAAAAGACTGAAATGGGAACAGAAATATTTTCTTCTGTTCAGATTAAAAATAACTAATGAACAGAAACAAGAAGTTTGATTCCTAAAGCATTATGGGAGCCTTTAACACCTTCTCTTCTTGGTCCTGATGATTTATTTCTTTAATATATTGTTCACAATTCAAATACCTCTAGCAACTAAGCATCTGCTGATCCAATCATCACTGGGCACTGACTGATGATCTGTTTGTGAGAATTACAACCCCAAAGCATCCAGTCCTAGAGGGTCACAAATCAATCTTTTTTTTCAGAATTTCATAAACAATAAAGCTAATCTCTCATACATATTCATTATGTAAATCCTGAAAAGCAGATTGGTTTGTGGCCTTCAAGGACTGAATTTTGGGACCTTTGCTCTATCTAGATGTAAAGGCTTCATTAAGTAATACAATCAAATTGGAAGGAAGGATTTGCATTCTTGTAACCACATGTAATACTGCATCTTTTGTTTTTAGAATCATAGAAAAATGAGACAGAAAAAGACCACATGGCCTATCTAGTCTGTCCTTCCATATCAACCACTACAACAGTCCCCTTTTTTCTTTTATAGATCCTCTGTGTTTGTCCCATGCTTTTTTGAATTCAGATACTGTCCATATCTCTACCACTTCTACTGGGAGACTATTCCACGGATACACCACTCTTTCCGTAAAGAAATATTTCCACATATCACTCCTGAATCTATCCCCTTTCACCCTCATCCCATGTCCCCTCGTAGCAGAACTTGCTTTCAACCGAAAGAGGTTCTCCTCCTGTGCATTTATGCCACGGAGGTATTTAAATGTCTCAATCATATCACCTCTATCCCGCCTTTCTTCTAAGGTGTACATATTAAGATCCTTAAGTCTGTCCTCATATGCTTTATAATGAAGACCACTAACCATTTTAGAATCCACCCTCTGCACCGACTCCATTCTGTTCACATCCTTTTGAAGGTGCGGTCTCCAGAATTGCACACTACACTCCAAATGAGGTTGCACCAAAGACTCTACAGAGGCACTATCATCTCCTTTTTTCTGCTAGCCATTCCTCTCCGTATGCACCCAAGCATCCTTCTAGCTTTTGCGTCGCCTTTTCTACCTACTACTAGCTACTTTAAGATCATCAGACACAACCAAGCCCAGGTCCCGCTCTTCTTTAGTGGACAGAAGTACTTTACCCCCTATACTATATTGCTCCCTTGGATTGCTGCAGCCCAAATGCATGACCTTACATTTTTTAACATTAAATCCCAGCTGCCAAATTCTAGACCATTCTTCAAGCTTAGCTAGATCCCTCCTCATGTTATCTACACCTTCCTGGGTGTCTACTCTATTGCAGATTTTGGTATCATCCGCAAAAAGGCAAATGTTACCCGACAGCCCTTCCGCTATATCACTAACAAAGATGTTAAAAAGAATCGGACCTCATGGTTAAAAGGAATGTGATGTAATGTTCCAGTTAAAAGAATCAATAAATCTTTACAAATTAAAAAGACCAAGGGATGAGGAGACAGGTTGCTTATAGATAGAAATTGTTTATTAAGGGAATAATAATATAGCATGTAACACACAATAATCATACATTTTTCTATGCATAGTTAGTCATGCACCAGCTGTTTTGCAACCTTGATCTAATGACATATGAAATGGCAGATGTAATGGACAGACTGGAGTAAAAAATGTCTTAACAAAAAAAAAAAACAGAAAGGGGGAAGGATACTGTATGTTAGGGATAAGTAATGATGTTAAAGAATAATGTCAAAATAGAGCATAGTATTCAATAAGCATGATTTTCTCTTAATATAAGGGATAAGATGTAACCTGTTGGATTATGTATGTTTGTATATATGATACATGTAAGGGTTTGTATTCTGGACATTTTGGCTAATAAAAATCCAAATATTAAAAAAAAAAAAAAAAAAGAAGAATCGGACCAAGGACAGATCCCTGGGGCACACCACTGGTAACATCCTTCTCAGAGTGAGCCCTATTTACCTGTACTCTTTGTCGCCTCCCACCCAACCAGTTTCTAACCCAAGCAGTAACTTTAGGGTCCATCCCTAGGATGCTCAGTTTGTTTATAATTCGCCTGTGAGGAACAGTGTCAAAGGCTTTACTGAAATCTAAATACAACACATCTAGGGCTCTCCCTTGTCCCAACTCCCCACCCAGTCAAAGAAATCAATCAGATTTGTCTGACAAGACCTGCCTCTGGTGAATCCATGCTGCCTCGGATCCTGTAATCCGCTGGACCCCAAAAACCTCACTATTTTCTCTTTCAGCAGCGTTTCCAATTTACTCACCACCGAAGTTAAACTAACCGGCCTGTAGTTTTCAACCACATCCTTACTTCCGCTTTTGTGTAAAGGCACCATATGAGCCTCTCTCCAGTCCTTTGGCACCACTCCCGACACCAATGAGGCATCGAAAAGGTCAGTCAGTGGAGCTGCTGGAACGTCCCTAAGTTCCCTCAGTATTCTAGGGTGTATCCCATCTGGTCTCATCGCTTTGTCTACTTTAAGTTGAGCTAGTTTCTCACGAACATAGTCTTCTGAAAATTGTTCAAGATGTCCCTCGCTTCTGTTCCTGTTTGTGGGTGTTTTCTGAGGTCCTGCTCCTGGTTCTTCATCTGTGAACACAGAACAGAAATATTTGTTAAGCAATTCCGCTTCATCCTCATCAGCTTCTACATATTCCTCCCTTTCACCCTTGAGTCTAACAATACCACTTTTGCCCTTCCTCTTCTCACTAACATATCAGAAAAATGTCTTATCCCCCCATTTTATTGCATTGGCTATTTCCTCCTCTTTTTGCATCTTTGCTTTCCTGACTACTTTGCGAGCTTCTCTAAGTTTTTCCAAATATAGATGCCTGTCTTCCTCTCTCTGTGATCTCTTGTATTTCATGAAGGCCTCCCTCTTTTTCTTCAGTTTTTCAGCTACCTTTTTCGAAAGCCATAGCAGTCACCTTTTCCTTTTACCTTTATTTACCATTTTAACAAAAAGGTTGGTTGCCCTTAAAATATCTCCTTTCAGTTTTGCCCACTGTTTTTCTACAGCCCCCAGCTGTTCCCATCCCGCTAACGACTCCCTGAGGTATTGGCCCATCTTGGCAAAGTTAGTATTCCTAAAGTCTAAGACCCTCACCTTTGAATGGATTCTAGCAGCCCTAGTCCTAATACTGAACCACACCATCTGGTGATCACTGGATACAAAGTTCTCGTCGAATATGCACTCGCAAGAGTGCTGTGCCAGGCCCAAGATCCTCTGTGCCCACGCTGAAAGTTGTGGAGCCTTCTGGCTTGGAAACCAGAATGGCAGCCCTGGAGCAGAATATCATTGCTATCCTGGCCCTGCAGCAGGCAATGATGGCTGGTTTGGCGCATCATCTTTCCCAATGACCAAGCCCCCGACTGTGGGGGAGTCCCTGGTTGTCAAGCCGAGCTCTGAGCACCACCGGCTTCCACTCTTTCCCGGCTAGTTTCTGCGACTTGGACACCAGGTCCTCTGGAGGCCGCCAACTCCTCAGTGCTGGCCTTGAGACAGTGAGTCACGGGGCCTCGGACTCATCGTCACCACTCGACTCTTGAGTGGGAGACCAATGATGAGGCATCCCCAGAAACAAAATGGCACCAGGATATTCCCTTGGACCTGTCTCCGCTAGTGCCCCGTCGCTACTCTCCTCTGGAGGACATGGCCTTCCATGACTTTGTCAAGGGCATGGCTAGAGCCCTCTCAGTGCAGACCGAGGCGGAGAAAGACACGTGCACTGAGGAGCTGGAGATCCTCCAGTACAAGTCTCCACCCAAGGAAACTCTCACGGTGCATGTGCGGCTGATCCTCTAGCATCTACTGCTCAGAATGTGGGAGACACCGGCATCGATACTGGTGGTGAGCCGACACCTCGATACCTTGTATTGCATCCGGAGGGCAATGTTCCCTCTAATTTTCTGTAGGCTGTGTGCGCATAAAATATCAGCTGTGTGCAGCTTTCGAATGAAGGTTAAATTTTTGTGCGCCACATAACGACACTTGGAGTTATATACTTTAAAATTTGACTACACGTCAGAATACAGTATGTACACCACATTGATTTTAATCAAATTAAATGAAAATAGACGATTACTAAATGAAGCGGGAAATTTCTAGTAATTACAATCATAACTTTTAAATTTTAAGACATCTATGTTTTCTATCAGAATCAGAGCTGTAATTTTTGTGCGCTCTGTTGTAAAGTATGTGCGCTCGCTCGGCGAGGTGTGTGTGCGTGCGCACACGCGCACAGCTTAGAGGGAACAGTGCCGGAGGGGCCCAGAGTTCCACAAACCCCAGCTCCCCCATAACTCCATGGTCATCGAGCCAACCATGCAAAAACGTAAGATCCAAAAGACCCACTCCTCCATTCCCCCTGGAAGGGAGGCTAGAGCCCTCGATGCTCTCGGGTGCAGGTGTTACCTGAGCTCGATGCTGGAGTGCTGGATCCAAGCCTATGAATTTTACCTAGGTATGTACCTGAAGGCTCTAACCCTGGAACTGTCAGGGTTTTCAATTGGCCTTCTCAGGGAGGCCCTCCAATGGTTCTAGACCCTGAACTTGGGGATCATGGACTGCTCCAAGTTCCTCTCCCGAGCAACCTACGATGACTTCGAGTCAACGGCTTGAGCTGCAGCAGCTGGCATCAGCACCCGACACCAAGCCAGGGTACAGTTTTCCAACCTTGAGCAATGGGTCCAAGACAAGCTGCTCGATGTCTCCTGCACCGGGGAGAACCTATTCGGCAAACCCCTGGTCGACAAGGCAGCCGAGATCGAGGCTGATGTGGTGATCTGCCAAAAAGACCTCATCCCTTCCCCGCAGGAAACCAGTGGCGAAAAGGCCCTTTTTCCTGAGGAAAAAGGGTCCTTTCCCACAGAGTCACCACTACCAACCCTTCTCAGGCCAGCAACAATGTTCTCACCCTAAGAGGCAAGGCCATGGGGATCAGAAGGCAAAAGCACTGAAGCCTCAGACCCTAGCTCCCACTCAACCAGGGAGGAGCTTTTGACCCCCAGGGCAGGGCCTCCCCTCCCCCAGGAGATCTTCACCAGCCCACAGGGTGGTGCCTGGCACACCTTGCCCACAGATGAGCCAACATCACCCCGTACTAATGGGTACTTCAAGTGGTAAGGGGAGGATACCTCCTCCACCTACAGCAGATACCACCCAGGTTCTTTCCAGGAGAGCCGGTGCGACCTCTCCTTCATCAGACCCTTCTGCTCTCAGAGCTCCCATGTCTGACCAGGGACAACGCAGTAGAGCCTGTACCCAAATACCTATGGGGAAAGGGCTTCTACTCCAGGTACTTTCTTGTCCCAAAGTGAACTGGGGGTCTCAGGCCTGTACTAGACCTGCAAAACTTAAATAGGTTTTTGGTGAGGGAGAAGTTCAAGATACTCTTCCTTGGAACACTGCTGCCTTAGCTTCACCAGAGAGATTGGCTGTGCTCTTTAGATCTAAAGGATGTATACACACACATCCTAATCCATCCCTCCCACTGGCAGTACCTAAGGTTCGCGGTAGGAGGGGGGCACTACCAGTAGAGGGTACTACCCTTCAGCCTGGCCTGCTCCCCAAGGGTCTTTACCAAATGCCTGGCTGTGGTTGCTACCCACCTGCGTCTGCAAGGGGCCTTTGTCTTCCCCTACCTAGACAACTGGCTAATCACACTCTGCCACGTGACTGGCCTCAGAGGCCAGTCAGGTGGCAGAGCATGTGTCCCCCCTCCTGTAGCACCTGCGGTTCATCATCAACTACCCCAAATCCCACCTCTCTCCAGCTCAATCTCTGGAGTTCATAGGTGCTCAGCTTGACATGCTGCAGGTCAGGGCATCCTAGAAAGGGAAGAATGACTCAGACAACTGTCAGAAGAGATACAACGTCGCCGGTCTGTGACAGCTCGTTGTCTCCTCCACCTACTGGACCATATGGCCTCTACGCTCCACGTAACACCCTCAGCCTGCTTGCACATGCGGACAGCCCAGTGGTGCATCTGACAGTGGACTCAAGCTACGGGCAGGCTATGGATCAGGGTCAGGGTTACCCTCCAATTGGCGAAATCCCTCAACTGGTGACATAACCTCCGCCATCTCCGGGTGGGAATGCTCTTCTAAGCACCTGCACCTCAGAGAACCCTGACCACGGACGCCTCCCTCCTTGGCTGGGGGGCGCATTGTGGGGACTGCTGCACACAGGGCAGCTGGTCCCAAGAGGAGTTGCTCTTACAGAACAATCTCCTGGAGCTCAGAGTAATCTTCCTAGCCCTAAGAGCGTTCTGCCACCTCCTGCGACACTGACCCATACTGATCCAGACAGACAATCAAGTTGCCATGTTCTATATCAACAAGAGCGGGACACGGGTTTGTATTCTTTCTGCCAGGAGGAGGTGGCCCTCCTCTCCTTTGTGGCTCGCAACAACATGCTCTTGTGAGTAGTTTACCTCCCAGGCCAGGACAACTGCCTAGCGGACAGGCTGAGCAGAGTCCTTCAGCCACACGAGTGGCTCTTGAACCTCAGAGTTGCCAAGAGGCTCTTCCACCTCTGGGGCAGGCCCGTGATGGATCTATTTGCCTCTCCAGACAACTCGCAGCTACATCGCTTCTGCTCATGCCTACCGAATCTGGAGAGAGTGGTGTCAGATGCCTTCCTGATCTTGTTGTCCGAAGGCCTACTCTGTGTGTTTCCACTGACCCCCCCCCCCCGGTTACCAAGACCCTCTGCAAGATCCAGAGCGAGAAGGCATCAGTTATACTAATTGTCCCCAGGTGTCCCAGGCAGCCCTGATTTCCACTGCTGCTCTCCCTGTCGGTGGCACTCCCAGTCCCTCTGGGCCAAGCCATGGACCTCCTGTCTCAGGAGGGGGGGGCTCCATCTTGCACCCCAACCTGGGGTCCCTAATGCTAACAGCGTGGCTGCTGAAAGGGTAGCATTAGCTCCCTTCTGTCTTCCAAGAGAAGTCAAGGAGGTTCTACTGGCCTCCCGAAAAACCTCCACCAGACGGGCTTATACCTGGTGTGGGGAAAGAAGGGAGAACCCCTTCTCCTGCCATGTGCATTTAGTACTCCAGTACCTACTGCACCTGTCCCACACTTGGCTGACGTCTAACTCGGTAATGGTGCACACAAGCACGATAGCTGCTCACCACCACCCTGTCGAGGGAAAACCCCTTTTAAGCCAGCTCCTTGTTTCCAGGTCCTTCCGGGCCTCCTGTTACGCAAGCCCCCTCTGCGCCCTCAACATGGTGCTCTTAAAGCTCACCAGACTGCCATTTGAGCCCCTAGCCACTTGCCACCTGCGGTACCAGTCTTGGAAAGTGGCCTTTCTGGTGGCCCTCACATCCGCTTGAAGAATGAGCAAACTCCAGGCCCTGGTGGCAGAGCCACCATATACAAGATTCTACAAGGACAGGGTAGTGCTCTGCACCCACCCCAAATTCCTCCTGAAGGTGGTATCTCCTTTCCACCTCAACCAAGAGGTGATCCTTCCCACCATCCTTTCCGTGGCCCCATGCTGGCAGGGAAGAACTAGTGCTTCATACAGTGGATTTCAAACAGGCCCAGTCCTTCTACTTATAGCAGACCTAGGCCCATCGGAAAGCTCCTTAGCTTTTCGTGTCTTATGACCCCAGCAGACTGGGGCTCCCTGTGACTAAGCAAACTCTTCCACTTGGATGGCGGATTGTATTGCCCTCACCTATGAGTGAGCTGGCCTCCCCCTTGAGCACCAGATCATAGTGCATTGTGTGAGGGCGATGGCCATGTTGGTGGCCAACCTGCGCTCAGTGCTGGTGATGGAGATCTGCAAGGCCACCACATGGTCTTCAGTTCATAAGTTCGCAGCTCACTAATGCTTGGAGGGCGAGTCCCGCAGGGACAGTGTGTTTGGCTAGGCAGTACTCTGTAATATTCTTGGGGTGTAGGCAACTCCTGCCCTCTGACCCTCCTGTGTTAGGCTACTGAAGTGATAGTGACGCTGAACGCTAGAGTCTTGTAGAGTCTCTCAGTGGGGACTCACCACCTGCAACTCACAGCTACCCGACTTGGTCGCTGTTGGTGCTGTCATGGTTCGGTCCTTGGAAGCCTGGAGCTAGCGAGTCCCATATGTGAGGACTGACTTCCTACTTGTTCCTGGAGAAAGTGTAATTACTCACCTGTAACAGATGTTTTCCAGGGACAGCAGGAATCAGTCCTCACAACCCTCCTTCCTCCCCTGGGAGTTGCCTCCCTACCTTGTTTTATTTTTTTACTACTGTCCTAGCTATGTCATCTGACTGAGCAAGATGGTACCCTTGGGCAGGAATGGGACCACGCAGCTTTCTTTGAAAGCTGGGGAGATGCTTCACACGGGCTCTGTCGGCACCGATGTCACCCATATGGGAGGATTGATTCCTGCTGTCCTTGGAGAACATCTGTTACAGGTGAGTAACTATGTTTATCTTCAGGAAGATAACAGGATTAATTCATTGGGAATATTTTGGTTCCAGGACTTGCCCAGTAAAAACTAGGAGACCTTTGGTACCTTAGATGCACTCACTCCATTCACTCTAGTAATTCAGTCAGGCCGGAATTTGGTTGTTCTGAACCAGGGGTTATTGAAAACATTGAGAGATCATGAACCATAATGAAAATAGTGTAATGGCAGAGCTCAGAACTGTTATAATATTTCTTCTGCCACAGGACTGTTCCTGTGGTGGTGATGCCCTCTCACTGAGTCCTTTCCGTTTAACTCTTTCCCCAGAGTACCTGTGGAGCTGGATGCTTAACTTGGACGTGATTGCAGACCTGGCACCCCTTCAGGCCTGATCCTCCTTGTCTTTGCTCCAGTGGACATTCTCTAAATCCTTCTCTTTTATTTCCTGATCACAGCTCTCTGCTGTTTCTTCTTCAGTTTCTGAGGTTTCTCCTCTCCTTCACTCCTGCCTTCTCCTTCACTACTTCTGTTAGTTGATTAGGTCCCTGGTTGAATTAATTGGAGACCTTTTCTTCTTCACTGTGGTGCATGGCTGAGGAACCAAAGGCAGCTACTGCTGTGGTACAATAGCTATGTCAGCCAAAGACAGAAAACTGCCTTTGAGCTTGGTCTTTAGACCTGAGGGCACTCCCTTGGAGGGAAATCTGATCTCAGCTCTTCTTCTGTGAACACAGAACAAATATCTTTGTTAAACAATTCTGCTTTATCCTCATCAGCTTCTACATATTCCACCCCTTTACCCTTGACCTGACAATATTACTTTTGCACTTCCTCCTCTCTCTAACATATATGAAAAATGTTTTGTCCCCCCATTTTACCGCATTAGCTATTTTTCTTCCATTTGTATATTTTCTTTCTGGACTACTTTCCTAGGTTCTCTTAGTTTTTCCAAATATTGATACATATTTATTTATTTTTATTTATTTTATTTATTTAACAATTCTTATATACCGCACTATTTGTTATCAGTGCAGTTTACATTTAACAAAGAGTTTTCAGATCAGAGAAGACTGATTGAAATTACATTATAACAGGGAATGACTTGTCTTTCTCTTTCTGTGATAACTTATATTTTTTGAGGGCCACTCTTTTTCTTCATCTTTAGAACTACTTCTTTCGAGAACCATGGTGGCTTTTTTTTTCCTTTTATATTTATTTACTTTTCTAACAAACAGATTTGTTGCCCTTAAAATATCCCCATTTAGCTTTGCCCATTGCTTTTCTACGTCCTGCAGCTGTTCACATTCTGCTAGTGACTCCTTGAGGTATTATCAAATCTTGGCAAAGTTAGTTTTCTTAAAGTCTAACATAAGAACATAAAATATGCCATACTGGGTCAGACCAAGGTCCATCAAGCCCAGTATCCTGTTTCCAACAGTGGCCAATCTAGGTCATACGTACCTAGCAGTATCCCCAAAAGACACAGGCTCCACAATGCTTGTATTGGGTCAAGCAGTGATATCCTGGGACCCTTTTTAATAATGGTTTATGGACCTTTCCTCCAGGAACTTGTCCAAACCTTTTTTAAACCCAGCCACACTAACAGCTCTTACTACATCCTCCGGTAACAAATTCCAGAGTTTGATTACACGTTGAGTGAAAAAATATTTTCTCTTATTTGTCTTAAATAGTTTACCCTGTAGCTTCATTACATGTCCCCTAGTCTTTCTATATTCTGATAGTGTAAACAATCGATCTACGTTTACCCGTTCCACTCCATTCATTAATTTATAGACCTCTATCATATCTACCCTCAGCCGTCTCTTTTCCAGGTTGAAGAGTCCTAACCTTTGTAGCCTCTCTTCATAGGAGTAGCCTTCCATCCCCTTTACCATTTTGGTGGCTCTTCTCTGTACCTTTTCTAATAACGCTATATCCTTTTTAAGATACGGCAACCAGAATTGCACACAATATTCAAGGTGCGGTCGTACGAACAATACAGAGGCATTATAATATCCTTTGTTTTATTTTCCATTCCTTTCCTTATGATACCTAGCATTCTATTTGCTTTCTTGGCAGCCGCTGCACACTGGGCGGAGGGTTTTAACATGTTATCCATGATGACTCCTAAATCTTTCCTGGGTGGTGGTTCCCAATGTGGAACCTTGCATCGTGTAACCATAGTGTGGGTTGTTCTTCCCTAGGTGCATAACTTTGCACTTGTCCACATTAAATTTCATCTGCCATTTCGATGCCCAGTCTTCCAATTTATCCAGATCCTCCTGCAGTATTCCACAGTCCTCTTGGGTTTTAACAACAACAAGACCCTCACTTTTGAATAGACTATCAGCTGTAGTCATAATTTTGAACCACACCAACTGGTGATTACTGGATGCGAGATGAGAACCATTATAACATCAGAAACACTCTCCCCATTCATAAGCACCAAGTCCAGTATGGCCCCCTCACATGTTCTGTTACCAGTTGCATAAATAGTTCTCCCTTTAGAGAATCCAGGATCTGCTTACTTCTAGATGACACAGCAGTAGTAATGTCCCAGTCAGCCTCCAGCATATTGAAATTGCCTATCAGCAGTACTGCAAATGTCTTCAGTTAAATCTCTGTCCAGTTCTTCTGCCTCTGAAGGAGGTCTGTATGTCACACTACTGCAAATGGATGTTCCATTCCCTCTTTGCAGTTTAACCCGCAGTGCTTCCTCCTTCCCTCATAAGCCCTGCAGTTCTATAGCTTTAATATTATTTTTTACATATAGTGCCTCTCCTCCTCCCTTTCTTCCTACCTTGTCCTTCCTGAATAAATAGGATGGTATAATTACATTTCAGTCATGGTTCTCTGTAAAACATGTCTCCGTTACCACCACTGAATCCAAGTCATCCTCTTCCATTAAAAGCCTCAATATCTGGAACATTATTTCCCATACTATGGGCATTAGTACACTCTGCTTCTCTGAATGTTGCCCCCTTTACCCATTTCTAAAGAAGTATTTAATGTTTTACTTACCCAAGAGCTTTTACTTATCTGGGGGCTTTCTACACCCATTCCCAATGAATTTTGTTTAAAACCCTCTCAGTAGGTTAGCCAGTCTACTGCGGAAGACACTTTGACCCTTCTTGGATAGCTGAACATCATCTCTACTCAGCAGCCTTTGGAAAATCATCCCATGGTCCAGGAAACCAAAACACTTTCAGTGACACTATCTATGCAGTCATACATTCATCTCAAATATGCAAGTCTCTCTGCCTCAGCTTTTATTCTTAACAAGGAGGATTGAGGAGATCACCACTTGAGCACCTATCTGCTTCACCCTTTCTCTCAGAGCCATGAAGTCACTCTTCATAAGCTCGATACCTAGCAGTATCATTTGTGCCATCATGGATGAGCAGCAGTAGGCTTGATTAGTCTTGGCAAACTTTCCATAATATCTCTGATTTTGGCACCTGGCAGACAGCACACCTCCATGACATCAAGTCTGGTCTGCAAATTAGTATAGCCCTAGCTCATCTCTTAGCTTTAACAATAACTTTAGCTGCCACATTTTATATCATCTCTAATCTTGAGTTTGATTTTTTTTTTATCCATACCCAGATACACCAGATTGCAGAAATCCAATTGGATGATAACCATAGCCTGCATAATATTTTTCTTATAAATTGGCTCTAATTTGCCTAATTTGGCTTAAATTTGCGTAAGTCAATTTAACATTGGTTACTTGCTTATCCATTTTCAGTCTGGAATTGAGATTTATTCCAAGACTTCTTAGTTCTGATTATAATTTGATAGTTGCACCATCAATGCAAAGCCCAATCTGTTTGAGCATTCAAGTCTTCAAGTCTTTTTCTGATGCTATGTTAATGGCTACTATATATTTTGAACTTCCCTTTTTGTTAATTGAAATGTATTTATTCAGACGACATTCTTTACCTCATTCCCACTAACTTGCAGAGTGCTGCATGGGTCTGTTCTAGCACCACTCTTATTTAATATCTACTTGAATCCTTTAGCTTCCTTTTTTCAAAGTTTAGAGATCTCTGCATATTTTTATGCAGATAACATCCTCCTCCTGTTTTACACTGAAGAACATCACCTAATTTATTTTCACTAAGTCTTTGTCTATATGAGATCACGATTTGGTTACATAACCACTCTTACCCTCGCTGGACCACTGCCAGTCTCAGCATGACTCCAGCAGCCATCCAGGAGCTTGGCCCTGCAGCGATCCTCACTGTGACTAAGTGGTAAGCTCCACCCCATCGCACTGATGTAAGAGCTCTGTGATGGGTCTTACATTTAAAGGCAGCAAGCCATAGGTGCTCATGCCTGGAGGACCAACGCCTAAGGGCCGTGCCTTGAGTGTCCAACCCTCATTGCAGACATCGAAGGGTAAATCCACCTAGTCAACTATCTCAATTGCTTACTCACACAGGACAGTGACCCCTGCTCTGTATACCCTCCTTCAAGTCTAAGAAAACACATTTGAAATTATCAGGAGTTGGTGACATACCTTAAAATCTTCATCTAAACCATGACTGCGTTACCAAGTCTAATCCTCCTGACCACGATGGAATACAAAAGAATAACTTACACCACACTAGCAGCCTACACCCTCATTTTAATAATATTAACTGTGACCCTCACCAAAGCTGCACCAGTGGAGAGAAGCGGTGGCGAGGTATTAAGGCTCTCATACCCTGCAGGAAAACTGGAGCGAGTAAAACCCCATCGTGCTGATTTTTAGGTAACGGGGTGGTGCGAGGAGCGAGGGGAGAACGCGGTGAGCCAAATGGCGCCTTGCAAGCAAATCCCCGATGTTCAGGCTTTTGGCTTTGAGCGCACACCCGAGCAGAAGAAGGAGCCCACCAAAATGTCCGTGCCTGAGTCTCAGCATTGCCGTACGCTCTCGGTTCACCCCAATTCAGCAACGGGGTCGGATTCCAAAGGAAAGGAGGAAATGTCACCAGCAGAGCTGCGAGGTTAGTTCTGGAACATTAAGACAGAGTTGTGCTTATTACGTGAGGATTATGCTACGATGACTGCTGACCTCTGGAGTGAACTGCATGAGGTGGGTGTGAGAGTGGAGCATGTGGAGACACAGGTGGAAACCCAGGCTGAGGCAGTAGAGCACTTTGAGACTACGCTAAAGGGGCTTCAAAAGTAACAAGCAGAATTGACTGACAGAAGATATAGAAAACCACAACAGATGGTATAACCTGCGATTCCGCGGTATCCCAGAGGTGCCACAGTATAATGACTGCACTGCGCTAATAACTCAGCTCGTGTCCACTCTGTGGAATCAGGATGGGGACTGCCCTCGGATCACTTTGGATCGAGCCCGCCGAGCACTGGACCCGGCGCGGGGCAATCTGCCCAGGGATGTGGTCTGTTTCTACTCATACAATACAAAGTCACAAGTGCTAGCAAAAGCACAGCAGAAGGAGCAGTTGAGGTGGGACTCTCATACGGTGGAAGTATTTGAGGATTTAGCCCCCACAGCCTTATGACACTGGTGTGAAATGAAGGATATCATGGGACAAATGTGGTCTAAGGGGATTCAATATAGGTGGCTTTTTCCTTTTTACAATAGTCATCACAGTGGAGGGATGGACAGTGCAGGCCAAGACTGGAATGGATGATTTTCAGGGCTTGTGAGATCTGGGGATCATGGACATCCAAGATCTGGAGAAGAGGACAATGGAGGGAGCAACCAATGCGAGACATCGGTCCCCCGGACACCAAGTGGCAAAGAGTGGAGCGGAACCACCGCCTTTGGAGGCGGTTGGAGTCCAATCAAGTCTATGGACCCAAATGACTGAAGGGACAGTTAAATGCTGTTGGCATAGTGAGGCTGTGAGGGGGCTATAATGGCAGAGTGATAAGATGGATGAGTGGTGGGTAGGGGAGCACATGTCGGGATTTGGGGAGAAAAAAAGTGGGAGGGGGTCCATGCCTGTGGTTGGAGAGTGAGAAGGGAGAGGGGAGGTATGGGGGGGGGGGTTGCTTTAGGGAGTATGAGTGAGAACCTGCGGGGAGAGAACTGTGTGTGGGGGGGGGGGCGGACGATCACTACCTCATGAAGTGGCTGCCTGGAGGGAAAGGCAGCAGGCTGAGGAGGGATGGTGGGGAGGAGGGAGGGAGGGAGCTAGCATGGGAGTGGGGGGGGATGGAAGGTCTTAGAGGGTGGTGAATTAGGGGAAGGGGGAGAGATGGGGATAGGGGGAGAGAATGCAGGGGGGGCTATAAGGATAACGTAGGATGGCTAGGCTGTGAATAGTGTCAATTAATGCTAAGGAACTTAATTTTCCTAGAAAGACAGCTGTTGGTTAAAGAAGCAACGCACCTTCAAAGGGACGTAGTAAGTGTCCAAGAGACATATCTCCGGCTCAGGAATCATGGCTTATTGCGGATGCATCAATACCAGCGGGCGTTTTCAGCCTTCAAAAGAGGGGGCAATAAATCGGGAGGGGGGGGGAGCTGGGGAGCGATTTTGTTGCATAATAACTTACACTATAGTATGTGTGTGTGCGCCTAATCAAGGGCAAGAGAGGTTGGGGCTAGAACTCTTTGGCTTTGTAGAAGGGTCTCTGATAGTAGCGGAGGACTTCAACGTGGTGCTCCAACCTCAGTTGGATTGGCAGGGGAAGGGGGTGGAGGAGAGGAGGCTTACAGGCAAGTTTGGGGAGGTTAATGAGGTTGTGGCAGTTGGTTGATGGTTAGAGGAGGCCAACCTAGGGAATAGAGAATATTCCTATTATACCTCTACTCACCACACTTACTCACGTATTGACTTAATCCTATCCAGCAGAGATGTTGTCACCGTTGCTTGTCTGTGGAGGTACGAACTGATCGTATGATCAGATCATGGTACCGTGTGGATGGAATTGGAAAGATGGGGGCGTGAACCTGGCTGCCGCTTCTGGTGCCTGAACACCAGCCAATTAAGGATACCAGTGGAGGCCATTGAGGAGTTTTTTGCACTAAATGGTGGGAGATTGGTCGCACCTCCTATGGTTTGTGATGTCTTTAAGGCGTATTTACAAGGGCAGTTTTTGATGTGGAGCACTAGGCGCAAGAAAGAACGGTTGCAACAACTTGAGCAAGGATATCAAAGTGTGATTAGGTTGGAACAGGAACATATTGTGAGAGGAACGCCACAATGCTTCCGAGACCTGGAACGGGCCCACACTCACGTGCGTGCTCTCCAGTTGAAGGACCTTGCCTTCCAATTGCATTTAACTAAACAGCAATTTTATGAACTTGGCAATAAGCTGGGTAGGGTACTAGCACGGAGTTTAAAGGCACAGCAGGTGATGCATGTGGTTGATAAAGTGAGGCAGGGGCTGGACTTTGGGGGATGACGCGATCTGACAAGAGTTTAGGGAGTTTTACCAGCAACTGTATAGGGCAGAGGGAGTTGGAACACAACAGGAGGTACAGACATATCTAGACTCCATAACCCTACCTGGCTTAACTATGTAAGAACGGGAGCGGTTGAATGCACCCATCACCATCTATTTATTTATTTAACAGTTTTTTCTATACTGCTTTATCCTATGGTCAAAGCGGTTTACATTGTAACAGAACATTTTACATTAAACAGGGACTTGGAAGATCATTGATACATGTATTTGGGAATAACTATGTACATTTATAAATAGAAACATAGAAACATAGAAAAATGATGACAGAAAAAGACCACATGGCCTATCTAGTCTGTCCTTCCATATCAACAACTACAACAGTCCCCTTTTTTCCTTTAGAGATCCTCTGTTTGTCCCATGCTTTCTTGAATTCAGATACCGTCCTCATCTCTACCACCTCCACTGGGAGACTATTCCATGGATCCAGCACTCTTTCCGTAAAGAAATATTTCCGCACATCACACCTGAACCCATCCCCTTTCACCCTCATCCCATGTCCCCTCATAGCAGAGCTTGCTTTCAATCGAAAGAGGCTCTCCCTCTGTGCATTTTTGCCACGGAGGAATTTAAACGTCTCAATCATATCACCTTTTTTCCACCTTTCCTCTAAGGTGTACATATTAAGATCCTTACGTCTGTCCTGATATGCTTTATAATGAAGACCACTAACCATTTTAGTAGCCACCCTCTGTACTGACGCCATCCCTGTTTATATCCTTTTGAAGGTGTGGTCTCCAGAATTGCACACAATACTCCAAATGAGGTTGCACCAAAGACTTACACAGAGGCACTATCACCTCCTTTTTTTTGCTAGCCATTCCTTTCCCTATGCACCCAAGCATCCTTCTAGTTTTTGCTGTTGCCTTTTCTACCTGTTTAGCTACTTTAAGATCATCAGACAAAACCACACCGAGGTCCCGCTCTTCTTTAGGGGACAAAAGTATTTCATCCCCTATATTGTATTGCTCCCTTGGATTGCTGCAGCCCAAATGCATGAACTTGCATTTTTTAACATTAAATCCCAGCTTCCAAATTCTAGGCCATTCTTCAGGCTTAGCTATATCCCTCCTCATGTTATTTACATTTTCCTGGGTGTCTACTCTATTGATATCATCCGCAAAGAGTAAACCTTATCCGACAGCCCTTCCGCTATATCACTAACAAAGATGTTAAAAAGAATTGGGTCAAGGACAGATCCCTGGGGCACATCCCTGGGGCACACCACTGGTAACTTCCTTCTCCTCAGAGTAAGCTCCATTTGCCTGTACCCTTTGTTGCCTCCCACTCAACCAATTTCTAACCCAAGCAGTAACTTTAGGGTCCATCCCTAGGGTGCTTGGTTTGTTTATAAGTCACCTGTGAGGAACCGTGTCAAAAGCTTTACTGAAATCTAAATACACCACATCTAGGGCTCTCCATCGGTCCAACTCAGTCACCCAGTCAAAGAAATCAATCAGATTTGTCTGACAAGACCTGCCTCTGGTGAATCCATGCTGCCTCGGATCCTGTAGCCCGCTGGACTCCAGAAACCTCACTATTTTCTCTTTCAGCAGCGTTTCCAATAATTTACTCACTACCGAAGTTAAACTAACCGGCCTGTAGTTTTCAACCACATCCTTACTTCCGCCTTTGTGTAAAGGGACCACATGAGCCTCTGTCCAGTCCTTTGGCACCATTCCCAACTCCAACGAGGCATTGAAAAGGTCAGTTAGTGATGCTGCTAGAACGTCCCCAAGTTCCCTCAGTATTCTAGTGTGTATCCCATCTTGTCCCATCGCTTTGTCTACTTTAAGTTTAGCTAGTTTCTCACGAACAGTCTATTGAAAATTCTTCAAGATGCCTCTTGCTTCTGTTCCTGTTTGTGGGTGTTTTCTGAGGTTCTGCTGCTGGTTCTCCATCTGTGAACACAGAACGGAAATATTTGCTAAGCAATTCCGCTTTATCCCCTTCAGTTTCTACAAATGTGAATTAATCTTTTTGCAAAAAAGATTAATTCACATAACATGTAATACATACCAGACATTTTTGTAATCCGGCAGTTGTACTGCCTCTGTTGTACATTATAGTAAATAATACCAAGCTGTTTAAATGTACATAGTTACCCCAGTTCAACTCCTTGTTACTTCCCTTGTTATATGTAAACTCAGGCCAGATATGTTACTATCCTAGAGTCAAATTGTTAACTGTTAACCGCACTGATAATAAAGAGCGCAGTATAGAAGAACTGTTAAATAAATAAATAAATGTTCCTCCCCTTCACCCTTGAATCTGACAATACCACTTTTGCCCTTCCTCTTTTCACTAACATATCTAAAAAATGTCTTATCCCCCCCATTTCATTGCATTATCTATTTCCTCCTCTTTTGGAATCTTCGCTTTCCTGACTACTTTGCTAGCTTCTCTAAGTTTTTCCAAATATAGATGCCTGTCTTGGTCTCTCTGTGATCTCTTGTATTTCATGAAGGCCTCTCTCTTTTTCTTCACCTTTTCAGCTACTTCTTTCAAAAACCATAGCGGTCTCCTTTTCCTTTTACCTTTATTTACCATTTTACCAAAAAGGTTGGTTGCCCTTAAAATATCTCCTTTCAGTTTTGCCCACTGTTTTTCTACATCCCCGAACTGTTCCCATCCTGCTAATGACTCCCTAGTTTTCCTAAAGTCTGAGACACTCACTTTTGAATGGATTCTATCAGCCCTAATCCTAATATTGAGCCACACCATCTGGTAATCACTGGATGCAAAATGATCTCCTACTATAACATCAGAAACACTTTCACCATTGGTAAGCACCAAGTCCAGTATGGCCCCTTCACGTGTGGCGTCTTTTACCAATTGCCTGAATAGTTCTCCCTGTAGAGACTCCAGGATCTCCTTACTTCTAGATGATACTGCAGCAGGAATGTGCCAATCAACATCTGGCATATTGAAATCCCCTATCAGTAGCACTTCCCCTTTCCTAGCAATGCTGTGTATGTCTTCAATTAACTCTCTGTCCACCTCTTCCTCTTGTGAGGGAGGTCTGTATATCACGCCAATGCAAATAGATTTCTCTTTCCTTTCTAGTTTAACCCACAGTGCCTCTTCTCTCTCTTTTAAGCTCTGTAATTCCAAAGCTTTAATATTATTTTTTACATATAGTGCCACTCCTCCTGCTGTTCTTCCTACCCTGTCCTTTCTGAATAAAGTATAGCCTGGTATAGTTACATTCCAGTCATGGTTTTCTGTGAACCATGTTTTTGTGCCACTAAATCCAAGTCAGCCACTCCCATTAAAGTTTCAACAGCTGAGATCTTATTTCCCATGCTGCGGGCATTTATACATATTGCTTTCCATATGTTACCCCTTTTACCCATTTCCATAAAGGTATTTAATATTTCACTTACCTGGGGGCTTTCACTTACCTGAGGGCTTTCTTCACCCATCCCCAATGAATCTAGTTTAACCATGGAATTACCGAGATTTTTTTGTACACACTGAATACCGTTGGGGTCATAAATGACCCCACGACAAATTTTAATTGTTAGCCATGAAAAATTTAAACAGATAAAATATTATTCTGAATTATTTATTATTTGAAGGTTAAATGTTTTGAAATTTAATGCTTTATCTTAAAATTAAATGAAAAAGAGTTGCCATGAAAGCAGTTTTTGCATTCAATTGATGAACACAGTAAAGTACTACAGTCATTTGCATGAGACAAAGACAATTTATGAATGTTCTTTGCAAACACTGCGCTTGCAGAAGGTGAAAACTATGTTGCTTTTCTTGTCTTTTTCTCTGGAACAGCAGTGACACCTTGCCCTTTTTTTTGGGATCCCGACATTGCAAACAGCATCAGTGGCTTCTTCAATGCTGGAAGAAGTCTCGCTGCAATTACTCTGAAGCAGCTGCTTTCCTAATTCCAAGAGGAATAGATGATGCCTGTGCTTTGACTTGGACTGCCATTCTGGATTTAGTGACATCCAAACAATGAAGGCGTTCAAAGCACTGATGTCCAACATGTTGTAGAAGATTGTCACTGGCGTCTTGTCATTCGTTTTGTGGTATACGTGCACAGCATTTGATCTGCCGTTATCTACTCCACCTTTACTAGAATTATAGTCCAAGATCATGTATGTTTTTTTTGTCTAGATGTGTGTTATTTACTTCTTCTTGATCATGCAAACTGCTCAGAACAACGACTTTTCCTTTCTTCGGGCAATAGGAAACCAGAGTGGCGTCATCGCGAAGGGCAAACAGTGAAGTGAATACCTCTCGGCCCTTTGCTGTTATAAATTCTGGAGGTAATTCTTTTCTGTTATTTCGAATTGTCCCCAAAAGTGTCATTTGTTTTTCTAGCAATTTCCGTGACAGGGATAAACTGCAGAAGAAATTGTCAACAGTAACATTTCTGCCAGATTGCGTCAATCCTTCAGTGAGTTGCAGCACAACCCTTTCACCCTGATTTTGTTCCCTGTTTTGTCCGAGTTTCCTTCCTGTATATACTTGAAGACGCAGAACATATGACGTTGCACTGTCACACAACATCCATAGCTTTATGCCATATTTCCAAGGTTTGCTGGGAATATATTGTCTGAACGGAACACGGCCATGAAATGTAAGCAGTTGCTTATCCACGGTAACATTTTCACCAGGAACAAAGGCGTCACTTAGAGTTGCTTCCCAGGTATCAAAAACGTGTCTGATTGGAGCAAGCTTATCCAGGCCTCGTTGTTCACTTCTGTTGGTTGCATCATCAAATCTGAGAGCACAAGAAATTTGCTGAAAACGGTTATGGACCATATTTTTGTAGAAAACAGAATGACCATCTTCAAGGTTCCACAACTGAACTATGGATTCATTTCGTGACTTTTACACACCTGAGAGGATCAGAAGGCCAAGAAAACTTTGAAATTCTCCGTCTGTTAAATCTTTCCAGGTGTCGTCATAAATGTGTCTTCCTTGTTTGCTCGTCCACATCATGATTTCATTCAATAAGTTCTTTCTCATGAACAAGTGGAATGCTGCGAGAGGGCCATCAACATTTCGTACAGCATACCTTGTAGGACCTTGTTGTACGGGCATGACATTAGCTCTGGCGTATCTTCTAGCAGCTTGCTTTATAGGTTTCCTGTTCCATGATGTGGCATCCTTAGATACATAGGCTTCAATGGCAACATTTGTGCTTATAGTTGATGACCTCTTAGCTCCTCTATGACCACAACTAAGATTCCTCACAGATGATACTGACACCGAGGACTCCTGCCTTCTTCCCCGGCCAGCACAGCCTCGACCTTTGCCTCGACCTGTAACTTGACTCTTTGTTGCAGGCAATGTTACCGGCTCAACATCAGTCTCACATTCACTTGGCGACCAAATGCTGTCACTATCTGAATCATGACTGTCATCATCCAATTTATCGCCCGAACTTGGCTGATGTGCTTCTTCGCTTGCTGAATATGCTGCATCATCAGACGACTCAGAGCCGTCACTGTCAGCATCTCGTTGCAATATTTCTCTTACTTGGGCAGCTGAATACTTTCATTTTGACATCACAATAGCCTAAAATAAATAAACAAAGAAAGTTGAATAAAATGCAAAGCAGTTTTACTATAGGTGTACAATAATCATGATGAACGAGCTGAAAGCCTTTAGATTTCATCGGAAATAATGAGAGAACGTATGATATCAATTACAGAAAATGTGTAATTTTCATAAAATAAGAGTACAAAAAATAAATGATACATAATTAATGATAAATACTTTTGTCAGATCAAAAATTCACAAAACTGCAAATTGTATCACGATCCAAACTGGACGTAAACAACTGGGGTCAAAAATGACCCCACTGGTACTCTGTGCTGCAATTCATCACTTGCGTCACCTAGCAGATGAAAATTATTCTTCTCATGGTGCAATATAAAGAGAATATTGACATGTGAAAAGTCATAAAAAGATTGCATTCTTGAATAACTAGTTTCCGAAATACGCGTTGTGAAACTTGCAATGGGGTCACTTTTGACCCCATCGGTACTCCCAGGGTTAAAGTCCTCTTCCGTAGATTAGCCAGTCTGCTACTGAAGACACGTCAACCTTTCTTTGACAGATGGACACTATCTCTGCTCTGCAAGCCTTGGAACAGCAACACATGGTCCAGGAAATGTATGGAGGGTTAAGGTAGGGGAAGTTTAGGGAAACTGGGAGTGGTGAGGCTAGGGGGGTGGTAAGCTGAAACTGGGGGGTGTGGGGGGTGTGGGATGGGGGAATAGTGGGTTACGTTGGCGGGTAGCATTCTCTGAAGATATGGGTTTTGAGGGCTTTCTTGAAGGAAGCTGTATCGGTGTTAGTCCTTATTTTTTCTGGGCTAGAATTCCATAGGTGCGGTGCATATAGAGAGAAGGCTCTCTTAGATGTAGTAGTGTTGGTTTTTGTGAATATCGGTGGTATATGCAGCATTTTCCTTGAGTTAGATCATCATCCTCTGTTGTCAGGTATGATTTGGAGCAGGGTTTGTAGCTGTAGTGATTAAGAGTCATTAAGGACTTTGAAGATTGTGAGTATGGATTTGAACTTTATATGTTCTATAATGGGGAGCGAATGCAGTTTTTTGAGGAGAAGTGTGATGTGCTCTGCTCTTTTTGTGTTGAAGGTTTGTGCAGGTGTGTTAAGTGCAAGTTGGTTGAGTTTGGTATGCCTTGAAAGATATTACAGTAGTCAACGTGAGGGAATATGGTTGCCTGGAGGACTGAGCCGGATCGAATAGAAGTGGTATAAGATTCTTGGTTGTTCTGAGCTTGAAATATATTTATTTTATTATTATTTATTTATTACAGGCTCTTATATACCGCTCTATTCAGAATCAGCGCGGTTCACAATATAACAACATACCATAACAACAAACTGTTAGGTTTTACAGAGAACAAGGTCAGAGAACTTGGAATAAAACATGGGACGTCATTACTGCAACTATTTACAAGAGTATTTACAAGAGTATTTACAAGTATACATTACAGGATTTGTTCTTAGTTTGGGTAGTGATTAAGATTGGTTAGTTGGTCAAGTAATATTGGGGGAAGAGGTGGGATTTGAGTGCCTTCCTGAAAAGGGATAGATCATTGATAGCACGAATCTCTGGGGGTAGAGCGTTCCAGTACTTAGGGGCATAGAATCTGAAGGCCCTGTTAGATGTCACTGATAGGCATTTTGTCGCTGCTTTAGGGATGATTAGAGTATTTGTTGATATCGTTCTCCTGGATCTGTTGGGTGGGACGGCCTGAATGAAGTCTATTAGGGAGGAGGAGGTGATGCTTTTAGTGGCCTTGAAAGTTAGGAGTAATGTTTTGAATAATATTCTGCCATGTATGGGGAGCCAGTGGAGTTGCTCTAGGATGGGTGTTATATGGTCCCTTCTTGATGCTCCGTAGAGGACTCTAGCAGCGGTATTCATGGCGAGTTGCAGAGGGTTTAATGTGGAGTGTGGGAGGCCTTGGAGAATGGCATTGGCATAGTCAAGGTGTGGTAAGGTTAAGGCTTGAAATATAGTTCTGAAGTCATCAGGATCAAGCAGGGGGCGAAGATGTCGAAGAGTCCGGATCTTGAGGTAGATTGCTCTGACTACGTTGGTTATGTGTAGTTTCAGATCCATGCGTTGGTCAAAAGTGACTCCAAGGTAGCGAATGGAAGGTTTTGATTGGAGCTCAGCTTCTTTCACCTTTATATGGGGTGGGGGGGTGAAAAGTGGGTCCCTGGTGATGAAGAGAACCTCGGTCTTTTTGTGTTGAATTCGGAGGTTCTGGGATTGAAGCCATTCGGATACTGCATCAAAACATTTAGCTAGCGGGGAAAGGTCCATATGAACTGTGGAGAAAGGCATATATAGGAGGATGTCATCTGCGTATATCAAGCATTCAACCTTGAAGGACCTGATGATGTTGCAAACCGGTTGTATGTATATATTGAAAAAGAGTGAGGATAGGGATGATCCTTGTGGTACGCCTTGCTTTTGGTGGTATGGTGTGGATGTTGTGGTCCCTGAGGTAACGTACTGCCATCTCTGATCAAGGTATGACTTGCACCACTCTAGGGCAGTGTTATTGATGCCTTTTTCTTTTAGTCGCCCTATTAACAGATCGTGATGTACAGAGTCAAAAGCCGCAGCAATGTCTAAGAAGATGAGAGCAAAGCCTTGGCGGATGTTATCAATGCCTGTGATGATGTTGTTGCAGAGAGTGGTGAGGAGGGTTTCAACACCATGGAACTCTCTGAAGCCATGTTGGCAGTGGTCCAGAGGGGAGACGGTGTCAATGTGGTCCTGTAACTGTCTTTGAGCTTCCTTTTCAATTATTTTCGCTAGTAGGGGAATGCTAGCTATGGGTCTATAAGATTCAACCTTTTGTGGGTCGAGTTTGTGGTTTTTCAAGAGGGGTCTTATGGATGTTCTCTTGAGGGCTGGTGGGAAGGAGCCGGTTGTAAAGGATAAGTTCATCATTTTAGTGATGATGGGGCTGAGATCTTGGCGTAGTTCCTTTATCCAGTGGGCTGGGCAAGGGTCAGTTTGTGCAGTAGTCGTGTTAAGCGCAGCGATGGTGTCTTCAACATGTTTTCTGGATGGTGTGGAGAACATGGATAGGTTTGATATGCATATGGTGACTTGAGAGGAGATTGTTGCAATGTTGTTGGTTTGAAGCAACTTGGATTGCAGGAAATCGGCGAATGCTTGGGGATGGATGGGTTCAGGATGTTTTGGTGAAGGTTCTTTAGATAAGGTTTTGACTAAATTGAAAAGATCGCGTGGTTTATTTAGTGATCTTTTCAGCGTATCGGTATGGAATTGTTTCATCTTGGCCATGACTGACTCCCTGTGTACAGATAGATGTGTTTTATAGGCTGCTTGGTCTTCTGATGAGTGTGAGCGACGCCATCGTTTCTCCAGTTTTCTTAGGTGTGTGAGGGAGGCTCGTAGGTCAGGGGAGAACCAGGGAGAAGATTTTCTTTTCTTTGGGTTGTTACCCTGGACTGGTTGCAGTGCAATGGTACTGATAGTGCTGTTCCAGGATGTGATCAGATTTTCCAGATTGAGAGAGGTGTCATGTAGGAGAGGGAGGGTTTCCATAACTATATGTTCTTTGTTGAGGGTTTTGAATTTTCGAGATGATACTCTTGTTGAGTCAATGGAGTTTTTGTTTCTGTGTGGTGACTGTTTGCCATTGATGAGGATGGGGAAAGTGATTAAATTATGGTCTGACCAAGGTACTGGGGTTACAGAGTTGTCAAGTCTATTGTTGGAGTCGAGAGCTGTAAGAGGGGCAAAGATCATGTCAAGGATGTTTCCTCTCTCGTGCGTGGGGGTGTCAACAATTTGCTTGTATCCCAGTTCGTTGATAGCTTCAAGGAGGGCTGAGGCGTGGCTGGGATGTAGTGTTGGGAGATTGAGGTCTCCTAATATCCAGTTGGGAATGTTGGGCTTGCGTGAGTTAGCTGCTAGATCTAGAATGTAAGGCAGGTCGTCCGCGGAGGGTGAGGGCGCTCTGTAAATTAAATTGATGAGGCATTGTTCATTTGTGATGGATAATACGTCCATGCTGTTTGAGCTTGTGGAGTCCACGGTGTGGAAATTTAGGTCATTCTTGGTAAGTATGAGAATGCCTCCTCCTCTCTTGCTCTCTCTATGTTGGGAATGGGCAGAGAAGTTGGGGGGTATGAGTTGATTAAGGATTACATTATCCGCGTCAGATAACCAGGTTTCGGTTATCATGAGGATGTCTAGATTATGAGAAGAAATTGTGTCAGTGATGACTGGCCATTTCTTGCGGATAGACCGTGCATTTATGAGAGCACAGTTTAAGTAAAAGGGTTGAAGGGGTTTGTCTTGCTTATTTTTCTTTGGTTGTTGAAGGGCTATATGTATGAGGTGAGAGTGGCGTGTGGGGGTCTCCATTCTTGAGTTGGGATAGGAAGATTCTGCCCTTCTTTTTCCATGACTCAGAAGTATTGGAATTTGGTGAGCCGTGTGATATAAGGCAAGGGCTTCGTTGAGCCAGCTTGTGAGAAGGAAGAGGCAGATCGCCAGGGTATTGAATGGTAGAGCCATTGGGGTTTTGTTGAAGTGGATGAGGTAACTTTATGTGAGGGATTCTGTGATTCTGGTGCTTTCTGAGAGGCTACTGACTATGGTAATAATTGAAACACTGAAAATTGAATGGTACTGGCAATAGTAAACTCTGTTGAGTGACGGTAGTGATTACTGTCAATAGAAGAAGGTACCACAGTAGCATTAAAGTAGAATGAGAGTAGTTGTTGGCAACTGTAAATAGTGACAACAGTAAAATACAGTAGGACGAGAGTAGATACTAGCTACAGTAAAAATGGCAACATTAGTTACAACAGAATGTGAGTAGATACTGGCTACAGTAACTGATGGCAACATTAATTAATTACAACAGAATGTGAGTAGATACTGGCTACAGTAGCTGATGGCAACATTAATTACAGTAGGATGAGAGTAGATACTGGCTACAGTAAAATGGCAACATTAGTTACAACAGAATGTGAGTAGATACTGGCTACAGTAACTGATGGCAACATTAATTAATTACAACAGAATGTGAGTAGATACTGGCTACAGTAGCTGATGGCAACATTAATTACAGTAGGATGAGAGTAGTAAAAATGGCAACATTAGTTACAACAGAATGTGAGTAGATACTGACTACAGTAACTGATGGTAACGTTAATTACAACAGAATGTGAGTAGATATTGGCTACAACAGAATGTGAGTAGATATATGCTCTGAATTATGTTTTGCATGTGTTTTGAAAGTGAGGTGCTGATCCAGGGTAACTCCAAGGTATTGTATATTTTGTTTCACTTGTCTCTGGAGATGAACATGGCCTCAGTCTTCTTAAGATTTATGTTCAGTTTATGTCTTTTGAGCCATTTGCAGAGTGTGGAGAAGCAGCTTATTATGGGCATGGTTTTGGGATTTGATGTGTTGATAGTGTAAATCATTACATCATCTGCATAGATATAGTAAAGAATGTTGCAGGACTTTGTTATGATGCATATTGGTTGCAAGAAAAGTTTGAATAATAGTGATGAGAGGGTAGAGCCTTGTGGGACTCCTTGAGTTCAAATGTATGGAATGGACTTTGTCTGGTTTATTTTGACTTGAAGTTTGTGGTCTGTTAAGTAGGACTTGCGGTCTGGCCGGAGTGCAAGGGGTAATACAGGGATTGGCAAGTGATAAAGCCCCAGGACTTGATGGTCTCTCCGTAATGGTATATAAAACATTTTGGGACCAGATTGGATCTTTTCTGGTAGAAGTTTTGAACGGATTTTGGGAGGGGGGTCTCTTGTCCCCTCCTATGGGGCAGGCGGATATCGGTGTACTGCTGAAGCCGGGGAAAAACGCTACTAGTTGTGCTTCCTAGTGTCCAATTGCCTTGCTTAACCTGAATGCAAAGATCTTTGCAAAGATACTGGCAAATAGGCACAACAAATTCCTACCCCAGCTGATTGATGTGAACCAGACAGGTTTCATTCCGGGGCACCAAGCGGTGGATAATATTAAAAGAATTTGGTTTGGGCTGCTCGGTATGAACGGGTTGGAGCCATAGTACTTGCTGTAGATGCCGAGAAAGCATTTGATAGAGTAGAGTGGGAGTACCTGTGGGCAGTCTTACGGAAATTTGGGTTGGAGGACCATTTTCTTAGGTGGGTTCAGGCCCTGTATGCTAACCCATATGCGGCAGTGAATGTTAATGTGGGCTATTCTGGTTTTTTGGGCTAGGAAGGGGCACAAGAAAAGGTTGCCCCCTATCTCTGCTATTATTTGCCTTTTCGATAGAATATTTTGCGGCACGCATTCGGGAGAGGGCAGATGTGGTGGGACTCCAGATTGGAGATGTGCAAAATAAGTTATCATTATTTGCAGATGACATCTTACTACTCCTTAGGAAGCCACAGCAATCCTTACAGTTGTTCTTGGAGGAGGTGGAGAGTTATGGCCAGATCTCAGAGTTTTGGGTGAACTTCAGTAAGACAGAAGCCTTGAACTTCTCTCTGCCCCACGAAGAGGTGCGGAAACTTCGGGGGATATTTCCCTTTCATGGGGTGGAGAGATCATTGATCGATTTGGGGGTCAAGATTAGCTCGGACTCTAGAGCTCTATATTGCCTTAATTATCTGCCATTTTTTCGGGACGTGGCTGAGGATCTAGATAGGTGGATGAAGCTTCCCACTTCCTGGTTAGGGCACATTGTGTGTGCAAAAATGATGGTGTTGCTGTGACTGCTTTATTATTTTCAGATGTTGCCTGTGAGCATTCCTTGGGGGGAGTTAGAGAAGGTACAGAGGAAATTGTTCTATTATATATGAAAAAACGCCCCCCCCCCCACGAGTTGTAAGGGAGATGCTATACAGACTGCGAGTTAAGGGGGATCTGGCCGTACCTCATCTCTATTGGTACTGTGTTGCTGCTCAGTTGGCCAGCATGGTTTATTGGCATGAAGATGTCCCTCGCAGGTAGGTCCAAATACAGAGCCACTATGTCCGTGGTCTCCCACTACAATGTCTAGTTTGGAAGGGGGGTGGGGGGCCATTTGTAACTCAGGTAGAGCAATTGTGGCGGAGGGCTGGGAGTTATAAGATGTTGAAGACAGCTTGCACCCTGTTGCAGTCCATTCGATACAATGTGGCATTTGTGCCGGGGCTGTTGGACCCGCTGTTTAAACAGTGGGAAGCAGCTGGGCTTAAGTTTATTTTGCAGCTATGCCCAGCCGGGGAGTTTGAATCCTTTGAGGATCTGCAACAACAATTTGGATTGGGGCCAAGAAATCAGAACGGCTATTTGCAGATCCGATACTAGCTAGGGGGGGAAGCAGTGGGAAACCGTTGGAATCCAGGGGTGAGGCAGTGGATCATTTCATGAATCTATAAGCTTTTGAATAAACCGAGGGAGGGGAAAGTCTGCTTCCAGTTGCAATGGAAGGAGGATATAGGTCAGACTTGGAATGAGGGCCCGTGGGAGGCAGCATTTACGCGCATGGGTAAAGGGCTGGTCTGTGCCTAACATATTGAAAATAGCTATAAGGTATTTTATAGGTGGTACCTGACCCATGAACGACTTAGCAAATTGGTCCCAAGTCATCCAAAGAACTGTTGGTGTGGCTGTGACCAACTGGGAACGTACCGCCATATGTGGTGGGATTGCCCTTGCATATGGGATTGTTGGGCTACAATCCGGCAGGAAGTACAGGGGTTAATAGGGGGTACGGTAGACTGGGGAGTTGAAAATATTTTGCTTGGAGTGGGAGGCGAGAGGTGGGCTGGGGAGAAAGGAATATTTGTCTGGGCCTGTTTAGTGGCGACGCAGAGTGAAGTGGCCATGGAAAGCGGTGGTCCTTCCAACAGCTGTCTCATGGAGGGGGTTAGGGGTTTGAAGTTACTGTTTCAGTGATCTAGCTGGTAAATGTAATAGTTGGTTTTGTAAAATCAATTAAAAATAAAACCATAAAATATATATTATTGGTTGAGGGTCTAGCGGCTGGGAGGAGGTGTGGGGAAGGGAGAGAGGGAAGTTTGAAAACTAAAAATCAACACACGAGCACGGATTCTGAGACATATTTAATGTAGTTATACGACAATGTAAGAGGCATGAGTGGAGAGAGCAATATAAGAAGTGTTGTAAGTTAGGAGTTATAATTAATTAATATTATGTATTCTTATTTCACAATATAGTACACTATTTTATGTTGTGTATAATTGATGCAAGATATTATCCCAAATTGTAGGGAGGCATGTGAAATGTACAGTCTGAGGTGAAAAGATTGTAACGTCAATGCTATCTGTTGTATAATAAGATGTGTGTTATTAAAAAAATTAACTTAAAAAAATAGCTGCACCAATGGATCACAGCTCACATATTCCTATTATATTCAGAACCAGATACCCCAGGCCATTTACCCAAACATTCAGACTCACATGGAACATAACAGAAGAGTCCCCAGGATTATCAGGAAAAATTTAGAGACAATCCTCATGGACCCAATGTTCCTCTAGATGTGAACATGACTATCTGATGTGCCCTTATAAATGCAATCTCCAGGAACAAGCAGGAATGAGTCTTCACATATGGGTATCGTTGGTACCGACGGAGCCTGCGCGGGAACGCTCCCCAGCGTCCAGTAAGAAAGCTTTTGGGAGCATCCCACAGTGCCTGCGCGCTGCCTTCCCGCCTTTCCCAACCGCCTCTCTCCAGTTCTTCTTTTCCGCGGAGCCAGCAGGTCATGTTCCTGTCACCGCAGAAGAAGTTCTTTATTTTTTTCTTTATTTTTCTGTGTCGCGTCTGCCTTCTTCGACGTCAGACCGGTACCGCCGGTCTTTTCTTTTCTTTCTAAACCCCCCCAAAAAAAACCCCTTTTCTTTCTTCAACTGTGCATTTTCAGTTTGGGCCTTAGGCCTGAACACTTTTCTCCTCATGGAGAAGCCCACTTCCGGGTTCAAAAAGTGCACGAAATGTGGCGGTACTATTTCTGTCACCGACACCCATGATTGGTGTCTAAAATGTTTGGGTCCTGACCATTCCATCACGGATTGTGTGTCCTGTACCATGATGTCTAAAAGAGGTCGGCAGAACCGAGCAGCCAAGCTCAGTACCCTGTTTCCCTCTGATGCAGCCTCGGTGGCATCGACGTCTTCCAGGGCTGCTTCTTCCTCCCATGGATCTCAGGTAACCAAACATAAATCCAGCCGGTCCTCGAAGGGCAAATCTCCCTCTAAGCATCGAGATGCTTCCGGGCTTGTTCTCGAGGAATCCGCACTGGCAAAATTACCCCGGCAGGAAGTTCCGGCTTCCAAAGCATTGTCTATGGGGTCACAGGTTGACATCGATGGCTCGGCCTCGACCGATCACCTGTTGCCGTGTTCTGGGGTACCGGTGGTCTCCACTGGTACCGACATCCAGACTCTGGTGGCCTCGATGGATCAGAAGATTTTGTCCATACAGCGCACCCTAACGGCGTTTATGCAGGCTTCGACGCCTCCGGTACCGCAACAATCTCCGTTGCCGGTACCGACTCCGGCACCGGCATCGTTCCCGGTGCCGGTACCGATTGCATCGACATCGGCATCGGCTTCGGTGTCAACTGCAACGGTACCCTGTCCTATGATGCCCATTGGTACCGAACCGGTACCGCTTACTCCCGATGTCGATCCCACTTGGTATGCGTATCGGGCTTTACAGGAGCATCCAGACAGGCGATACTTCGATTCCTCCGAAGACTCTGATGAGGCTTCTGTCGAGGCACCGGTACTTCTTCCTCAGGAGTCTGCTTCTCCAAAACGAAGAATGTCTCCTCCAGAAGACTTGTCTTTTCAGGACTTCATTAGGGAAGTGGCTAGGGGCCTCTCCATTACAGTGGCCCCTGAGTCAGAGCCTAGAGCCAAGCAATTAGATATTTTGCAATATCCTAAGGCTCCTAAAGAAGCAGCTACCTTACCTATTCATGAGATTCCCTATGATCTCATGTTGAGCATGTGGGAGACTCCTCTTACCACCTCTCCTCATTCTCGTAGGTTAGACACCATGTACCGTGTCCCTCCTTGTCCTGGCTTTCATAAGTCTCAGCTTCCTCATCACTCTATTGTGGTAGAGTCTGCCATGAGGAAAATAAAGAGTGCAAAGAGACACACATCTAATCCTCCAGTGCGTGAATGCAGGACCCTTGATGCTTTTGGCCGAAGGGTTTTCCAAGCTAATATGCTTGCTGCCAGAATCAGCTCCTATAGTCTCTATATGGGGATGTTTCTAAAAGAAGTCACAGATCATCTGCAGACTTTAGCCCCTTTTATTTCAGAAGATAAAAGGCAGGAATTTCTCACTTGGCTTAAACATGCACAAGATGTTTCCAAATTTTCCAACCGTGCAGCCTTTGACTCTTTTGAGTGTGTAAGCAGAGCCTCGGCTATTGCCATAGGTGCACGCAGAATTGCTTGGTTACAAGCCTCTGATTTGGAACTCTGGGTCCAAGATGAACTGGGAAATCTTCCTTGTACAGGTGAAAACCTTTTTCGCAGGGATTGGCAAGCAAAGGCCACTCAGATGGATGCTGAGAACTCTGCTTTGGATCGACTTTCAAAGTCTACCTCTGCTCCTGTTAAGAAAAGATTGTTCAAAAAGACACCTTTTTCTAAAAAGGGAAGATATTATCCTGCTTATGGTCAGCAGGCATCTTCTGCAGGTCGTTTTGCTGCAAAGCGTCAGCAACCACCTAAACAGGCCAAGTCAAAGGCTGCCAGGCCTCCCACGGCCCAGCAGCCCCAGCCTCCTCAGGGCCTTTGACTTGCAACTAGGGAACTTAGCCTTTCTAGCTCTGGAAGAACCAGAGCCCCTCACCATTCCAGGAAGGTTAGCTTACTTTGCTCCCAGATGGGAGCAAATCACAGCAGAGCAATGGACCCTCTCCATTATAAGGGAAGGGTACAAGCTTCATTTCTTAAACCTTCTTCCCCACACCATGGTGAAACAGTCAGAGAATTGAACAAGTTTCTATTCAAAGAGAAATTCAAGATAATTTCTCTCGGTACTCTGCTGCCATACCTTCAGAGTCAGGATTGGCTTTGTTCTCTAGATCTCAACCCATGTCCTCATCCATCCAACACACAGAAGGTTCCTTCGGTTCCTTTTTCAAGGAAAGCACTACCAATACAGGGTGCTTCCTTTCGGTCTGGCCTCTGCACCAAGGGTATTCACGAAATGCATGGCAATAGTAGCTGCATTTCTACGCACTCTAGGAATATTCGTTTTCCCATATCTGGACGACTGGCTCATTCGAGCTCCATCCCAGTCAGAGGCCCAGATTTGTCTAACCTGCACAATGCGTGTCCTTCAGTATTTGGGACTGGTAATAAATATCCCAAAATCCCATCTCACCCCTACTCAGTCTCTGGAGTTTATAGGGGCCTTGCTGGATACCACAACTGCAAGGGCCTATCTTCCTCAGGCCCGTTGCCTACGCTTGGTGCAGTTAGCCTCCCAGATACAGTTAAAGTCCCATTTAACTGCTCGAGAAATGTTACAACTATTAGGCCACATGGCATCCACCGTGCATGTGGTTCCATATGCTCGCCTTCACATGAGGGCAGCTCAATGGACTTTGTCCACCCAAGGGACTCAGGCATCAGGTTGCCTGTCAGACAAAATAGCAAACTCCAGTCGCCTATTTTGGTCTCTGCAGTGGTGGAAGTCCCCTCCAAATCTGTTGCTGGGGTCCCCTTTTCAGCAGTCGCTACCCCAAGCAACTCTGACAACAGATGCTTCTCCAATGGGTTGGGGAGCTCATCTGCAGGATCTCTCCACCCAGGGCATCTGGTCTCCACAGGAGACTTCTCTGCATATCAATCTCTTGGAACTCAGAGCAATATTCTTAGCTCTCAGGGTGTTCCATTCCCTGCTCAGCTACAAGACAGTCCTCATCCATACGGACAACCAAGTAGCCATGTTCTATGTAAACAAGCAGGGCGGGACTGGCTCTCTGTCGCTTTGCAACGAAGCTTTGCGACTGTGGGCCTTCGCCAGAGAGCATCACATCCATCTTCTGGCAGTATATCTTCCAGGTCTTCAAAACTCTTGGGCGGACAGACTCAGTCGAGTTCTGCTTCCACACGAGTGGTCCCTCCACATGGACCAGGTAGCCAGGATTTTTCGAATTTGGGGAACCCCGGACATAGACCTCTTTGCAAGTCCGTGGAATGCCAAACTTCCCCGGTTCTGTTCCAGAATTTTGTGTCAGGGAGTTCAGGCCAAGGATGCCTTCCTCCTTCACTGGGGTCAAGAATTCCTTTATGCCTTTCCACCAATTCCCCTAATTCCCAAAACACTATTCAAGCTTCAGAGAGATCGAGGGACCATGATTCTCATAGCACCACATTGGCCACGCCAAGTGTGGTACCCTCTACTTATGCATCTCTCTCAAGCTCCTTCCCTGGACTTGGGCTCTGCACCAGACCTTCTGTCCCAGGAAGAGGGAACCTTGTGGCATCCAAACCCCCAGTCGCTCCATCTCAGGGCTTGGTTGCTAAGGGCCTAGACCTTCAAGATTTTCATCTCTCTCAGCAAGTCAGAGATGTTATTCATGCCTCTAGAAAGCCTTCTACTAGACGTTCCTATGCTTTCAAATGGAAAAGATTTACCATTTGATGTTCAGAGAAGGGTCTAAACCCTCTTGCAATACCTCTGAATTCTCTACTAGAGTATCTTCTGCATCTATCCCATGCAGGTCTGAAAACAAATTCAGTAAGAGTCCATTTGAGTGTTATTGCAGCGTCCCTCAAGCCTCTCAATGGACAATCTATTTCCTCTCATCCTCTTATAGCAAGATTCATGAGAGGCCTTCTTTTAACTAAACCTCCCATTAGACCACCTCCAGTGGCATGGGACTTAAACCTGGTTCTTGGCCAGCTTATGAAGCCACCCTTTGAACCTTTAGCCACCACCTCCTTGAAATTTCTTTCTTGGAAGGTTGTTTTTCTCATTGCAGTCACCTCAGCACGCCGCATCAGTGAGTCGCAAGCTTTGGTGGCTAATCCACCTTATACAAGGTTCCATCATGATAAGGTAGTCCTCAGGACCAATCCACACTTTATGCCTAAAGTGGTCTCGCCTTTTCATCTGAACCAAGAGGTATATTTACCTGTCTTTTTTCCAGGACCTCATGCATCAAGTGCAGAGAGGAATCTTCATACCTTGGATTGTAAGAGAGCTCTCGCTTTTTACTTACAAAGAACACAGCAACATAGGAAGTCTTCTCAACTCTTTGTTGCTTTTGATCCTTCTCATTTAGGACTTCCAGTCTCTAAGAGAACACTGTCCAACTGGATTGCTCAGTGTATTTCTTTCGCCTACCAGAGTAGGAACATTTCTCTGGAGGGCCATGTCACAGCTCACAATGTGAGAGCCATGGCAGCCTCAATGGCTCATCTAAACTCTGTGTCCATCAACCAAATCTGTCGAGCGGCCACCTGGGCCTCGGTTCATACCTTCACAGCCCATTACTGTTTGGACAAGGACTCCTGCCGGGATGCCTTATTTGGTCAGGCTGTTCTCAAACACCTGTTCCATTCCTAATCAACTCCTACCCACCTACCCTGGTCGGATGTCAGAGATCCATGGGAGAAGGTAGAGTCCTTTTCAAGGACACACAACCTGGGGTTTCTCCCTGGCATCTACAGCTAGGGCATCCCCATATGTGAAGACTCATTCCTGCTTGTTCCTGGAGATAGCACAGTTACTTACCTGTAACAGGTGATCTCTGGGAACAGCAGGAATAAGTCTTCACAACCCACCCACCTCCCCTAGGAGTTGTATCTCTCTATCTATCTTTCCTTTCCTCTCTCTCTCTTTGTCTCAGCTTTAAAACTCGAACTGGAGAGAGGCGGTTGGGAAAGGTGGGAAGGCAGCGCGCAGGTGCTGTGGGATGCTCCCAAAAGTTTTCTTACTGGACGCTGGGGAGCGTTCCCGCGCAGGCTCCGTCGGTACCGACGATACCCATATGTGAAGACTTATTCCTGTTGTTCCCAGAGATCACCTGTTACAGGTAAGTAACTGTGCTTGCTCTGCAAGGTACAGAATCCAAACACTAATAGACCTCATCCAAGACTATGAAATAGACATCCTATGCATCATAGAAACCCTGTTTTCTGAGATGACTCTGTCCTCCTCAGTCATCTATGTCCACCCTCCTACACTATCTATACCTGTAATAGAGCAAGCAATAGAAGGCGGGAAGGGGGGCTGTCTGCATAGTTACCAGATTCAAATTGAACTTCTAAACCTCAGATAAAAGTTCCACACACAACACTGACTTGCTTTTAGTTGCAAATGAATCTGTATCAATATATCTAATTTACAGATCTCCACATTTCAAAGACTTAGCCACATTGCTGGAAATAGCCTGTTCACTCCCAACAACACATAGGCCCCTTTTACTTCTAAGCAAGCCGATTCATTCCTGGAAGCCATGGGACCCTCCATTACTCTCAAATTATCTCCAATCCAACCCACTCCAAAGGTAACATGCTAGAACTAATTTTTATCCCAGAAACCTTCTCCGCAACATGCAACCAAACAATCCTCCCGGTACTCTGGTCTGACCGTGCTGTCATACTGTTCTCCATCCCCAACAAATCCTTCCAGACAGCACTCTATCCAAGACCCGAAGATTTTGACAATGTGATGAAGACACCTTCCTGAATTCTGTGCTCCCACAACTTGAACCCGCGAGCTTAGAAGAAAAGCTAGAAACAAAAATTAAACAATGAAACAATATCATCCCGCCACCCTCATCCCGCCAAGAAAGATTTTAACAAGACATGAAAAGGTAGCCCCTTGGTTCTCAAAAACTCTGCAAAAGCAGAAGAATGAGTTATGATGCCCGGAAAGAAAGTGGCGACACACCAGTTCTCCACTCCTAAAGGTCACATACATGGAGATACACAGAGAATACTGTGAGGAAACCAAATGACGGAAAAGGGAATACTTCTACAACATTATCACACGCTCATTAAATAAACCAATGGAACTCTTCACAATTGCAAAGGACCTTCCAGAAGAAACAAGTGAGCCAAATTTATTTATTTATTTAGCTGTATTTATATCCCACTTTTCACCGGGTCAAAGCGGTCAATTGGGGGATACATTTAACATGAGGGGATGAGTGACACACACATTCATACTTACAGGGAACATAGGCAATGGAGGGTTAAGTGGCTTGCCCAAGACCACAAGGAGTGCCTATAGGACTAGAAATCCCAGTCCCTCCGGTCTGAGATTGCTGTCCCCAGGTGGGACTTGAACCCCCGGCCCTCCGGCCTGAAGTACCTTGTCCTAACCACTAGACCACTCCTCACCTCATGGAAAGGATATCTCCCCAAGAAATGGCTAACCCCATCTGCATCAAACACAAACCCACATTTGCTGAAAATCCCCTCCGACCACTTTGATACATCTAAACACCTCACAGAACACCTGGTCAATATTTGACTTACCATCTCAGCAGAATGTTGAAGATAAGATAAAGAAACACAATACCACTACGTTGGCGCTTGATCCCTGCCCGGTATCCTGGGTTAAGAGCACCAGATTTCATCTCAGCCCTTTCCTTCAAAGCCTTATTCATACATCACTAACTAAAGGTTATATGCCAACATCGTTAAAACAAAGTTCAATCAGGCCTTTCCTAAAAAATAGGAACCTAGATTGTGCTAATCTTAGCTCTTATATGAGCAATTTCATCCATTTCTTTCATTGCAAAAATAGTAGAAAAAATAGTTCAGATGCGTCTCCAAAGTTATATAGTTGAACATGCCCCCTTGAACCCCATCAGCATGGTTTTAGACCAGATCACAGCGTGGAAACCCTCTTAACATCTCTACTTAATACAGTCCTCACCTGTATACAAACCACCTCCCTAGGTTTCCTTCTTATATTACTAGATATCTCCTCTGCCTTTAATTCCTTGCCAATCTTCTAATCCTTCAGAGACTTTACTACGTTGGCCTCCGAGACACTAAGTTAGTTCCAATCATACCTTGTGGATCGCAGACAGTGAGTAAGAATTGGAAACAAGAACCCACGCCCATTCCTCCAATGCCAAGGTGTGCCCCAAGGGTCATGCCTCTCAGCCCTCTTTAACATTTTCCTCCAGCCTATATGTGAAATATTCAAGAAACACAAGATTCATTATCAAATTTGTGCAGATTATATTATGTTCTATACCACATATAATACAAGAAAACCAGACTTCTCCAGCATATACAAATGTTTCTTGGAAGAAATTCAATGTAACCTCCTCATCAATTAAGATAAAAGAGGCCCTGCCTATATTTTCAGACACATCCTTCTCTCCACCAGCATTCTTGTGGATCAATAATTGTACCACCAAGGTTAAATCCGATGTTGAGTACCTAGGCATAATTTTAGATTGGAATCTAAACTTTCAGGCACAAATAAAAAGAACGACTAACTCAGTGTATTATAAACTGAGAACTCTAAAGAACCTCCGTCCCCTACTAAACCCTGATCTATTCCGGACGGTATGCCAATCAATAATCACACCATTCTGGATTACTGTAATATCATATACCACAGCCTTCCCAAACAAGTGATCCACTCCCTTCAACTGGCCCAGAATACTGCTGCAAGAATAATACAGAAAGCCCCCTGACAAGCACACATATTGATGCAACTCCACTGGCTTCCAATTCACTCTAGAATAAAATACAAAGCTATCATCACCACATTCAAAATCATGCACAATAATTCTGCAACTTGTTTAAAACATCTAATAGCAAGACCTAAAGAAGAAAGGCCCCATAGACAGGCCTCATCCAACCTACTTGCAATCCCAACCTTAAAAACAAGGAGCAAGCAATCTACTTGCAGTTGGGCACTCTCCCTCTTCACCCCCACTGTCTGGAATGTCCTCTCCCCAGAACTGAGAAATTGCCCTGATCTCGCAGTATTTAGGAAAATGCTGAAGACCAACCTATTCCAGGAACACTTCAACAATAATACACCGCTGGGATCTCAGTCCAGCCTCACCTTGGAACAGTCCATCACCTAAACAAGCTGTCCCAGATCCAAGACATAACTGTAGATAGTTCAGTCGACTGAGTTCCTCAGCTTGATCGTCGACAATCCCTATTCTATTGTACACTAGCTTCTATCAATCCACTCACTGAAAGTTTTAGTTTAATTATATGTTTCTCTTGTTGAGTTTCAATGTAAAAACAGTGTGTGCACGCATACCCTGTACGCTTTTTGTTTGATGTAAACCACTTTGAATAGTAGAAAGGTGATATAAAAATAAATTTAAATAAATGCAAATAAAAAAATCATAAGAAGACTACTGCTACTTGGCTTATGGATAGCAATTAGGCCCCTTCTGTGGCACCTGTATTGGAAGGGATGCCGATATTCCATTCCTCCTTCAGGTACTTTGGCATCAGAGACTTTTGGCAAAACTAAAGAGTCATGGGATAGGAGGCAGTGTGCTATTGTGGATCAGGAACTGGTTAAAAGATAGAAAGCAGAGGGTAGGGCTAAATGGCCAATTTTCCCAATGGAGAAAGGTGAATAGTGGTGTACCCCAGGGATCTGTGCTGGGTCCGCTGCTTTTTGACATATTCATAAATGACCTGGAAAGTGGAATAACGAGTGAGGTTATCAAATTTGCAGATGACACAAAACTATTTAAAGTTGTTAAAACCCAAGAGGATTGTGAAAAATTGCAAGAGGATCTTGATAAATTGGAAGACTGGGCATCAAAATGGCAGATGAAATTTAATGTGGACAAGTGCAAGGTTATGCCCCTAGGGAAGAACAACCCAAACTATGGTTACACGATGCAAGGTTCCACATTAGGAACCACCACCCAGGAAAGAGATTTAGGCGTCATTGTGGATACCATGTTAAAACCCTCGGCCCAGTGTGCAGTGGCGGCCAAGAGAGCAAATAGAATGCTAGGTATGATAAGGAAAGGAATGGAAAATAAAACAAAAGATATTATAATGCCTCTATATCGTTCCATGGTGAGACCGCACCTTGAATATTGTGTGCAGTTCTGGTCGCCGTATCTTAAAAAGGATATAGCGATTTTAGAAAAGGTACAGAGAAGAGCCACCAAAATGGTAAAGGGGATGGAAGGATACTCCTATGAAGAAAGGCTAAAAAGGTTAGGGCTCTTTAACCTGGAAAAGAGACGGCTGAGAGGAGATATGATAGAAGTCTATAAATTAATGAACGGAGTGGAACGGGTAAACGTAGATCGATTGTTTACCTTATCAGAATATAGAAAGACTAGGGGACATGCAATGAAGCTACAGGGTAAACTATTTAAGACTAATAAAAGAAAATATTTTTTCACTCAACGTGTAATCAAACTCTGGAATTTGTTACCGGAGGATGTAGTAAAGGCTGTTAGTGTAGCTGGGTTTAAAAAAGGTTTGGACAAGTTCCTGGAGGAAAGGTCCATAAACCATTATTAAGAAGTGACCGAAGATATCAATGCTTGACCCAGTACAAGCATTGTGAAACTTGTGTCTCTTGGGGAAACTGCTAGGTACATATGACCTAGATTGGCCACTGTTGGAAACAGAATACTGGGCTTGATGGACCTTGGTCTGACCCACTATGGCATATCTTATGTTCTTATGTTCTTATTATTTTAGACAATGAATTCCCTTGTTCTTCAAGCCTCTTTTTGTGTCCTACGCTGTTTTAGGGCTGTCAGGCCATTTCTTGACTCGCTGCTCAAACTACTGTCATTCTTTGAACAGTTAATGCTTGTCTAGATTACTGTAATGTGATGAATGCAGATTTTCCACAGTAAAAACTTAAACAGTTATAATCCACACAAAACACTTCAATATGTGTACTTTCCTACGCCTGAAAATATAATCACGTTACCCCTTTGTTGTTTCATCATCATTGGCTCCTGGACACATCATGGATACAGTATAAGGACCTTCTTCTAGCATATTAAGGCCTTATATGAATTAGATCCCTATTTACCTTACCACATTGATCACTCTCTATGCTTGTCCACTGCATTCCATTCATGGAATCAAATTACATATACCACCTCCTAATAAAGCTCAGTATGAGAAAACATGATGTTCTGCTTTCTGTTTTTTTGGCATATACCCTTTGGGACAGTCCTCTTCGTCTTCTGAGACTGGAATCCATCCTAAAACAATATACTATAAAACAGTTCTAAAAACCCACTTATTTGACCAGGTTTTTGTATTTTGAGGGTAGGATGTAGGATTTGCACTGACTGCCTTTACTTTGTTTTGATGCTTTTATTTTTTTTGTGTATTTGAGAGTTCTTTTCCTTCTTATGTTAATTTTATTGTTATTGTAAACCTCATTGTATGTATTAAGAAATGTGGTATAGCAATCAGAAATCATTTTTATACCATATTTAATGTTCACTTAGTAAAATTTACATTTTTTATTAATAAAGTTTTTTTTCTTAAAGAGGTCCAATTTGTTTTTCACAAAACCTTTAAATTGGCTCCAAAATTTTCTAAGTGTCCAATGTAGTTGTGTGAAAGCTCTGCAAGTAACACTAGAACTTCTTCCCAAAGATAGACTTGTAAAAGCTATAATTTCATGTAAGCGATCACAGCTGGATGTACATCCTGAATAAGAGCAGTGCAACCTGGCATGGTTAGACTACTTTAGTATAGTTCTTCTCCAAGAATTCCAGGGATAAGTGTGTCATCAGAAAGAGGTTAAAAAACTAGGTTTTCTGAAGGCATTTTTAATTAGCAACTAATGGTAGCTAGCTTCCCTTAATAGCTTTTTCATAGCGGTTATCACTGGAAGAACATCCATTGCAAAAGGATTTATTTTGCTAACTTGTAATTTTGAATTTTGATTGACACAAGCTTTATGGGCACCACACAAAACTGCTTCCTTGGAATCAGTTTAATATGAAAACAAACTTTTGACCCACTCTATGATTATTTCTTTCTTTGGAACTGAAATAATTATTCGTTGCCTTGGGGTAATTTCTCCAAATGGGTTAGTTGTGCACATAACGTAACTGGAAATGACCTCACTTCTTTGTCGGGGTGTGTTGGAGATGATCTCTTAGATTTATTACTAATGTTCATCGCAACACTCGCATTATACCAAACAAGGTCAAAAGGTATAATATGTACAGGCAATATATTAAGGTGTTTTTGAAAATTCTTTTTAAATGGGTCCAGTGGCACCCAATACAATTGGGACAATTTCTATATCTTTCTGCCAGATTTTCTTGCTTTCTGACTATTATTGGTTGGTGCTTGAGGATTTGCTCTTCCTCCACACATAACATAGATTCCATATAGTCCTGCTAGACCAGTCCAGACAGTGGGTTATGTTCTACCTAACAATGAAAAGCCGAAGTTTCAATGACATCACTTTCATGCCTCGATCTGCCTCAGCCACCAGAGGTCTCTTCAGTACTTATTTGTCTCCAGCAGATGCTGGGTGGATTTTCTGCTCTCTGAAGAAAATTCTGAAGATTTGAGAGGGAAAAAATTGTTTAAACGCTCATGAACGACCTCCTTGAGGGTGACCCTCTCACTTGAGCGCAATGTGGGAAGCTTCACTAGACTGCAGTCTTTTCGGTAGCCATAGGAGGAGGGAAAATTGGGTCCTCTCCATGCGCTTATCATAAGAGCCTGTTGAGCAGCCAGAAATTAGAAGGATCTGGAAGAGTGAAGCAGCCTCACACAACCTTAGCATCCCCTCCCTCCTCCTCTGTTTCCCTCTGCTTTCTCCTGAAGATTGCAGAAGGCTCTTAGAAACGCCAGATTTTCCAGATTGACACACGTTTCGGGTTCAAAATCCAAATTCTTCAACCATGCTTCAGGCCATCATATACTGGCGAACAGCATTCCATTCCAGGATTTCGAGTGGAATGGAATGCTGTTCGCCAGTATATGATGGCGTTTCTATATGATACAAACATTCCTGAGCTAAGTGCCAAGTTTTCACTTTTAAGAGAAATTTACAGAAAATTATTTTAAAAAAAAAAAGGGAGTTATCGCGGTGGTGTGCGGATATGTTCCGCTCACTTTGACGATTAACTCCGACAAAAATAGTAGGTTGAGGGGTTTCACTATTTGTTGGAATGTTTGTAGATGAGGGCAACGCAGTCTGCCACCCAGGCGGACAGGGTCCGCTGGGTTGCCGACTGGGATCATAGGAGATGAAAAGCTGGGAGGCTTTGCGGTGACTCTGGGTACGCTGCAAGTAGAATGACAGGGCCCTCTTACAATCCAAGGTATGGAGGACGGCTACCACCTTGTCAGCGTGAGGCTGTGGAAAGAACGTGGGGAGCACTACCTCCTGATTGAGATGGAATGGAGACACCACCTTTGGAAAGAATTTAGGGTGCATATGAAGCACGACCCTGTTCTTATCTGGTATAGGTTAACTCTCTGCCACCAAGGCTTGAAGCTCGGTGACCCTGCGAGCGGATGTCGGAGCCACCAGGAAGACAACCTTCCAGGAGAGGTACCGTATGTGGCAAGAAGCCAGGGGCTCAAATGGCAGCCCAGTAAGCCGTAACAGTACCACATTCAGGTCCCATTCTGCCCGAGGTGGGCGGTTGGGGGGCCTGGAGAGCAGAAGGCCCCATAAGAACCAGGTAACGAGGGTGTGCAGAAAGAACACTCAGGTGCACCCTGAAGGAGATTGATTAGTCCAGCCTGTGAGAGGTGAAGCTGGTACTGCAGTATGGTCTGCAGCAAGGCAGGAGAACGGGTAGAGCTGTTGCTCTTTGCACCACACTGAGAATCTGTGCCACTTCAAGGTGTAGTCCCGGCTTATGGAGGTCTTATGAGAAGCCAGGAGGACTTCCTCCACCTCCCTCCAGAGGTGGAAGGGAGCCAAGGCTACCGGTACAGGCGCCATGCTGTTAGCGCCAGAGACCCCAGGTTGGGATGAAGGAGGGAGCTGTCCTCCTGAGTCAGTAATCCTGGGGTGTTCCCCAGAGGGACCGGGAGCTCCATTGATGGGCAGAACAGCAGCGGGAACCAAAGCTGCCTGGGCCACCTCAGGGCCACCAGGATCAGCAATGCCTTGTCCTGGAGGACCTTGGAAAGGGTCTTGGCAACCAGTGGAGTGGGCGGGAAGGTGTACAGGAGGCCCCCCAACCATGGGACCAGGACGGCATCCGCTGCCACCCAGGACGGGGTGAGGCTGGCGAGAGCAGAAGCAGGGCAGCTGAGCATTGGCTGGGCTGGCAAAGAGGTCCACTACTGGGGTGCCCCAGAGGTGGAAGAGCTGTTGGGCTGCTCTGAGGTATAGCTGCCATTCTTGCAGCTGTAGGACCCTGCTCAGTCTGTCTGCCAGAGCATTGTCCTGGCTTGGCAGGTACACTGCCCTCAGGAGCACTTCTTGACTGATTGCATATGAGTAGAGGGCTGTTGCCTCCTGGCAGAGGGTGTAAGACCCTGTGCTCCCTAATTTGTTCAGGTAGAGCATCGCGACCTAGTTGTCTGTCTGGACTAGCACTGACTGGTGCTGTAGGTGGTGGCGGAAAGCTTTGAGCACAAAGAATATGGCCCTGAGCTCCATCAGGTCGACCTGCTGTTGGCTGTTTTCCCTGGACCAGTTGCCATGCGTGCCGAGATTCCCACAATGGGCCCCCCATCCCAGCAAGGAGGTGTCCGTGGTGAGGATCTGCTGGGGCACTGCTGTAGGTTCTGGAAAGACATGCCTTTCTGTAGGTGCCATGTGGCTTTCCACCAGCTGAGCGACTCTGCCAGCGGGTGGATCATGCACACCCTGTCGTGAATCCAGCCCATGGCCTGTGTCTACTGGGAGCAGAGGCTCCACTGAGCTACCCTCATATGAAGGCAGGCATTGGGAACAACATGAACTGACGATGCCATGTGGCTGAATAGACGGAGCAGAGAGCGAGCCGACATAGAGTGGTGGCGCTATACATCTGTGGCCAAAACTACGAGGCGACTTGCTCTGTCTAGGGGGATAAAGGCTTTGGCTTGGAAAGTGTTCAGTCATGTCTCTATGAACTCCAGATCCTGTGTTGGGGTCAGGTGGGACTTGGAGTGGTTTATCATGAACCCCAGGTGTTGTAGGACACTGATGGTGCAGCCCATGGCCTGCTGCACCTCTGCGTCTTTGTCCCCTTTTACGAGCCAGTCGTCCAGTTAGGGGAAGACAAAGGTGCCCTTGAGACGGAGGAAGACCGCCACAACTGCTAGGCATTTGTTGAAGTCTCTGGGTGCAGAGGCTAGACCGAACAGTTGGCCACAGACGTACAGTGCTACCGCTCTGTGTCGGCTCGCTCCCTGCTCCGTCTTCTCAGCCACATGGCATCGGCAGTCCATGTTGTCCCCAACACCTGCCTTCATATGAGGGTAGCTCAGTGGGGCCTCCACTCCCAGTGGACACAGGCCTTGGGCCAGCTTCAGGACAGGATGTGTGTGACCCGCCTGCTGGCAGAAATGCTCATCTGGTGGAAAGCCACACAGCACCTACAGACGGGCATGCCTTTCCAGAACCCAGTGCCCCAGCGGGTCCTCACCACAGACATCCCCTTGATGGGATGATATTCTATGATTTATTCTTTGAAGGCTGGTCGTTCCCTGATGAAACTCCTGAGGAAATGAAACGCTTTTAGCGCCAGTTTATGTGTCGGATGGAGGATGGCTGGATAGGAGTACCGTGAAATACTAATCTGCTGGATTGTGTATGATCAATATCCTTGAAGACTGGCTGGTTGACTGGTATGAGGATACTGTGTGAGATTACTGGTAAACAAGGTTGCATGTTTGTGTGTATATGAAGTTTGGATGGATGTATACCTCTGGTCATCTGGGTTTAGGAGATCCTTCCCAGCTGTGCAAATTCCCCTTTGTATAATTTAATTTTTCGTTGTAGAATACCATTATAAATTTCATGCTTTAACTGTTTTCTTGATAACACTCTGGTGATATATATAATTGGTGGCCATTGATGCAATTTTAATATTTCACTATTGCATTCACTCTGCATTTTTGATATTGTATGTAAAAAAATATTTTAGGTAACATATTGGTGACATTCATAATTGTTGGCTATTGATGCTGATTTATTCTGTTTTTTTAATATTGTATGTAAAAAAATTAATAATCAGGGACTCTCAGAATAAAGCATTCAACAGTGAAAACAGCACTACTACATGCCCATAATGCACATTTCACAGACCAATGATGTTGCTGTTGAGCATGTAGTAGTGCTGTTTGCACTGCTGAATGCTCATATTCTGAGGATCCCTTATTATTGACAAGGATATGTTGTGACTTTTCGCTATAGGGAACCTATTCAGATTCCTTCAGGAATATATTTCATAGGGTACTCTAATAAGATCATATATTTTCCGGGAACAGGCAGAAAGTCAGTCCTCACATATGGGTGACATTGGTGCCGACGGAGCCTGCATGGAAGCATCTCCACAGCTTTCAAAGAAAGCCTTTAGGAGATGTACCATGCATGCGTGGTCCACTTCCTGCCCAAAGGTGGCATCTTGCCTCAGTCTCCTTTTTTACGGGGAGCCCATAGGATGCTGTCCAATTTCTCCAGTTGCATACCGGTTCCTTCTCGCCCCCGAGCTAGCTTGCCTCGGCGTCGCTCCTCGGGTTCGTCTAGTAGTTTTTTCATTTTTTCATCGAGGTGCTCCTCGACTAGCGTTCGCACCCTTTTCCAGCCGAAGGCCTTGTACCCCTGCCAGGAGGTGGGAGCCCCCCTCTTCCAATGGCCTCAGTGGCTTCAAAAAGTATGACCGGTGTGGCAAAATTATGTCACTCACCGACACACATGACTGCTGCCTCCGATGTCTTGGCCTGGAGCACAATGCCTCTGCAGAACCATGACCTCAAAGGCCTTGAAGAGCCACCATCAGTATCAGATAAGTTTTTCTTTCAGAAGTCCAACTTTGCACTGGAGTCTCCCGTGACACCACGCTCCAGGGCCCCCTCCGATATCACAGTGCCCCGCAAAGCCAGAGCCTCCTCAGAGTCTTGTGGCTCCTCTGAGCAGAAATCCCCAGAGATAGAGCACAAGAAGAAGAAATCCTTGAAGGACAGATCCAGGAAGAAGTGGAAATCCTACCCCAGGACCCACAGTCCCAGGCACGAGCCTGAGGAATTGGGGCAGGAGCGGCCCACTAAGCTGCCCCGTAAGGAGTCGTTGGCACCCGCTGACTGGCTTCAGGCCTCCAAGGCCATCCTCATTGAGGACTCTCCCTTGACAGTACTGACGCTGGGCCTGAAACCCTCAGTGCCCACGTCGAAGGCTGCGGAACCAACTGGTATGGAGTCCAGAATGGCAGCCCTAGAGAGCAGTGTATCTGCCCTAGTAGCCATGCAGTGGGCATTCATGTCCGGATCGTCCAGTTCATCCACATGACGAGAAGACCCTCGACATCGAGCGCCATTGGCCTCGAGAGAGCCCCTGGCTCTGGATGAATTCCAGCTCCTGTTCCTCGGGACACCGGAGGTCACAGACCACTGAGAGAGGCCCTTGGCTGAAGTGATTGTGCGGCATCGGACGTGAACTCGGACTTCGAGTCCAAATGGCAGAACGAAGACAAAGAGTCCCTGGACACGAGATGGGACCATAATGTGCCCTCGGACCCAATGCTGCTCCCCGCCCGAGGATGTTATGTTCCTCGATTTTATGCTGGATATGGCCAAGGCCTTCGCCATCGAGACCGAGGCTGAGGAGGACCCATCCACCGAGGAATTTGAGATACTCCAATACGAGGCACCCGTGAAGGAAATCCTTATGATCCCAGTGCCCTCAATCCTCGATCGCCGCCTCCTCCGAATGTGGGAAACACCGGCGTCAGTTCCAATTGTTAGCAGGCACCTCAATGCCATTTACCGGGTGCGCAGAAGCCCTGGGTTCCAAAAGACCCTGCTTCCCCACAACTCCATGGTCATGGATTTGGCAATGCGCCGGCTTAAGAGCCAAAAAAAACATTTGTCGGTGCCACCCAGCAGGGAGGCACGAACCCTTGATGCCCTCAGCTGGAAGGCCTTTCAGGGCTCGATGCTAACATGCCGGATCCAGTCCTACCAGTTCTACATTGGCATGTACCTGAAGGAACTGTCAAGGGAGCTTGATGGATTCTCAGCAGGCCTCGAGGGGGGAACACTACAGAGGTTCAGGACCCTAACCTCGGCAGTAAAAGAATGCTCAAAGTTTTTGTCCTGGGCAGCCTACGATGGCTTTGAGTCATTTACTAGGGTGGCTGCCGCAAGAATCGGGGCTCGATGCCAGGCATGGCTGCAGTCATCTGACCTGGAACAGTGTATGCAGGACAAACTGATAGATGTCCCCTGCATAAGTGAAAACCTATTCAGGAAGCCCATGGCGAATAAGGCAGCGGAGATAGATATTGAGTATGTGACAAGAACCAGGCTCTCAAAGTACCTTGGTGCACCTCCAGAAGAAAGCCCCGGGAAAAAAGCCCTTCTTCCTGAGGAAGGAAGGAGGCTTCAGCGGTACTCCGCATTTCCAGGCCTTCTTGGCCCCTCAACAGGGCCAGCAATAAAAAGGACAGCGACATGATCACAGAAAACAGAAAGCCCCGAAGTCCCAGGCGCCGGCCCTGGCTCAGCCTGGGGGAAGCTTTTGACTGCCTGGGCACAACCTCCCTACCCCCAGTGGGTCCTCTACTGCCCACAGGGGGGCACCTAGCCAGATTTGCCCACAGGTGGACAGCCATCATCAACTACACCTGGATGCTACAGGTGGTCAAGGAGGACTACCTCCTCCACCTACTTTGGGCGCCTCCCACGTACTTCCAAGGGGAGCCCACCACGCCTCTCCTTCACCAGACCCTGCTCCTCACCGAGCTAGCAGGCCTAATCAATGGCAAAGTAGTCGAGCCAGTGCCGAAACATCTCTGGGGCACAGGCTTCTATTCCAGATACTCTCTTATCCTCAAGAGGACAGGGGGCCTCAGGCCCATCCTGGACCTGATGAGAGCTCAACAGTTTTTTGGCTAGGGAGAAGTTCAAGATGCTCTCCCTTGGGACACTTCCATTCCTCTATCAGGGAGATTGGCTATGCTCCTTAGACCTAAAGAATGCCTACACTCACATCCTAATTCATCCGTCACAGAAAATACCTCTGGTTTGTGGTGTGAGGACAGCAGTACCAATACATGGTGCTGCCCTTCGGTCTGGCCTCATTGCCAAGGTTCTTCACAAAGTGCCTTGCGGTGGGTGCAGCCCACTTCCGGCTCCAAGGGACCTTCATGTTCCCCTATTTGGATGACTGGCTCATAAAGGGGGACACGGCTGTAGAGGCACAATGTGACACCAGGCACACCATCAATACTCTGCAGCACCTGGGGTTCATCATAAACTATCTCAAATACCATCTCACACCGGCCCAGCATCTAGAGTTCATAGAGACGCAACTAGATACCCTCCAGGCAAAAGCCTTCCTCCCCCAGGAAAAGTCAGAATGCCTCAGGGAGTTGGCCACAGAGGTACACTGACGCCGGACACTACCTGCCTGGCTCCTACTCAGCCTGTTGGGACACATGGCCTCCACGGACCACGTGACCCTGTATGCCCAATGGTGCCTCCATTCTCAGTGGTCTCAAGCTACAGACAGGCTCAGGGACAGTGAAAGTGACCCGTCAGCTGGTGGACTCCTTCGGATGGTGACAGAATTCACGCCACCTTCAGACCGGGATGCCCTTCCAGGCATCCAACCCCCAGAAGGTCCTCACCATGGATGCCTCACTAATGGGCTGGGGAGCACCCATCCTGGAAGGTCACCTTCCTGGTAGCACTCACATCAGTGCGCAGTGAGCTCCAGGCTCTGATGGAAGAGCCCCCTATTCAAGGTTCTGAAAGAACCAGGTGTTGCTCCACATGCACCCCAAGTTTCTGCCAAAGGTGGTATCCCCATTCCACTTCACCCAGGAGATAGTACTCTCCACCTTCTTTCTGAGGCTCACGCCAGTAAGGCAGATACCATTCTCCACAACCTGGATTGTAAGAGAGCCCTGTTCTTTTGCCTGCAACGGACCCATGGCCACCTCAAAGCACCACAGCTTTTCGTATCCCCCGACCCTAGCCGTCTGGGGCTCCCAGCGACTAAGCAAACTCTGTCCACTTGGGTGTCAGACGGCATTACCCTTGCCTACGAGCATGCAGGAATTTCAGTGGATCAGAGGGTCACGGCGCACCGCGTCAGGGCCATGGCTTCTTCAGTGGCAAATCTGCATTCCGTCCCCATGATGGAAATCTGCTGGACCACCTCCTGGTCTTTGGTCCACACCTTTGTAGCTCACTACTGCCTGGAGAGGAAGTCCTGGCGGGACAACACCTTCGGCCAGGCCGTAATCTCTTCAGGGTGTAGGCAACTCCTGCCCTCTAACCCTTCTGTGTTTAGGCTACTGGAGTGCTGGTTCCCTGCCGGACACTTGGGCCTTGCGAAAGTCTCTCAGTAGGGACTCAACTGCTGCTGATCATAGCTCACCTTGATAGACCATTGTGGCATTTTTGTTTTACAGGTTCTTGGTAGCCTGTAGCTGGGGAGTCCCATATGTGAGGACTGACTTCCTGCTTGTTCCCAGAGAAAGCATAGTTACTCACCTGTAACAGGTGTTCTCCGGGGACAGCAGGAATCAGTCTTCACAACCCTCTCTCCTCCCCTTGGAGTTGCTTCTTTACCGTATTTTATTTTGCCATCTTAGCTATGTCATTAGACTGAGGCAAGATGGCACCCTTGAGCGGGAAGTGGACCATGCATGCATGGTGCATCTCCCAAAGGCTTTCTTTGAAAGCTGAGGAGATGCTTCCATGCAGGCTCCGTTGGCGCTGATGTCACCCATATGTGAGGACTGATTCCATCTGTCCCCGGAGAAAACCTGTTACAGGTGAGTAATTATGCTTTGTTGGCAGTGTGATAGGGCAGCCATATATCTACTGTGCTAGGCACTGAGAGACATAACTGGCCTACATCCTTCCCCAGTCCAGGGTCTATGCAAGCTGCGAGAGTGGTTATATAGCTGGAGGCTGGCTACCTGGGTATGATGGCACAGGAATCCCCCCTCCTATGCCCATACAGGCCTGACCAGGGGAGCAGGGCCACAAAGCAGACTGTAGGAAGGCAGACAGGGTTGTCCCACAGATAGCGGATGTATACAGACTGACATACGCAATGATGGGACAGGCGTAGCTGCCAGTACCCAGATATGTGGGAATCAGATACCATAGCCAGATGGCCATACTAGTACTACTAATCATTTGTATAGCGCTACAAGGCATATGCAGAGCTGCATAGACACATGTAAAAGATGGTCCCTGCTCAGTAGAGCTTATAATCTAGCCAAGACAGAAAATACAGCAGCTGTGGACAGGATACATTTAGGGGGAATGGTAAGGAAACACAAGGGAGCCTAGGCGGGATCAGATCCAAAAGCGGCAATGAAGAGGTGAGCGCTCAGCCTGGATTTGGGAAGGGCCAGAGAAGCAGTCTTACGTACAGATTCAGGTAATTTGTTCCAGTCATAAGGGGCAGCAAGGTGAAAGGAGCGACGCCTGACGTTGGCAGTAGAAGAGAAAGGCACAGATAGAAGCGATCTGACAGAAGAGTGGAGTTCCCGGGGAGGGGTGTGGGGAGAGATAAGAGGGTAACAGTAGAGCATCTGTAAAACAGCAACTTGGTCCTTGCTCTATACTACTTTTATTTCATATCACTGCCTGGACCAGTCTTTGTTCTGGGATAGTTCTTTCATTCAAGCAGTACTGAACAATCTATCCCTATGATCTGTTCAATTCTTGCATAAACTTTCTGGCTTGTTGCTGCTCGAAAGGGAGACAATTTTCATTTATTTATTTATTTATTACATTTGCTATACCACTAGGAGCTGGAGTCATCATAGTGGTTTGCAATCTATTAAAATAACTAGTATAAAGGGGAAATAAGAAAGGAAAGAATCAAGAAACAGAAAAGCAGGAGGGGTTTACATTTCTCGGGGAGGGGGAGAAGGGAAGCTACAGAGCAGGCAACCAATGGAGAGAGAGAAAAATTAGGGAACGGAGGACTAGGAAAAGGCTTGGTTGAAGAGCCAGGTTCTTAGGCCCTTCTTGAAGGTGGGGAAATATGATTCGGTACAGAGAGATAATGGGAGAGAATTCTAGTGGGAACTTTGAGCTTGGGAGTCAACCAGAGCCAGTGCAAGGACTGGAGGCACCCTAGATAGGCCTTTCCATCCTGCCACCCCACCATGGGAGCCCTGCTCCTATTGTTGCTGCTGTTGCCCCTCTCTGGGGTTTGCAACAGTGGCAGTAGTTCAGAAACCACTTAAGTTGCTGGTGCTGCCTTGCTGTTTCTGCTCTCAACCCTCCACCTCTTCTGCCTCCCTCTGACATGCACTTTCAGTTTGAAGTGTGTGTTGGAGGGGGGCAGAAGAGGTTGAGAGTCGAGAGCAGAAACCACGAGGCAAAGCTGACGACTTTAAGTACAGTCTTGCGGTTTCTGAACTATTGCTGCCGTTGCAAGCCCCAAAGAAGGGCAGCAGTGGTGGCAATAGGTGCCCCTAGAGGGCCGGTGCTGTAGGCGACTGCCTAGTTCACCTGATGGAAGCGCCGGCCCTGGAATCAGTACTTATGGCATCTGACTTAATCCTACTTGTTAATGAAGAAAACAAATGCTTACTTTTAGCAGGTATTCTCTGTAGAGAGCAGAATTAATCAGGACACAATCCTGCCAGCTTTCCCAAGAATTGATTCTAAGCTTTGAACTAATGAAAGGATTGACTGGACCGTTGCACTTATTAAAGGCTGCATACTCAGAACTTTAGGTTAGTTCTGAGCTCTGGGAGAGCTGTTCCATCCTGGCAATATCAGATGATGTCACCTACTTGTATGCCTGTTAATCCTGCTGTCTAGAGAGAATAACTTTGCTTTATGGAACAGGAAAATTGAATGTATCCAGATGAGTCTCAAAGCACTCAGGCTAGGAATAAGAAATATTTGACTTTATGATAGGACACTGTTAGCACAGGTGGTGAGTTTAAGCTGAGATATAGGAGTAAATATCAAAATATAGTGATCCAAAATGGTTTTCACCTAGGAAGCAGTAAGTAGAAGAAGCTGCATGGTCTAGTCTTTTTGTTTTCCCTGTATTTGTTTGGGACCCTGTTGGACCTTTGATTACTTCATGGGGAAAAGAAGGCTAAAGTAGAAACTTACACAGTAGGGCCTCCAGATTCTCCAGTTGGGCCGATTGATTTCTTTGTTGATCCTCATGTTGTTGCACATGCTGCTGGATGGGCTTCTGAAACCGATGGAGAAAGAGGGGTTGGCATCATTGATCTTTTAAGTCCAAGTGGAAGTGAGCTGCGCTCACATCCAGAGAGTTTTCTGTAGGTCTCTGAGACCACATTTTCTATGCCTTTGGCATTGCTAGGTAGCATTAATGTAGCTGGATGTGGAGGTGCAGGTTTAGTGGAGCAGACAAACCATGGGCTGGAAGAAGTCCCAAATCAGGAAAGTGCAGTTTTGAATTTTATGTCGAGGAGGTTGGACGGTGCAACATAAATGGTGAACTGCACATTGAAACCTTAATCTTAAGGGGAGATCCACAGAGAAGTTACCATGTTGGTTATGCCATCAGGTGCACAGCAGGGTAGTACACAAACTCCTGGTGGGGTTTCTGTGGAAGCCATAATTTACAATGTTTATAATCAAGTGGATGTTGGTTAGTTGTGTGCCTCAACTGTGCAAGCTTACATCTGATGCTGAGCGTAAATTTTTCATATATGATGTAGCCCTTGGGTATTATAATTTAAGACTGGATCAAATGCATAGGCAATTTCTGAAAGCATAGGGCACTAATGTGTCTTTGATTAATGATGCTACTGCATTGCAACAAAGTGGATTCTCAGGAGGACTCTAAGAATATTCTCTGTATAATAAATTTTCCTTGTAACAAATAGATTTCCCCTTATAAAATGCTTAAAAAGATTTCCTGGAAATTTTGAAATTTACCCCAGAGACATTGAGACCAGTGACTGAATTCTACTACATCCCTGGGTTCAAATCTTCATCTACTGATGGTGAGGGAGGACAGGCGACTCTCCTGATCCTTACTGATTTAAACTTGATAGTCTATCTGGATACATAACAGGAGGAGACTAGGATGAGTGTGGTGTGCTGTAGGTGTCATTTGGGTTGGGTTTAGACAGAATCTGATACTAGACACCTTTTTCAAGAATAAAATTAATTGTTTCTTGGATACCTTGTTTAGGGTATTGTGACGGCGCAGGCCAGAAAGAGCATAAGAGAGAGGAGAGAAATCCAGGGATTTTCCCAGTGAAAGACAGAGAAACAAGAAGTTCAGGGGTTAAAACTTCTGAATCTGAAAAAAACTCCACACAGAAAGCTGGTAGGCAAGGGACACGCCCTAGTTCCCTAGTAACCAAGCCCGTGTACGAGGGAGTGCAAGGGGTGGAGTCAGCAGGCAGTGAGAAAAACTGCAGGTACAAACACCGGAACATTGAACAGAGAAAAGAGGAAGCCGGGGAGAAGTCAGGAAGTTCTGAAAGCTCAGGACGTGCAGGAGTTCAGAGAGGAATCCCAAGCAGAAGGGATTGAGCTTGTGGAAATATCTGGAGAGCCCAGCAGAGAGGTCCTCAAACTGCCCAGCCTAGAAGTGCCCGAGAGGGAGGTGCTCAGAGAGCAGAACGGAGGTACACTGCAGGGAAAGGCAACCTTAAGGGAAGGTGCTTTAGGAGACCAGTTTCCACTGACGCTGAATCCTCTACTGAAAGAGAAAGGAGAGACAGAAGTTCCATTCCTGAAACCAGCCCTAAGGTAATTGGGTCAGAGAATTCCAGGAAGGGAAGAAACTCTGAGAACCCAAGGATATTACCAAAGAGAGGCACTCCAAGGGTGAAAGAAACCTTACCTGAGTTTCCAAGCAGAAAGGCAAAACCAGCCAAGGGTTTTAAAGCTGGCCAGGGAGAGTTCACAGACCATGTGAGTAATCCACAACGTTTCCTAGAAGATTTTACAGAGATTGAGCCAACAGCTGCAAGGACAGCCATGTGCTTATCTCCACAGTGTTTCCAGTCTCCATGCAGCAGGAGGACTTAGTGAACCTAGGTGCTGGGCTCACTTGAGGGACGGATAAGGAGCACTCGTTAGATAGGGTTTAAATTTTTTTCTTGTTCTATTGCTGTTTGTTTTGTTTTTAGGTGCTATACCTTTAAAAAAAAAAAAGGGACCAGGCTCAGCGTCGATCCGGTGCCCCTTCTACTCCGTCTGCCTTTTTTATCTTTATTCATAGGGTCGGCTCTCCCCTCCTTGACTGTACGGAGGGGAGCCCGACAGGGGAGTGGGAGAGAGAGACAGAGTGAGCAGCGCTCCGCTGTTCAGGTCTGGTTGAGGCATCAGAGCCGGTGCAGCGACAAGGCCAGTTCTCACCACAAACGCTGCTTGCAGAGGGGGACGAGCAGCGTAGCAGTTTTATTTATTTATTTATTTATTTATTTATCTATTTCTTCTATACCGCCCCTTCCAGAGATCAGGGGCGGTTTACATGGAACAATTTAACAGTTTTGTATACGTTCGTATAACAGTACATTGAACAAGAACTTTTTAACTTTTTACATATAACAGAACAGTAAATTATTAAAACTATTTACAAGGTGTATAACTTGATCAGAAGTTTCTAACTTTTTACAGGGAATAGGCAGCGTGCTGACATTTCTATTTACAGGTGTTATTTACAAAAAGGTTAGGATACAGTGTAGTGAATTCACTATTCAAGTGTGTGTGTGTGTGTGCGTGCGCGTGTGTGTGTGATGGAATTTATTTCCATTTTTCGTGGGTTTTTTGTGTGTCTTTGGGAGAACTGTTTGAGGGGGGCTGTGTATGTTCAGTTAATTGTGTTTTTGCAGGTTTTTTTGTTTGTGTGTCTGTGGACGCTGTGTGGCTGGGCTTGGAGGGTAGGGGATTCCGAAGTGTTCGGAGAATAGGTATGTCTTGAGTTCTTTCCTGAATTGAGAGAGGTCCTTTATGATTCGGATGTCTATTGGGAGGTCATTCCAGAGTGTGGGAGCGGTGAATGTGAAGGCTCTGGCACTGGTGGATTTTTTAGTCCTCGTGAATGTTTTTGGTAACTCCAGTGAGAGGGTTGCATTTAGTCTTCGGGCTCTTGAATCATTTGGTGCGTGAAGGAGTGTGGATAGATGGGAGGGGGCAATATCGTTTAGTAGTTTGAATGTTGTTAGTAGTGTTTTGTATTTGATTCGGTTATTTATGGGGAGCCAGTGTAGTTCTAGCAGTATAGGGGTTACATGGTCCGCTAGGCGGGCTTTAGTGACTACTTTTGCACAAATGTTCTGTGCTCTTTGTAATAAGTAGATATTCTTTTGTGGGAGGCCAATTAGGAGACTGTTACAATAGTCAAAGTGAGGGGTTATGAGTGAACTGACAACTGATCTAAAGTCATGCGTGTCAAGAAGGGGCCTTAAGTGTTGAATAGTTTTGAGTTTGTAGAATATGGTTTTTACCGTCTGCTTTATGTGTGGTAGCATGGTGAGTGTGTGATCGATTATAACACCTAGGTATTTTACCTCTTTTTTAACAGGTATAGTTGTGTTATTGATGGAGATTGTTGTTGGGTAGGTATCTTCAGTCACAGGTGATCTTGATACGAACATTGCCTCAGTTTTTTTGAGATTGATGCTGAGGTAGTTGGTTTCCATCCAGGATGTGGTTTCTGCCATGCACTCGGATAGAGTGTTATAAGTGGGGGTTTTCGTGGTTATGGGGAGGGCGAGCATGATGTCATCTGCATAGATAAAATGACTGATTTTGTGTTTTTTAAATATTTTTGTGATGGGTTGAAGGTATAGGTTGAAGAGGAGAGCAGAAAGGGCCGATCCCTGGGGTATTCCTTGTCCTTGGGGGAAGGTTTCTGATGCTTCCTGGTTTACTTGAACTCGCATTAGTCTGTGTGTGATGTATGACTTGAACCAATTGAGGACAGTCCCGCCTATTCCTAAGTTTTCTAATCTATTAATCAGTGTAAGGTGGTTGATGTTGTCAAATGCGGCGGAAATGTCTATGAAAAGGAGTAGTAGGCCCTGAGTGTTATCGTCTGTATGTCTTATGAGGAAGTCCATCAGAGTAATTAAAAGGGTTTCTACACCATGGAAGGGGCGGAAACCAAATTGGTGGGAGTCAAGGGAATTGTGCTCATCTATGTGTTCTTGCAATTGTAGTTGAACAGTTTTTTCTATTATTTTAGCCATAAATGGAATGCTGGCTATCGGTCTGTATGAGTTTGGGTCTTTCGGGTCGAGTTTATTGTTTTTTATTATTGGGCGGATCGATGTGTGTTTTAGGGCATCAGGCATAATGCCTTGGGAGAGGGATTGATTTACTATGTATTGAATTTTTCCAGCTAGTTCTTCCTTAGTACTTTTGATCCATGACACAGGGCAGGGATCGAGTGGGGAAGTTGTGGTGTTGATAATTGTTATGATCCTGAGGAGGTGTTTTTGATCTATCGTGTGAAAGGTTGTCCAGTTGTTATTGGTTTCGGTGTTTGTGGGGAGTAGTGTTGGTGCAGTATTTAGTTTGCATTTTAGTTTTTCTGCAAAGTGGGTTGCTAGGGTTTGAATACTTATTGCTGATTGTTTTGGCTCTGGGTTTTTGGTTTTTGTCAGTGTTTTTATAATTGCAAATAGTTCTCTAGGGCGATTGATAGCTAGGTTTATTACCTTGGAGTGGTAATCCTTTTTTGATTTGTTAATCGCATTCTTGTATTCGTTGAGTGTATTTAAGTATTGGGATTTATTCTCGGCAGAATTTATTCTTTGCAGAACGTCGAGCAGGGTTGAAATGGCAGACACAGTAGGGGGGTCAGCGCCTCCGGAGGTGAGTGCCTTTGCTTCGGGCAGTTTGTTTCGGCGGGCCAGTAAGCTGGAAGAAAGAAAATTTTGGTGCGAAAAAGAGCCGGCTGCAGACCTGGACTGTTTCCCGTGCTCCACAGCTGCGTGGCAGCTGCAGCATTGTTCTTCACGCTGAAGCGCATGCAGTTCAGAGGGAAGTTAAGTTCTCTTGGGATTGAACTAATTTTCCTGTAGTTAGTCAGACCACTTTTCTTTTGGCTATTAAAGTGACTATTTTATTTAAAAAAAAAAAAAGGTTACTTTTCGTTTGGTTGGGGGGCATCAGAGTATTGGGGTTCTTACCTCATGCCTTCCCGACCCCAGTGTCTCGTGTGTGGCTCTCGTAGAGGCACAGTATCGGATGCAGGGATCTGTAGGGTCTACGCTGCAGCTTTGACTACGATGGAACAACATTTAGAGGAGAAGACCTCATGGGAGACCCACAGCCCTTTGGCTAGGTCTGAGGAGGAACTGTTGGTGCAGGGTCTGTCATTGGCTTTGCAGGAGACACCAGTGGGACCATCTGGTGCTGGGCCTTCAGCGCCTTCAGAGCTGTCACTGGGGGATTTTGTATTGATAATGCATCAAGCCTTTTGTTTGCGGCGACAGGGGAAGGGGCCAGAGCCAGTGACAATCCCACAGCAGCCGTCAGGTCTAGAGCAGACTGGTAACGAGCTTGCGAGACCCCTGAAGAGCGCGAGACCACTGGACCCTCCGCTCTTAGATGGGGAATGGCCTGAGACAGAGGACACTGGGTTGGATCTCAAATTGGGGATGGACGACCTGGAATAAGGTGAGATCCCAGAGTCGGAGGATCAGGCGAGGATAATCAAGGTCTTCCGGAAGGACGCGCTTACGGCGCTCATCACAGAATCTTTGCAGATGCTCAACCTGAGTGCGGTCCAACCGTCATAGGAAGAGGGTTTAGAGGATCCTCTCATTCAAGCAGTGAGGCAATCTCAGGTGGTGTTTCCGGTTCACCGGGTAGTTGATCGCATGATCCAGGATGAATGGTATCTTCCAGAAGCGGGGCTAAGGGAGGTGAGAACGATGAACAGACTCTACCCCTTGGCGGACAAGGGAAAGGAGAGGTTTCGGTCCCCGCGTATAGATGCGACAGCGGTCACAAAGAAGACCACTATCCTGGTGGAAGGCAGCGTGGCCTTGAAGGATGCACAAGACAGGAAGGTGGATGGTTTGTTGAAACAAGCCTTTGAGGCAAACGCTCTGTCGCTTCAGGCTTCTATTTGTGGGGCTTGGGTAGCGAGAGCTTGTCTTCGGTGGTCTCAGCGCTTGCGGCTGTCCGTTCAGCAGGAACAGGAGCAATTGTTGGAGGTGACTAGGATGGAATCGGGCTCGGCATATCTGGCAGATGTTCACTACGATTTGATTAGGGCATTAGCAAACAGTAAGTCATCATTGTTAGCCGCCCGACGTTACCTGTGGCTAAAGGAATTGGTCGGCCGATGGTTCTTCTAAAGCGCGCCTCAGCAAGCTCCCCTTTAAAGGAAAGTTATTGTTTGGGGAGGATCTGGATAAGCTGGTTAAGGATTTGGGAGAATCCAAAGGCGGGAAACTTCCAGAGGACAAGTCTGAGCAAGAGAAGACTCTGCTGGCGGTGCGAGGCCAGTTTCGAGATTTCCGGAGGTTCTTCAGGTATTAGAGATGATTTTAATGATAGTTCACAGATTACTAATAGCAGGTCTGAAATCTCATATTTCAGTTCTTTCAATACCCTTGGGTGTATACCATCCGCTCCAGGTGATTTGCTGCTCTTCAGTTTATCAAATAGTTGTAATACATCTTCCCGGTGTATTGATATTTCTTTCAATTCTTCTGCAGTATGACCTTTAAATACCACTTCAGTCATGGGTAGCATCCCTCCATCTTCCGAAGCAAAGAATTCATTCAGTCTCTCTGCTATGGCCTTGTCCCCTCTTAGTGCCCCTTTTACCCCTCTATCATCTATGTTCCAACTGACTCTCTCACAGGTTTTTGCTACAAATCTTTATTATGCGTTATTGCTTCCACAGCAAGCTTCTTCTCAAATTCTCTCTTTGCCTGCCTTATCAATACCTTGCATTTAACTTGCCAGTGCTTGTGCTGTTTCCAGTTTTCATCATTTGGCTTTTTATTTCCATTTCCTGAAAGATACTTTTTTGGCAACAACAGCCTCTCTGGCCTCACCTTTAAACCATGTTGGCAGTTTTTTGGACTTCCTTCCACTTTTCTTAAATTTATTTTATTTATTTATTTAGCAGTATTTATATCCCGCTTTTCACCGTGTCAAAGCGGTCAATTGGGGGATACATTTAACACGAGGGGATATGAGACACATACGCTAATACTTACAGGGAACATGGGCAATGGAGGGTTAAGTGGCTTGCCCAAGACCACAAGGAGTGCCTATAGGACTAGAAATCCCAGTCCCTCCGGCCTGAGATTGCTGTCCCCAGGTGGGACTTGAACCCCCGACCCTCTGGCCTGAAGTACCTTGTCCTAACCACTAGACCACTCCTCCCTCAAAGCGTGGAATACAGCTGGTCTGGGCTTCCAAGATAGTATTTTTAAACAACACCCAAGCTTGATGTAACTCTTTGACCTTTGCAACTGCTCCTTTTAGTTTTTTCTTAACTATTTTCCTCATTTTATCATAGTCTCCCTTTCGAAAGTTAAAAGGTATTATTGTGGATTTCCTTACCATCCCTCCTACATTAATTAAATCAAACTCGATCATGCTATGATCACTTTTGCCAAGTGGCCCCAACACCCTTATCTCTTGCACCAGATCTTGTGTTCCACTAAGGACTAGATCCAAAATGGCTTCCCCTCTGGTCAGTTCATGAACCAGCTGCTCCAAGAAGCAGTCATTTATGTCATCTAGGAACTTTATCTGCCTGGCATGTCCTGCCATGACACTGACCCAGTCAATACTGGGGTAATTGAAATCACCCATTTTTATTACTGTGCTGTAACTTATGTTAGCTTCCCTGATTTCTTTGAGCATTTCGTCATCCATTTGTTCATTCTGGCCAGGCGGTCGATAGTACACCCCCACTGCCATTGCCTTCTCCTTTTTACATGGAATTTCAATCCATAGAGATTCTACAGTGAATTTTGTTTCCTGCAAAACTTTAACTTTTGTGACTCAATGCCCTCTCTAACATAGAGCGCAACCCCTCCACCAATTCGATCTGCTCTATCATCATATAGTTTGTACCCAGGTGTCAGTTTCCTTCTGGTTATCCTCCTTCCACCATGTCTCTGAGATAGCAATCATATCTAACCTCTCATTTAGTGCTATATATTCTAACTCTCCCATCTTATTTTTTAGACTTCTAGCATTTGCATACAAGCATTTTGGAGACTATTTTATTCATATTAATCTAGCTATCGGTAGGCAGGGGTAATTTAGAATCTTTAAGTTTTGTCTGCTCCATACTCAAGGGCATTTGAGCTTCTTTTGTGTTTATTGGAACCTCTCTGCTGATGTGCCCTAACTTCATTCTTTTGGTAGTATCCTTTAAGGATGCATTGTTCCTAACCATGTGCTTTTGGGCGAATGTCGGCTCTCCCCTATTATGTAGTTTAAAAGCTGTTCTATCTCCTTTTTAAAGGTTAATGCCAGCAGCCTGGTTCCATCCCGGTTAAGATGAAGCCCATCCCTTCGGAAGTGCCCCGCCTTTCCCCAGTTCCTAACAAATCCAAAACCCTCATCCTTGCACCATCAATCCATGGATTGAGACTCCGGAGCTCTGCTTGGCTTTTGGTACCTGTGTGTAGAACGGAAAGCATTTCGGAGAATGCTACCCTGGAAGTTCTGGATTTCAAATTCCCACCTAAAAGCCTAAATTTGGCCTCCAGAACCTCTCTACCACATTTTTCTGTCATTGGTACCAACATGTATCAAGACAGCAGACTCCTCTCAGCACTATCTAAGACCTTGTCTAGGTGGCACATGAGGTCCGCTACCTTCGCACAAGGCAGGCATATTACCCGGCGATCCTCACATCCACCAGCCACCCAGCTATCTACATGCCTAATGATCGAATCACCAACTATAACAGCTGTCCTAACCCTTCCCTCATTGGCACATGGCTCTGGAGAAACTTCCTCGGTGTGAGAGGGTTTTACATCACCTGGAGGACAGGTCCTAGCTACAGAATCACTTCCTCCAACAACAGGGTGATGCTTTCCTGTCATGTGACCTCTCTCCTCCATGGCAACAGGGATGCTGCCAGACTGGAGGTGGGACTTTAGGACTATATCCCTGTAGGTTGCGTCTATGTACCTCTCTGTCTTCCTTATGCCCTCCAAGTCTGCTGCTCTAGCCGATCGGACTCATTCCATGAGAGCAAAGAGCTCCTTGCACCTAGTGCACACGTAAGACCCCTCACCAACTGGGAGAAACTCATACATGTGACACTCATTGTAAAAGACTGGAAATCCCCCATCTCGCTGCTGGACTGCTGTCTGCATCTTCGTTTTAAGGTTGTGTTTAGATATTCAAGTTCTTTACTTACCAAGGGTTGCTGGAGATACTTATACTAATAAAACTATACCTAATATGTTTAATGTACTTTGTTCACCTGAAGCTTAAATAATCTCAGGTCCTTAATGTATGCCTGATGAGGATAAATAGCTGCACCTGAGAGTGAATATGGCACCTCCTTTCCTTTAAGAGTTTTAAGCACCTACAGTATATGTTAAGGACCTGTTGAGCAGCCAGAAGATTTGAAAAAAAAGTTTTGAAAGAATTCTTCAAAGATTCGCACAACCTCTGTGCCCTTCTCTCCCCTGAAGATTTGAAGAAGGCTCTTCAGAGGTATGTGACTAAAGGTTTGGTAGCAGAGGAGTAGCACTGAGCCCTGCATGGCTTTTACCTGTTTTGTGCTCCCCAGGGGTGAATATCAAAACTAAATGTCTGTCTGACTTGTTTTGTGGGAACCTCCGACCTCATTTGCTGAACGGTGTGCAAGTCAGGTTTGGGCTACTTGTGGTGTTTGTTGGTATGGCAGCGTTTTTTTCCTACCTTGTCCAGCTGCCTGCATGCATTGGTGGTTCTTCAGTGCCTCTTCCATGCCTTCTCTCTGAGTGTGTTTGTAGCACATGGTGTGTTGCCCATGTGGCTCTAGCATGCAATATTACTGCTCACATGGCCCTAGCATGTGCTATTTCTGCAAACATGGCCTTAACGTATGTTGTAATATGCTTTTTCAGCATTCCTAAACCTGTGTTGCTCGGGTACTAGTGGTGTTGGAAGTTCATATGCCTACCCCTAAGGAGTGCTGCCTAGTCTACAGAAAGTGGAGAACCTCATTGCTGGATTCTGGTTTCTGCGATTCTTTAATAGAAACTTCTTATGCACCCTTGGAGGGCCAATCTCCCTTCTCCCAGCAAGGGGAAACGGATTCCTTGGCATTATTGATTTCGCTGCAGGAGTCAGCAGATGTGGCGATTAAAAGGGATAATCACCAGGCCTTGAATTTGAGCTCTTGCAGTTGTGGCTGCTCCCCTTCTCTTAAGGATCCGATGGCCAGTGTTTTCCTTGAGGAGGATGCTCTATTCCTAGCAGGGAGCTCCTAGTCTCCATGCTGTCCTGCCTGGAACTGTTCTCCTTTCTGCAGCATGCTTGGTCTTTCTGGTATGACAACTCAGACCCTGGAGCTTCTGGGTCCTTTCGATCCCTTTCCGCTCACTTGGAAGAGGGGCTGGTGCTGAGTCAAAGCCCAGCCCAGGTGCTGCCTTCTAAGTGATCTCAATGAAGATTGGAATCTGGAGATTCGGATCAACTGGCTGATGCCTGGAGTCCAGCCCCGACACCTTGGGCAATGGTTCCAACCTGGAGGATGAGATGTCTTCCCCTTCAGAAGATCATAAAAAATCTGGTATTCTCCAGGACCAAGCAGGAAGTCAGTCCTCACTTATGGGTGACGTCGGCGCCGACGGAGCCCTCGCGGAGCAATTTTCCCCAGCTTTCAAAGAAAGCCTTTGGGAATTGCAGCGCGCATGCGCGGTAGTCTTCCCGCCCGAAGGTGCCATCTTAGCCAGTCTTCTTTTTTCCGCGGAGCCCTACAGACGTCCCCGTCTTGTCCCCGCGTAAAAGTTGATTTTCCTCTGTATTTTTCCTTTTTTCTTTCGGTTCGACGCCGGTCGTTTTCCCGCCCGGACTCGCGACGCCGGTCTCGAGTCCTCTAACGGTTTTTTTCGGTTTTTCTGACTTAGTCAGCTTTCGTTTTCGTTTTTTCCCTGGCAGCCCGGTCCTTTGACCTCGCAGGGGCCCTTTTTCCCCCGATGGCTGCCAGTGGCTTTAAGCGGTGTGGTCGGTGTGACCGAAATATGTCACTCACCGACTCACACGACCTTTGCCTCCGCTGCCTGGGCCCAGATCACGAGGAACTGATCTGTGGGCCCTGCAGCAAACTGTCCTCGAAGGCGTTGAGAAGTCGGCGGCATCAGCGCGAAAGAATCTTCGCTGACCCCAGCCGTACCCGGACCTCGTCGGAGGCCTCACTGTCGAAAGGCTCCAGTTCGGACCGTCGACGGAGCTCCTCCGACCGGGGTTCTCCCTCCGGGGACCATCGACGGAAGGAAAAACCCCGCGAGGGCGGCGTCGGTGGACGCTCCTGGCTCCGCGAGGGCCAGGTCGCATAGCCCCGACAGCCGCCCCGGGTCCTTGGAGAAGGAACACCTCCCGAAGCGACCTCGCCTGGAGTCGGAGATGCCTGCCCGGGTAAGTCCTGTTGTCCTTCTGGACTCGCCTCCGCGTCAGCCGACGTCGGGCCCGACGCCGTCGGGGCCCGAGTCGGGGGCTGCTGGGTCGCCTGAGCTCGGACTCAGGTTGACGGCCTTGGAGAGCAGATTGTCTGCCTTCATGGACCAGCAGCGGGCACTGCTCGCTGGCTTCGCTGGCGTCGCTGCCCCGACCGCCGGGACGTCGACGTCCAAGTCGACCCCGGAGACCGAGCCGATCCTCGAGTCGATGAGAACTCGAGTCGATCCTCGGTCGAGGTCGCCCTCGGCCTCCCGTTCGGGACCGAGGTCGCCGACGCCGACTCCCTCGGCGTCGGGGCGGCTGGCGCCGCACCCTGCCCGAGCCGACCCCACCGAGTCCTCGTCGGAGTCGGTCTGGGAGTCTGAGGAGGAAGAGTCACCTGATTCTTTCCGGACTCGGTGTGTCCCATCGGACTCTCCGGAGTCCGAGCCTCGGAAGCAGTCCCCCCCGGAGGATGCCCGGTTCTCGGATTTCGTTAGGGATATGGCCAAGGCTTTGGCCTTCCCTGCGGACCCCGAGGAGGAGCCTCGAGCCGAAGAGCTCGACGCCCTCCAGTATGACTCTCCCGCGAGGGAGCACTTTACTGTGCCGGTTCCTCCTATGCTGGAACGACTACTCTTCCGCATGTGGGAGAGTCCGGCCTCCTCGCCGGTCCTGAGCAAGCGGGTCGATTCTATCTATCGAGTCCGCAAGAGCCCTGGCTTTCAAAAGGCGCAGTTGCCACACCATTCCATGGTAGTGGAATCGGCCATGCATCGTCTTAAGAGCCAGAAGATGCACTCCTCGGTGCCTCCTGGAAGGGAGGCCCGTAACCTGGATGGCCTTGGCAAAAAGTGCTTCCAGGGCTCTATGCTCGCCTGTCGTGTCCAGACTTACCAGCTCTACATGGGCATGTATCTCAGGGATCTGGCTAAAGAGCTAGCCGGCTTCTCCGCTGGTTTGTCCGAGGAACCCTTGCGGAGGTTCCTAGCCTTGTCCACAGGTATTCGGGAATGCTCAAAGTTCATGTCCCGAGCAGCCTATGATGGCTTTGAAGCCTCGGCTCGAGTAGCCGCAGCCGGCATCGGTGCCCGCCGACAGGCTTGGCTTCAGTCGTCCGACCTTGAGCCCTGGGTACAGGACAAGTTGGTCGATGTCCCCTGCCGAGGCGAAAACCTCTTTGGCAAGCCCATGGCGGAAAAGGCTGCACAAATTGAGACTGAGACTCTCACCAGGACCAGGCTTTCTAGGAAGACCTCCGCCCCTTCCCAGGAAAAGAAGGGCTCGGGAAAAAAGACCTTTTACCCGAGGAAGGCGGCTGCCTACAAACAATACCCCCATTATCAGGCCCCTGCAGCTCCCCAACAGGGCCAGCAGGCCAAGGGACGGGGTAACGGGTCCCGTAGGCAGCAAGCCCCCAAGCCTGCGCCACCAGCCCCTGCTCAGCAGGGTGGGGGTTTTTGACTCGCTCAGCATAGCCTCTCCCCCCCCGCTGGTTCCCCCCAGCACCGGAGGCCGGCTGGTTCACTTCGCCGACAGGTGGTCCAGCATCACCGCAGATGCCTGGGTGCTTCAGGTCGTGCGAGAGGGCTACCTTCTCCACTTCCATCAGGTCCCTCCCTCCTATTTTCCGGGAGAGCCTCCGCGCCCCCCTCTGCACAGGGAGTTGCTCCTTCAGGAGTTAGCAGGTCTTCTGCAGGATCAGGCGGTGGAACCGGTGCCACACCACCTGAGAGGTCAGGGCTTCTATTCAAGGTATTTTCTGATACCAAAGAGAACAGGAGGCCTCCGACCCATCCTGGACTTGCGCAACCTCAACAAGTTCCTTGTGCGGGAGAAGTTCAAAATGCTTACCCTTGGAATCCTTCTGCCCTACCTCCAGCAGGGAGATTGGCTATGCTCCTTGGATCTAAAGGATGCTTACACGCACATCCTCATCCACCCAAGCCACCGACAATACCTAAGGTTTGTGGTGGCAGGAAATCATTACCAGTACAGAGTACTGCCCTTCGGCCTGTCCTCCGCACCGCGAGTCTTCACAAAATGTCTCGCGGTCGTGGCGGCCCATCTCCGGCTTCACGGCCTCTATGTTTTTCCGTACCTCGACGACTGGCTCATCAGAGCAGCATCCGCTCAGGAGGTCACCACCGCCACGTGCCGCACGGTGACTCTGCTGCAGCACTTGGGCTTTGTCATCAACTTCGCAAAGTCCACTTTGCTCCCCTCACAGGATCTCGAGTTCATCGGCGCAAGGCTGCACACCCCTCAGGCGCGAGCGTACCTACCGCTCGACAGGGCTCAGCGGCTCATGGACCTAGCCGGCCGCTTTCGCGGCCAGCCCCTGGTCTCCGCCAGGCGCTTCCTGAGACTGCTCGGCCATATGGCTTCCACCGTCCATGTGACCCCCAATGCCCGCCTGAATATGCGGCCTGCTCAGTGGTGTCTCCGCCAGCAGTGGCGACAGGCCACGGGCGGCCTAGCAGACCTGGTGCGCGTCTCCGAGCCGCTGGTCTCGTCTATCCGGTGGTGGCTCCGGCAGCCGAACCTGGTATTGGGAATGCCTTTCCAGTCACCTCAGCCGACCCGGGTGCTGACCACCGATGCATCCCTCCTGGGCTGGGGAGCCCATTGCCAAGAGGCACGTACTCAGGGCCTCTGGACCAAGTGGGAGTCTGCTCAGCAGATCAACTTCCTGGAGCTCAGGGCGATCCGCCTAGCTCTCAAGGCCTTCTCCCACCTGACCTCCCAACAGTCCGTCCTTGTCCAGACGGACAATCAAGTTGCCATGTTCTACGTGAACAAGCAGGGGGGCACGGGCTCCTTCCTCCTCTGCCGGGAGGCACAGAAGCTCTGCTCTTGGGCCGTCGGTCACGGCATTCTCCTCAAGGCAGTTTATCTCCCGGGCCAAGAAAATTGCCTGGCGGACAAACTCAGCAGGGTCCTCCAGCCGCACGAGTGGCGTCTGGACCCCTTGATCGTTCAGAAGCTCTTCCTCAGGTGGGGCCTCCCCACAGTGGATCTCTTTGCCAGTCCTCACAACCGGCAGCTTCCTCGCTTCTGCTCTCGTCAGCCTCACCCCCTTCGGGTGGCGGCGGACGCCTTTCTGATCTCATGGTCGGGGAGCCTTCTGTACGCTTTCCCTCCCATCCCGTTAGTCTCTCGGACCCTTTTCAAGGTTCTCCGAGACAAAGCTTTCGTGATCCTGGTGGCCCCTCGCTGGCCCAGGCAGCCGTGGTTTCCGCTCTTGCTGCAACTGGCGGTGGAGGATCCAATCCCTCTGGGGGTGCAACCGGATCTCCTCACCCAGGATCAGGGGTCCCTACTGCACCCCAACCTCAGGTCTCTCAACCTCATGGCCTGGCTGCTGAGAGGGTAGTCCTTGCTCCTCTCCTCTTGCCGGCAGAGGTGGAGGAGGTCGTCTTGGCTTCGCGACGGCCTTCTACCCGCAAATGCTACGCCCTTAAATGGCGTCGCTTTGCAGTCTGGTGTACCCAACAGTCTCAGGATCCCTTCTCCTGCCCGGTGTCGGTGATCTTACAGTACTTGCTACACCTCTCTAATCTGGGACTTAAGTCCAACTCCGTCAAAGTTCACCTCAGTGCTCTTTCCGCACATCATGTGCCGGTGGACGGCAGACCTCTCTCCAACGACCCTCTCGTAGCGAGGTTTCTCCGAGGTCTCCTACTACTTAAACCACCTCTGCGCCCGCCAGCGCCTGACTGGGACCTGAATGTGGTTTTACAGCGGATCACCTGTCCGCCTTTTGAACCTATGGCTACCTGCTCTCTCCGTTTTCTGTCTTGGAAAACGCTGTTCTTGATAGCCCTCACTTCCGCTAGGCGCGTAAGTGAATTACAGGCCCTCGTGTCTGATCCCCCCTACACTCGGTTCTACAAGAATAGGGTAGTCCTACGGACTCACCCAAAGTTTCTGCCTAAAGTGGTCTCCCCTTTTCACTTGAATCAGGAGGTGGTACTTCCAACCTTCTTTCCCAGACCACACTCCAGCCGAGCTGAGACGGTCCTCCATACCCTGGACTGTAGAAGGGCGTTGAACTTCTACCTTGACCGTACGCGGGAGCACCGTAAAGCTGCGCAGCTTTTTGTGTCCTTTGACCCCAATAAATTGGGGCTCCCGGTCTCCAAGCGTACTCTGTCCATCTGGGTTGCGGACTGTATCTCTTGGGCTTATGGGGCAGCCGGACTCGCCTTAGAAAGTCGAGTCACGGCTCATTGCGTTCGGGCAAAGGCCACGTCAGTGGCTTACCTCCGCTCTGTTCCGCTGGCAGACATCTGCCGGGCCGCTACTTGGTCTTCGAGCCAGACTTTTGCGGTCCATTACTGTCTCGAGAGGGAGTCCCGTAGGGACAGTGCTTTCGGACAGGCAGTCCTCCGTAATCTCTTTGAGGTCTGAGCAACTCCTACCCTCCATCCCGGATGTGGGCTACCGGTGGGTGATAATTCAGCGAAGATTCTATCCTTCTGTGCTGCTGAGCTAGAGGGAGCTCATTTTTGTGCTTAGGGTCTCCGGTAGCCTTGAGCTTGGGAGTCCCATAAGTGAGGACTGACTTCCTGCTTGGTCCTGGAGAAAGCGTAGTTACTCACCTGTAACAGGTGTTCTCCAGGAGCAGCAGGAATCAGTCCTCACTACCCTCCCTCCTCCCCTTGGAGTTGCAATCGTCTGCTTATGTTCTTTTTGCAAATTTTTATGCTGTCTTTTTAGCTATGTCATCTGACTGGCTAAGATGGCACCTTCGGGCGGGAAGACTACCGCGCATGCGCGCTGCAATTCCCAAAGGCTTTCTTTGAAAGCTGGGGAAAATTGCTCCGCGAGGGCTCCGTCGGCGCCGACGTCACCCATAAGTGAGGACTGATTCCTGCTGCTCCTGGAGAACACCTGTTACAGGTGAGTAACTACGCTTTATCCGCCTATTCAGGAAGAATGAACTAGTGGCTCTGATTTCTCAAATGTCATCCACACTTCATTTGACTGACCCTCCAATGGCAGAACAAGGGCCATAGATCTATCCCTCTTGGAAGGGGTTCAGAAGTCTATGACGGCCTTTCTTTTTCCAGAGGTTATCAAAAGCATGATCTGCTTTGAATGGGACTTGCCCATCGCCCTGGTAAAGTGGATGAGGGTTTTAGAAATGTTACACCCTGCCACAGGAGGACTACACCAACTGGTTCAGAACATTTCGAGTGGATGCGCATGTCACGGTGATCACAAAGCGGCCCAACATCCTGATGGAGGGTGGTGGAACCCTAAAGGACCCCCTAGATCATAAGATGGACTCTGTCCTGAGGAATCAATTCTCAACTTCTGCTGTTATCTTCCAGTTGGCCATGTCTTCTTGCCCAGTGGAATCATAGTGTTGGTATGTCCCACTTGTCTGGACTGGTCCAGCAGGACGATATGGAAGATGATACTTTACTTACCATACCAGATAATGTCCTTTCTTTGAGTCCGGCTAGACCAGGTCCAGGACTCAATCTTGGAATCTGTTTTGGTCTGCTGTACTCTCAATGGTTGGTCCTGCCGGGTCATACCCTTCTGACAAGCCTTCTTTTGAAGCTGATCCTGTACATAGTTGAGATTCCTGTTCAGTTGAACCTTGTTATATTCACTAAGTTTGTGTGAGGTCATATGCTTGGGTACGAATACTGGAGTATGTCCCTAGAGGCATAGGCTGTTAATGGCATGATGAAGTCATAAGAAGCCTCTGGAATGTTTTTCTGTCTCCATTTCTGCTGGTAGGGGAACACAACCCACTTGTGTGGACTGGTTTAGCAGGACTCAAGAAAAGGACATTATTTGGTAAGTAAAATGTCACCTTCTTTCAACATAGTGATTTTTAAAAAAATGTCATGTTTGTTGACATTATAATTAAAATAAATAACAAAGATGTAATTTATGGATTCTTTGATTGGGTCGTTATTTATGTATTGAGATTTCCGTCTAGCACTTCGCAGACCCCAGGTGTCAGGTCACCATGACGATTAGAAAATCAGACCTGGCAACTGAAGCTCAGCCTGATGGTGTCGGCCCACGGGGATTCTATCTCCCACGGGCAGAAGTGGTGCAAGACCGGCGCTATCTACCCCAGCCTGCAAAAGAACATTGTAGGCTGGGGTAGACAGTGCCGATCCTAGCTGCAATTATGACTTTGTACAGCACTTATGTCTGCAGAAGATGGGATCCTCGCAGACAGTCTGCGCGTGTCCTGACTGCCATTGCAGCACTTCAACACCTCTAAAAGTTAGAGGCAGGGGACGTTTGTTGCCCAAAAGGTAACAAATTTAAAGGCAACAAATTTAAAGGCAAGGGTGAGTGCAAGGGTGGGAGGGAGAAGGAGAGAGTCTTGGAAGGGAAACAGTTCAGGGTGTGAGAAGGACAGTAGGAGAGAGGTTTGATGGGGGGGGGGGGGGAGAGTGCAAGAGGTTGGAGGGCAAATGCAGGGGAAATAAAGGGCACAATGTTTTTGTGCAAAAGGGCATTCCTCTCCTACCCCAGCACCACACACACAGACACTAGGCACCTCGCTCCCAGCATTACACACACACACGCACACGCACGCATGCACACACACGCACACACACCCAACCTCCGCACCACACACGCACCCAACCTCCGCACCACACAGGTGTAGCTTAAAGGGTTAGTGGGGATAGTGGGAGAGGGAGGAGGGGGCCAAGAGCGGATATGACCATTAGGTAAATTAGGTGGCTGCCTAGAGCATCAGTGATCTGGATACCCACCACTGCACTCCTCTCCAAGACCGGCAGTGGTCACAAACAGCCACGTAGCACTTACCTTAAACCCCCCAATGCTGCGAGGCTGTTTACGTTCCACCCCACCAAGCAGGAGTCAAACAGCCTCACAGCACCAGAGGTTGAAGATAATTGCTGCGGGGTTGTTTCTGATCACTGCCGCCACTGCAGGTCCTAGAGAGGAGTGGCAATGTGGGCCAGGGAGGGGGTAGGATCAGGAGCTGGGTGGGGTGGGCGCAAGGGATGAGGTTCACCTAAGGCGCCTCATTTCCTTGTGCTGGCCCTGAGTGAGGCCACTGCCTTCTGCTGGCACTGTGCAATGGCCCATTAAGAGCCTGATTTATTCAGTTTTTTCCTATAGAAAATGAGAAAACAGTCTTAGTAAATAATGTCTTAAAACCTAAAAAAGTACACCTTTTTGGGGGCGGGGACGTGCACTATGACCAAGGTTTCGTCAGTCGGCTCCTAGATTTAAAGAAAAATTGTCAAGACCTGGTCTAGCATCATTCTAAACAAATGAATTATTTATCTAATTCATTGATTTCTAGACCACCTATCTAGCAATCCTAGGAAGGTAACAAACATCTGAAATAAACTCATACTAATCTAGACTCAATGCATCAGTCAAGGCCTCTCTGAACAACAATATTTTCAGGCTTTTCCTAAATGTTGCCAAATCTAATTAAGCTTGTGATGCAAGTGGAAGAAGTTTCCAGGTACAAAGGATAGCTGTAGAAAAAATATGCCCTTATAGTCTGTGCTGAAGGTGTGCACTTTAAGAATGAGACCTCTGAAAGTGCGTGCTGAGAAGAACGAAGCAGGCATGCTGGACAATATTCAGTAATGACTGAGCTAAGTTATGCAATATGCTGCAAGGCCTTTAAAACAAATAATAAATACTTAAAATGTACATGGTGACCAAAAGGTCGCCAATGAGATTACACAAAGGCTCAGAGTGATATGGCTATATAAAGGTTAACTTTATAGCAGGGCATCTAGGTTTGGAGCTGGAAAAAGGTGCCTATTTTATAAAGACATATAGGTACCTATGGCCCTTATTGTAAGTCATCCCCATGTGTAAATAGCAGCTTTTATTAATCACTGATATTTGGATTGGTCTGGGACATTTTTCTTTTCCCCCCTTTATTTTAATCCTCTTTCTTTTACCTTTTGGAGACTTAACTAGACCAGGTACAAAAATTTTGTATTCAGTGTATACTAACACTGATGGATTTTTTGTAAGTACATATTATTTTAAATGTATTATTTATTTCTCACATTTGATTTCTCCCTTTTGCCTTAACTGTTTATCTGGGGGTCTTCCCCCTGACAAGTGTATATTAGCACACTATTAAAATAAATATAAAGTTAAAAAGGAAAGAAATATATTACAGCATTAGGAGGAGTGAAGATGCAGCAGAATCGGGACGAAAATAATATATAAATATGGAGTGAGTGCTAGCATCTGTAAATGGAGGGGTGCACCATTATGGGGATGTGGGAATATTATTTACTACAGCATATAGCTTGTTTCCATATTAATAAGCTCTCTTTGCATCCAGTAGAATTTTAATTTCAGAATTGAAATAAAATGCCTGGCCATTCAGTATAAAAGGTTGTCGGTGTTAAGCCAAACACATTATAACTTTCCCAAGCCAGTCCTTTTTCAATTTCATTATTGATGATAGATAACCACAGCCAGGTTGGAACTTACAAAATCTATTTTTCCTTTTGTATATGAGCAACTACCAAAGATGCCAATACATGAGATAATCCCAAATAACAGCCTGGTATAACAGAGCTCAGTATTGGCCAGGTTTTCCTCTACTGATGTGTCTTGTTAGAAATGGCTAACATCTTAAATGAAATTTAAGCTTCACAGTCTATCCCTTCCAGAAAAGTGTGACTAAACCCTCTCTTCCACCCCCCCCCCCCCACCAAAAAAACCTGATGAGTGTTCTGTATTCCAGATTTGTGCAAAAAAATATACCTTTAATTCAAAGCTGAGAGGGTGTTTCCTGGGAAAGTACTGAAAGAGAGCCTCAGGCAGCTATTATCTGGCTGCAGCCTACTGCTGGCTTGTACTTAAATGTAGTGGTATATAATTTCAGTGCAAGGTCCACCACATTAGACATCCCAAACATCCCTCTCTTTGGCCGGAACAGGACTTTTTATACACCAAGCAGCAGTTTTTGCTGAACAAGCTCAGCCTAGCAATTTTAGTGCAATCCGTACCACAGTACCCAAGACATGTTATTTTAGTTTGAATATCAGAGGTGGGATTTTACTTTTGAATGGGAATGAAACTGCTTTATTGTTTTAGAAGTGCACAAAGGGAGTTGTAGTGCAAGAAAGCACAGCTAATTCAGATGCATATGTAGGGACCAAATGCTCTGAATGGTTCTGTGAGTGCAGTATTTCTGTTTTTTTGTATGTTTAAAAAACGTGTCATATGTCATCTACATCCAGCAAATCACAGCTGTGGCCACTAGACTTGAAATTATTTGGTGTTCCATTCAATAGTCTGAAGGTTAGTGAAATACTGCATAGCATCTTTGTTGTTCGTGAGTGAAAATTTGTGTAAACAAGGCACGACCAAAGAAGCAAACCTAATCATCTTATGAACGACAGAAGTAAAAAGTAAGGGCTCGATATTCTTAGAAACATAGAAATATGATGACAGAAAAAAACACATGGCTTATGTAGTCTGTCCTTCCATATCAACAACTACAACAGACCCCTTTTTTCCTTTAGAGATCGTCTGTGTTTGTCCCATGCTTTTTTGAATTCAGATACTGTCCTCATCACTACCACCTCCACTGGGAGACTATTCCACGGATCCACCACTCTTTCCGTAAAGAAATATTTCCGCATATCACTCCTGAATCTATCCTCTTTCACCCTCATCCCATGTCCCCTCGTAGCAGAACTTGCTTTCAATTGAAAGAGGCTCTCCCCCTGTACATTTATGCCACGGAAGTATTTAAACATCTCAATCATATCACCTCTATCCCGCCTTTCCTCTAAGGTGTACATATTAAGATCTTTAAATCTGTCCTCATATGCTTTATAATGAAGACCACTAACCATTTTAATAGCCACCCTCTGTACTGACTCCATCCTGTTTATATCTTTTTGAAGGTGCGGTCTCCAGAATTGCACACTATACTCCAAATGAGGTTGCACCAAAGACTTATACAGAGGCACTATCACCTCCTGTTTTCTGCTAGCCATTCCTCTCCGTATGCACCCAAGCATCCTTCTAGCTTTTGCTGTCGCCTTTTCTACCTGTTTAGCTACCTTAAGATCATCAGACACAACCACACCTAGGTCCCGCTCTTCTTTAGTGGACAAAAGTACTTCATCCCCTATACTATATTGCTCCCTTGGATTGCTGCAGCCCAAATGCATGACTTTACATTTTTTAACATTAAATCCCAGCTGCCAAATTGTAGACCATTCTTCAAGCTTAGCTAGATCCCTCCTCATGTTATCTACACCTTCCTGGGTGTCTACTCTATTGCAGATTTTGGTATCATCCGCAAAGAGGCAAACTTTACCCGACAGCCCTTCCACTATATCACTAACAAAGATGTTTAAAAGAATTGGACCAAGGACAGTTCCCTGGGGCACACCACTGGTAACATCCTTCTCCTCAGAGTGAGCTCCATTTACCTGTACTCTTTGTCGCCTCCCACTCAACCAATTTCTAACCCAACCAGTAACTTTAGGGTCCATCCCTAGGGTGCTCATTTTGTTTATAAGTCGCCTGTGAGGAACAGTGTCAAAGTCTTTACTGAAATCTAAATACAGCACATCTAGGGCTCTCCCTCGGTCCAACTCCCTGGTCACCCAGTCAAAGAAATCAATCAGATTTGTCTGACAAGACCTGCCTCTGGTGAATCCATGCTGCCTCGGATCCTGTGATCCGCTGGTCTCCAGAAACCTTACTGTTTTCTCTTTCAGCAGCGTTTCCAATTTACTCACCACCGAAGTTAAACTAACCAGCCTGTAGTTTTCAACCATATCCTTATTTCCGCTTTTGTGTAAAGGCACCACATAAGCCTCTCTCCAGTCCTTTGGTACCACTCCCGACTCCAATGAGGCATTGAGAAGGTCAGTCAGTAGAGCTGCTAGAACGTTCCCAAGTTCCCTTAGTATTCTAGGGTGTATCCCAACCGGTCTCATCGCTTTGTCTACTTTAAGTTGAGCTAGTTTCTCATGAACACAGTCTTCTGAAAATTGTTCAAGATATCCCTCGCTGCTGTTCCTGTTTGTGGGTGTTTTCTGAGGTCCTGCTCCTGGTTCTTCATCTGTGAACACAGAACAGAAATATTTGTTAAGCAATTCCGCTTTATCCTCATCAGCTTCTACATATTCAAAGGGACTAACACGGTTTGCATAACTGCTTACCGTGTTAGTCCCCTTATCCAGGATATTTAGCGGCACTAACACAATTAGTGCCGCTGAATACCTGTGGGTGCCACTATTACATGCCGTGATGCTAACAGGTTTCAGGGGCAGAGCAGGCGATGACTGGGCCGTGGCTCAATATTGCCACTGTCTGGTTATTGCAAACTGGAGAAACTCAGGTACATCAAAGCCTGGCCTAACCTTTGCCATTGATACTAACTGGGCAGTGACTGAATATTGTGGCTCCTCAGTTAGCTTCATCGCTATCCAGCTGACCCAGATATTCAATACTGGTGGCTGGATATAGCCCTGGCATGGAATATCTGGGGTAATGTTCAGTGGCGGTATTTAGCAACGTTAGCTGTTGTCTCTGAATATATGGGGCCCCGAATATATAATCAGTACATTCCCAGGACATAAATATTTGTTTACATTTAAAATCCTTGTTTAAAGATATTTCTTTAGATAGTACATTTAATCAGAAAAGCACTTTATGCTGAGATAGTCATGCTTCATTATCATGAAGACTGGCAGGTGGATACATAGGGCAATAGAAAAGAGAAGGGTTTCCAACCAGAGGCATATAGGAAATGCTTAATTTAAAGCTCTGCTTACTCAAGGTGGTGCCACTGGTTACTGAATGGAGAAATTTTACTTTGATAATTTTCTTTACTCAAATCCTATTAGACCAGTCCAGACGTGGCAAGGGTTATGCTCTCTTGCCAGCAGATGGAGGCAGAGTTGAACAACTTTAAGTGATATAATAATGTGGAGGCCTATTCTGTCATGTGCATGTCTGGGGCTTCCGAACAGCCAAGAATTGTACTGGGCCAATTTGTACCTGATTCTGCAACCGCAGGAGCTATACGTTCCTGTGGTTGTGGAATCAGGGCACTTAGATGGCCCGACATACACACAATTTCTGAGGAGGGAGACATTCTATGATATGCCTGACCAGCCCTCCCAATGCTCCGGCTGGTGTGCCAGTGCATTTGTGTCCCATCGCCATGGCACCAGCACATCCAGCCAGAGCAACCGATGGCCCGGACCCAGTGTGGTCCCATTTTCTTGCCGTCCAACCCTTGGCAGGGGCCCCCAAGGTCAGGATCAGGCAGCAGGAGCCCTCCCGTTGTGGCACAATGGTGCAGGAGGGGGGCTCTGGCCCGGCACTTATTCCACCCTCTGGTTGAATAATCTGGGCATTTAGGTAGGTGCCAGAGGATGTACAGAGGGAGGAGCTGAATTGTCTCTGTACGTCCCAGCAGATGTCCCCTCCTCTGCACCGCTCCTACTCTGCCCCTGCACTGCCCCATCCCACCCCCATCTAGGGCTCCGCGTACAAATGCGGTGTATGTGCGGGGAGTGCTGACATCAGAATTTCAATCAAGAGCTAAATGCAGGTTGGACGTCCAACCCAGACATTCAACCCTGCTATTCCTGCATGGGAATGACCATCTTGGTGTATTCACTGGTGCAACACTGAGAGAATTTATTTATTTTATTTATTTCTTTTTTATACTGCACTCTTTAGAATCAGTGCAGTTTACATGTATACTTACAGGTACTTTTTATTCCCTTGTCCCCAAAGGGCTCACAATCTAAGTGTACCTGAGGCAATGGAAGGTTAAGTGGCTTGCCCAAGGCCACAAGGAGTGGCCATGAGACTAGAGACCCCAGTCCCTCCGGCCTGAGGTTGCTTGTCCCCATGCAGGAATTAAACCCCTGGCTCTCCGGCCTGAGGTAACCTGTCCCAACCACTGAGCCACTCCTCCCTCTGAAGTCAATATGATGCTTCCCAAGCAGTAAGCAAGACTGAAAAACTCACAAAAAGTCAGAAATGCATATCACTATTAATGAACAAAACCACTTTCTAATAGAAAACTAGTTTTTGGCTCTCTTATAACAAGGAAATCTGTATCAGACCTTAGTACTGACTAGACATTTTTTGGCAGCTGGATCCCCAAATCTGCAGAAAAGTGTATTTCAGGGCAGGTCCTGAACTGGTCTAGTAGGATTCAAGGAAAGTAAATTATCAAGTTAAATTTTTTTCCTTTCTTCCTGCTAGACCAGTTAAGATGAGTGGGATGTGTACCTAAGTAGTCAGGATCCTGGCGGGAGGAAGATGACACTCAGGACAGAATTGCCCAGCCGAAGGCACATCTATTCCAACCCCCATAAGCAACCTGTAGTGCTTCACTATGGTACTTGGCGAAGACCAGGTAGTCGCCTTACAGATAGCTTCTAGAGACACCAAGGTGGACTCCACCCAGGAGGAGACCCACACCCTAGTGGAGTAAGCTCTGACTGACTCCAGCACATCTTACCAGGCAAAGTGTACACTGATCAAATGGTCTCCTTAATCCCACTTGCAGGGGAACTGCAGGAAGACTCTACAAGTGCACCCCACAGAGGCAATGCCATTATCAAATGAAATATATATATTTACATATATGTTGTCTTGTTTTGTTTTTTTAAATTTAAAGCTGGCCTGAATCAGTGACCTTAAGTTTGGAGGTGTCTTGCTGGGGGCTTCAGCCTTGACTGAGAATCCTGAGGACCTACTGGTCTGAAGTAGTATACCCATCAGAGAGAAGCCAGTGGAGTCATATCCCAACTGCCTGCTCCTTGGGAGGGAAGGTCGGAAACCTTTGAGCTCAGTGACGCTATGATAGTGACTCGAGCATGCAGAAAATTCCGAAAGGACTGCTTTCCTTGGTTTGCGACCCAAAGGATGAACAGTCCCTATCTAAATTCTTAGAAGTTAGAGGGCAAAAGGCCAATGTAATGCCAATTCTTAAAAAGGGGTTCCAGGGGTGATCTTGGAAACTACAGACTGGTGAGCCTGACGTCAGTACTGGGCAAAATAGTAGAAACCATTATAAAGAACAAAATTATTGAGCATGTAGATAGTCATGGTTTAATGAGAGAAAGCCAACATGGCTGTAGCCAAGAAGGTATTGTCTTATTAATCTGTTATATTCTTTTTGAATGTGTGAATAAACAGGTAGACAAAGGTGAGCCAGTTGATATATTGTATCTGGATTTTCAGAAAGCCTTTGACAAGGTCATGAGAGACTCTTGGCGAAATTAAAAAGTCATGGGATAGGAGGCAGTGTACTATTGTGGATCAGGAACTGGTTAAAAGATAGAAAGCAGAGGGTAGAGCTAAATGGCCAATTTTCCCAATGGAGAAAGGTGAATAGTGGAGTACCCCAGGGATCTGTGTTGGGTCCGTTGCTTTTTAAAATATTCGCAAATGACCTGGAAATGGGAATAACGAATGAGGTAATCAAATTTGCAGATGACATAAAATTATTCAAAGTTGTTAAACCTCAAGAGGATTGTGAAAAATTGCAAGAGGACCTTCATAAATTAGAAGATGGGACTTTCAAATTGCAGATGAAATTTAATGTGGACAAGTGCAAAGTTATGCACCTAGCAAAGAACAACCCAAATTATTTATTTATTTAAAAGGATTTATATACCGCTTTATCCTGAAATCAAAGCGGTTTACACGTCAAACAAATCAAGGGGCAAAGGTGCGTGGGTGTGTGGGCATGCAGTGAAAAATCGACAAGAGTATATGTGTGAGTGGTGTAAAAATGATTGCAGGGTCACTTATATACAGTGTGATCTATGTACAGGAGCTATATACATATTGCAGGAAAGTGGGGGAGGCTGGGGGGGATAGGGGCGAGGTGGGCAAAGAGAGGGCCGTTGGTCAGGTCATGTGATGTCCTTATAGTGTTGTGTGAAGAGCGTCGTTTTGAGCATCTTCCTGAAGTCCTTGAGGTCTGTGGTTGATCTCAGGTCATCGGGGAGTGAGTTCCAGTGCGTGGGCACGGCCAAGGATAGTGCTCTTCTCGACATATCCTGTCTTGTTTTAGCAAAGGTTTTGGGTATGTTGATCTTGTCTGAAGTGCCTCTCCTCCTGGGTCTGGTGCCTGAGTCCAAAGTAAATGAGGTTGCAGTTGTCTAAGATGGGAGTGATAAGAGCTTGACAGATCCTGGGAGAGGATTGGCTTGAGGCGTCTTATGTTTCTCATTTTGAGGTATGTGTTCCTGGTAGTTTTGGCGATGTGAGATTGAAGGTTCAAATATTTGTCGAGAGTCACAATGAGATACTTTACTTCGGGTTTTATTGGTATTGTGATGTCGTTCAGCTTAATGACAGGAGTAGGCGTGAAGGCAGAGTTTCTGGTGATGAGTAGTACTTCTGTATTGTTGTAATTTATGGTTAAGTTGTTTTCCAGAAGCCAGCTTGTCATCTGTTGCAGACAGTTGGCTATGCTGGAGTAGTCTGGGCTGTCAAGGCTGATAGGGTTATGGTTACATGATGCAAGGTTCCACATTAGGAACCACCACCCAGGAAAATCATTTAGGTATCATCGTGGATAACATGTTCAAACCCTCTGCCCAGTGTGCAGCGGCGGCCAAGAAGGCAAATAGAATGCTAGGAATCATAAGGAAAGGAATGGAGAACAAAACAAAGGATATTAAAATGCCTCTGTATCGTTTCATGGGGCGACTGCAGAATTGAGGGTTGGGTCCCTGGTAGGTCTGTGGGAAAGCAAAGATGGCAGAGGGTAGTGCCATGTGTTGCTATGTCGGCCTATGGGATGCCACCAAGCTCACAATGCAACAGGCAGGGCACGCCGTAGGACGCCATAGCCGCATACCATGGCAAGAAGGCATGTGTGTGCATGGATGCCCAGACGGTAACACCCGGATAGGACAGCTAGCACAGTATGTGAGCATGGCTGTGGTGGCGTGAGGACCAGTGCACAGCATTGCTCTGATTGTGTGCCCTCTCGGGGCAGGGGGTGTTCTGTACATAAAGTTCTGCTGTACCATGCCCATGCTGAATGGTGATGGTGCACACAGCTTGCACCAGTACAATGGTGGCACCGCTTCCCGTTCTGCACGGGTACGGCACTGTGGCGCTACATGTGCCAGGTGGTAGTTGTGGCCGCTCTGTGCATGTATGGCACAGAGGTGCTACCCGTGCAGAGCTGAGACTGCTGCTTTCTGCACATGTAGCACCTCTGTGCCATACCTGTGCACACGGATGTGACCCACAGGGCAAACAGCCCATGCCCGTAACCCCTAGGTCCCTCCCACAGTCCCCTGCACCACTCACAGACACACAGCCCTGCCCCCCACAAAACTGACAGCACATTGTGATTGCAAACCAGGAACATTTTATTGCAAACCTTGTAACATTTACAACATCTGCAGTATACAACACAGATCCCCACATCAACAGAGACACTGAGTGCCCATGTCCTTGCCTAAGCGGTCCACCCCATTATGGCCCAACACAGGGCAATCCCTGACATGGGAATGGCCTATGGTGCAGGGGGGCCCTGCCTGTGCCCTGTCAATGCATCAGTGAAGGTATCCAGGTGCATGCTGATTGCCTATGCTGCTGACTGCACGTCTTCCCTGAAGAGCCGCACTTCTGCTACCAGGGTGCTCAGAGCCCAGTCACCATATGGCAGAGTGGGTGGTGGTGTAGAGGGGCCTGGTGCAGCCCGGCCATGCTGTTCCAATGGGTGCTGGGGTGAATATGGGGACCCATGGCTGCGGAATGTGACACATGGGTCTGCAGCACAGTGTGCACGATCTGTTCCAGGCCCTGAGGTGGGCTCATAGCACCCTGGGATGGCTGTGGGGTGCAGGGCACAGCCAGGGATGCTGCTTTTCCACTGGCCCCCCCGCCGGGTGCCTGCTGTGCCTTGGCTGTGGTCAGGTGTCGAGGCAAGGGGCATCCACTGCCTCAGGGGCTGCATCCCTGCATGATTTATTAGGCACCATGCAGGACAGGGTGTTGCAGTTTGTGCATGCTTGGTATTATAAATCGGTCATTTCCTGCAGCATCACATTATCGACTCTCCTGCCTGCCCCGACCCTCTGAGCCCTCTCCTCCTCGGACTCCCCATTGTGCTGCTGCACCATTGGCTCTTCACTGCCCTCCCACTCTGTGGTACTGTCCTCTGTCACAGTGCTACTGGACCCCTCCTCCCCGTAACTGCTGGATGTACTGCTGGGAGATGCACCTCAGGATAGCTGCACTGGCACTGGACGCTACTCTGGGTTGATGCCTGTGGTGGGCCGGCATTGTCTGGGGCCTCCCTGGAACCAGCTGTGAGGGAAAAGAGAGGGGGTTTAACTGTCCACTCTGGCATGGCCATGGGGTGGGACTGGCACATCTCCAGGGACCTGCACATGCATTGTGCAACCCAAATATGGGCCATGGGGGTGTGCCATCCCACTGTGCACACTGCACGCCATCCCCTTTGCCCACCTCCAGCCAGCTCAGCTCTCCCCCACGCATTCCCAGCTGTGGCTTGCTGGTCCCCTCTGAGCGACAGACCCCCACAGGGGGGCAGTGTGGGCAGGTGTGCAAAGTGCATCTGGACTCACTGTTGGTGGTGTGTGCCCCTTTACCACCATACCATGCTGTGCCCCAGCCATGTGTGTGTGCACATCTGCATTTATTGGGTGCCGGCTGGTGCACCATGGGATAGAGGCACTGGGGGACTTCAAGGTTGCCCCAAGCACTTTCCTGTCATTGCATATGGGGGATCCCCCACTGGATGGTCTGCCTGAACCTGACCGGCAGCCATGGCTGACACTCCCTTTGTTTGCTGGGGTCCACTGTATACCTCACTGACCTTCCTCAGCTGCCAACCGCTCCCTGATGCGCTGCAGCTGGTTTGATCACTTCCGGTGCAGTCTCTTGTAGTGACACTTGAGGGCCTCCAGGGTGTGTCGCACACCATAATCACTGTGAGAGAGAGGGAGAGAGGACATACATGGGCTCAGTTGTGTGTTTCCACTGCACCTATTGCACATACCTGTATCCTGCCAATGTCTGGTGGCCTGCCCATCCTGGGGGCAGGGGCATATCCATGTGAGGGGTGCATGTGATGGTAAACCTCAGGCATCTGGGACCAAATTCATTGACACGTGCCCTGTGCCACTGCTAATCGTACCATAAGAACATAAGATATGCCATACTGGGTCAGACCAAGATCCATCAAGCCCAGTATCCTGTTTCCAACAGTGGCCAATCTAGGTCATACGTACCTAGCAGTTTCCCCAAAAGACACAGGTTCCGCAATGCTTGTACTGGGTCAAGCATTGATATCCTGGGTCCCTTCTTAATAATGGTTTATGGACCTTTCCTCCAGGAATTTGTCCAAACCTTTTTTAAACCCAGCTACACTAACAGCCTTTACTACATCCTCCGGTAACAAATTCCAGAGTTTGATTACACGTTGAGTGAAAAAAATATTTTTTTTTGTTAGTCTTAAATAGTTTACCCTGTAGCTTCATTGCATGTCCCCTAGTCTTTCTATATTCTGATAATGTAAACAATCGATCTATGTTTACCCGTTCCACTCCATTCATTAATTTATAGACTTCTATCATATCTCCCGTCAGCTGTCTCTTTTCCAGGTTAACCCTTTCCAGGCCGAGCCCAAAACTCTTGGGATCCAAAATTCTAACTAAATATTCCTATCAAATGGTATATAATACATGACCATAGCAGAAGGAAAATCACTATTAGAACATATTGAATACGACGGGTACAATTTTCCTGAAATATGCAAAAATTAACCAGGCTGCAGAATGTGGATTAAAAATTTAAAGTTGGCCTTGAAAGGGTTAAAGAGCCCTAACCTTTTTAGCCTTTCTTCATAAGAGTATCCTTCCATCCCCTTTACCATTTTGGTGGCTCTTCTCTGAACCTTTTCTAATAACTCTATATCCTTTTTAAGATACGGCGACCAGAATTGCACACAATATTCAAGGTGCGGTCTCACCATGGAACGATATAGAGGCATTATAATATCGTTTGTTTTATTTTCCATTCCTTTCCTTATGATACCTAGCATTCTATTTGCTCTCTTGGCTGCCGCTGCACACTGTGCCGAGGGTTTTAACATGTTATCCACAATGACGCCTAAATCTTTTTCCTGGGTGGTGGTTCCTAATGTGGAACCTTGCATCGTGTAACCATAGTTTGGGTTGTTTTTCCCTAGGTGCATAACTTTGCACTTCTTCACATTAAATTTCATCTGCCATTTTGATGCCCAGTCTTCTAATTTATCAAGATCCTCTTGCAATTTTCCACAATCCTCTTGGGTTTTAACAACTTTAAATAGTTTTGTGTCATCTGCAAATTTGATAACCTCACTCGTTATTCCACTTTCCAGGTTATTTATGAATATGTCAAAAAGCAGCAGACCCAGCACAGATCCCTGGGGTACACCACTATTCACTTTTTTCCATTGGGAAAATTGGCCATTTAGCCCAACCCTCTGCTTTCTATCTTTTAACCAGTTCTTGATGCACAGTAGTACACTGCCTCCTATCCCATGACTCTTTAGTTTTGCCAAAAGTCTCTGATGAGGGACCTTGTGAAAGGCTTTCTGAAAGTCCATCTGGGCTACTGATTCACCTGTGTCACCACTCTGGTCCCTTCAGCCACCTCTGCAGTCCTGCCCCCTTCCCTTGCTCCCATTTGTTGCATGCAGTCTTGCCTTGGCACCATGGTACATAGTTGTGGACTGAGAGTGGCCTCGGCTGTGGTCTGGTGTCATAGCAAGGGGTTTCCACTGCTTCAGGGGCCACATCACTGCATGGGTTTGTTAGGCACTGTGCATGAAAGGGTGTCATGGTTTGTGCATGCTCGCCATTACAAATCTGTTATTTCCTGTGGCATCGCATTATTGAAATGCTGCCACAGCTCACGGCTGCCAGACAGGGGATGATGGGCAGTGGTAGCTTATCTGCTTGCAGGGACAGATGGACAGCACATATGTGGATACTGCCACTGACCCCCTCCAACCCTTGGGCTGGGGTCGCAGGGGCTAGGTGCAGGTGCATGTGTCCAAGGCATCTGCACTGGTAGCAGGTTTCCCTGGGGCAGGCAGCCCAACTCACAGCTCTTCATGCGCAGGGCAATGCCTTTGCTGTGCCAGTCCTGTGGTGTTGCTGCTCTCTGCCACCAAGGGGGTGCAGTAGCCTACATGCCTGCTGTGTCTGGATATGCCTACTGCTGTGGGCAGCCAGGGATGGCACCTTTACCATGCATGACCCGCCTCCTGCTGTCACCTGTTCAGCTACCATTGGTGCTGCCACCAGCATGTGGCTTGGCCCCACAGCCCTGTCTACCTGTGCAGACACACAGCTGTGCGTGTGGCCTATCATGGTGCTCAGCCCCCCCTCTTCCTGCGCATTCAGGTTTCCTTACCTATGCAGGTGGAGTTGGATGGTCCTCCATATGACCATAGACAGCCGGCTTCCCCTGGGGTATAGCAGTCCCTTGAACCGCAGCATGGAACGGGCAAGGGCCTCTGACTCATCGGGGCAGAAGTTGACTGTCCTTCTTGCTGCCATACCGCTGGTGTCTATCTGCCCAGCCACAGGGGACTCCTGCATAGGCAGCTCACTGGACCTGTGTGACGGTGTCATCACTGCACAGGTACACCAGATGGGTGATACACGGGTTCATGCACACCTGTTGTCCCGCTAATCTGCCCGCTGGTTTGGACCCCTACATGGGTATCGCGGGCTAACATTTTCTTAGGTGCCAAGCCCAGGTTCCGGCCCCTGTGCATACCCATCTATTCCATGCTGGGCGCCTACCGCTGTGCTCGGTTTGTGCCGCATTTTTGAGGCTTGGCCGTTTTGGAGGCACCTGTCTCACAATTCCTGAGCAGGTATCTTTATGCGGATATGGCATGCCTCGGCGCTTTGTTGAAAATCGGGCCCTTTATCTCTCTAGCATGTCTTGCTGTGACATTGACCCAGTCGATACTGGGGTAATGGAAATCACCCATTATTACTGTGTTGTAACTTGTTAGCTTCCCTGATTTCTTTCAGCATTTCATCATCCGTCTGTTCATTCTGGCCCCGATGCCATTGCCTTCCCCTTTTTACATGAAATTTCTATCCATAGAGATTCTATAGTGTATTTTGTCTCCTGCAAAACTTTAATCCTATGTGACTCAATGCCTTCTCTATCATAGAGTGCAACCCCTCCACCAATTTGATCTACCCTATCATTGCAGTATAGTTTGTACCCAGGTATTAGTGTCGACTGGTTGTCCTCCTTCCACCAGGTTTCTGAGATGCCAATCATATCTAACCTTTCATTTAGTGCTATGTATTCTATTTCTCCCATCTTATTTTTTAGACTTCTAGTATTTGCATACAGGCATTTTAGTGGTTGTATTTTATTCATATTAATCTGGTTATCAGTTGATGGGGTAATTTGGAATCTTTCAGCTCTGTACTTAAGGGCATCTGGGTTACTTTTATCTTTATTGGAACCTCTCTATCGGGATGCTTTAACTTCCCTCTTTTGCTAGTATCCATCAAGGATATATCCTTCCGAACCATGTGCTCCTGGGCTTTCCCCTATTATCTAGTTTAAAAGCTGCTCTGTCTCCTTTTTAAAGATTAATTTATTTGGCTGTGCTTTTATACCGTTTTTTGCCGGGTCAAAGCGGTGTACATTTGACAAGAGAATACATCAATTCCATAGAACTTACACCTTTTTCACAATAAACTTATTTACATTGGATGTATAGGTATACGGGAAAGTAAGTTTTTGCTGGTTTAGAGATATGGTGATTCTTGTGAGTGGGGGAGGAATTTGTGTGGCTATGTAATGAGGCCAAAGTGTTTGAGGAAGAGATGGGTTTACAGTTGCTTGCGGAAGGTGTGGAGTTTGGTGATGCTTCTGAGATTTTCGGGGAGTGAGTTCCATAGGGTTGGTGCGTAGAATTTGAAAGATCTTGTACAGGTTTGCTCTTTGCTCATGTGAGGGGGATGACAAAGGTGTTTCTGCTGATTTGTCTGCTGGATCTGTTAGACTGGAAGATCTGGAGTAATGTTTGGAGATGTGGAGAGGAGTGACCATTTAATATTTTGTATGTTATCATGAGGATCTTGTACTTGATGTGGCTGTTTAGCAGGAGCCAATGGAGTTGCTTGAGGATGGATGTAATGTGTTTGTGTCTTGGAGCTGTCAGAGGTGTGCGTGCTGCTGTTTATAGAGCTGTCTGTAGTAATAGGATGGTTGATTGTGGTAGTCTTTGGTATATGGCGTTACAGTCGTCAAAGCATGGAAGCATTATTGTTTGGAGTACTCATCTGTAATCAAAAGGGCTTAGTATTGGATGTAGGCATTGTAGGTTTTGGATTTTGTAGTAGATCGCTCTGACGGTGTTGTTTGAATGTGAGGTCCTGGTCTAGGGTGACTCCGAGATTGTTTTACTGCTGTTTGGACCTTGATTTTGGTGTAATTTAGGGTTATGGAGGTGGGTGGTGAGAATAATTTGTCTTTGGTGATGAATAGTGCCTCTGTCTTTCTGTAGTTGATGGTGAGGTGATTTGTGGTAAGTCAATGGGAGACTTCGGTGAAGCAGAGTTGCAGTTTCATGTAGCTGGGGTGTTTAATCTCAAAAAGTGCATAAAGTAGGATGTCGTCTGCGTAGACATAATAGAAGAGATTATGGGATTTGAGGATTGAGCGCAGGGGTTGAAGATATATGTTACATAGTAGTGCAGAGAGGGTAGAGCCTTGTAGGATTCTCTGAGTTTGTGTGTAGGGGGCGTAGATGACCTCACCCATTTTGATTTGATGCTTGCAGTTGGTCAAGTAGGACTGGAACCATCTCAGTATGGTATCTTGGTGGCTTGTAGTCATTGGAGGATGATGGTAATGGTCACTGTGTCGAATGATGCTGAGATGTCGAGGAAGACCAGGATGAATCCTTGTTGCACATTCTTGAATGAGTTTGTTGAGGAGGGACAGTAGGAGTGTTTCAGCTCCATGTTGGGGGCAGAAACCATGTTGTTGGGGGTCTAGTGGGGAGTATTTGTCAATTGATCTTGAAGCTGTTAGTGGACAGCTTTTCTATGATTTTTGCCATAAAGAGGAGGCTGGTGATTGGCCTGTAGGATTCTGGATACATTGGGTTGGGGTTGGGTTTTTTCAGCATGGGTCAGAGGGGTGAGGTCTTTGGGCTGTCAGGCATGTTGCCATAGGATAGGGATAGTTGGGTAATCTTGCTAAAGATGGGGCTGAGTTACGATTTGGCTGCCTTGATCCAGGAGACTGGGCATGGATTGAGGGGGGGATGACGTGGTATTGAGTGATGTGATGATGAATTCAATGTTATTGATACTGGTAGTATCGAAAGATGTCCATGTAGCACTGGTTGAGGGTCTGGTGGGGGGGGGGGCATGTGGACTGGTTTGGGGCTAGAGTTGTCTATAGTAATTGGCTAGCTGTTGAGAATTGATGGATGGGATTGGATTGGTCTTGGTAGGAGATTTTGTGAGTTTTTGTACTAGATTGAATAGTTCTCTTGGTTGGCTGATCAGCTTGGTATGGTAATTCTGTTTGGCTTTGTCAGTTGCTGTTCGATATTCATCAAAAGCTTCATGTAAAGGTTGCGATCTGCAATGTATCTGGATTTCCTCCATTTCCATTCCAGCTTTCATAGATGTGTTTTGGTTTTCCAGAGTTCAGGTGTATACCAGGGGGTTTTGTGGAGTTTGTTATTACTGTGGGGTACAGGGGATGAGGTGGCTGAGGCTTTGTTGATGGTATTGTTCTATTTGGTTATGAAGGCTTCTATATTGTTTGTATCTTTATCAATGGAGGGGAGGATCTGGCTGAGAAAATCTTCTTTGTTGAACTGTTTAAATCGTCTTCTGATTTGTTGAGGCAGTGGGTGTTGATTGGCAGGCAGAAATTTAAGAGACTGTGATCTGACCAAGGTACTGGCAAGGTTTGTATGGAGTGTGTGTGTGGGGGGGGGGGGCTTGTATGTATTGCTTGTTTATTGAGAAAGATCAGGTCAAGTGTGTTACCTTTGTCATGAGTAGGGGTTTGTTTAATTTGTGAGAAGTTTATGGCTGCCATGGCTTCTAGGAAGGAGATGGCATGTGTGTTGGACTGAGGAGAGGTTGAAGTCGCCTAGTATAAGAATGTCTGTTTGTTTTGGTGATCTCAAGTGTGTTTTCCAGTATGTTTTAGATCTGTAGCAGCATTGGATGGTGGTCTGTAGGTCAGGCATATTGTGAGCTGCTTGTTAGAGATAATAATGGTGTTGATTCCATTTGTGTTCTCGGTAGATTGAAGGTGGAAGTTGTGGTGGAATTTGGTTAGGATGAGGACTCCTCCTCTTTGGTGGGATCTTGGACAGTGTGGTGTAAGTTAGTTCATCAATACTGTATCTGTTTCAGATAACCAAGTTTCAGTTTTACAGAGTATGTCAAGGTCATTGGTTGTGAGGAGATCTCTGATTATTTGGATCTTGTTCTTGATTGAGCATGAGTTTATTGATGTGAATTTGAGCATGAGTGTGTCTTTGAAGGGCTGTGGGGGTATGTTTGTGAGTGTGGTGTAGATGGGTACATGTATTAGGTGATGAGCATTTCTCTGTCTGATATAGTATAAGGATTGAGTGAGGTTGTAAGTGTGAGCTGTGTATGTTGCATAGAGGTTTGCAGATAGGCAGGCAAGGGAGGTAGAGCCTAGGATAAGGAGTGTGAGCAGTGTGTACAAAGATGTGTAGATGGGAAGCATTATCCTTATTGTTCCAGGCAAGGTAATCATGACTTGAGGTGAGGCTTTAAGGGAGCTGGATCTTACCGGTGTTCGTGGCTTGTGTTAAGTTGTCGATGGTGGACAGTTGAAGTGACAATTGGGTGTTAAGAAGGTTCTTGTGCTCTGGTGGTGTGTACTCTGTGGGGATATGTTGTATGTAAGTCAGAGGTGGGTCCTCCGAGGCTGTAGCGCTTCCTGGTGTATGAGGGGCCTTCTGGGAGTTGGGGTGAAGCGGCCAGCTGATTAATGCCAGCAGCCTGGTTCCATCTCAGTTAAGGTGGAGCCTGTCCTTTCAGAAAAGCCCCTTCCTTCTCCAGAATGTTTCCCAATTCTTAACAAATCCAAAGCCCTCTTTGCTTCATCGTCTCATCCATGCATTGAGACTCTGGAGTTCTGCCTGCCTTTTGGGTCCTGCGTATGAAACGGAAGCATTTCTGAGAATGATACCTTGGAAGTTCTGGATTTCAACTTCCTACCTAATAGCCTAAGTTTGACCTCAAGAACCTCCCTTCCACACTTTCCTATGTCATTGGTGCCAACACGTACCAAGACAGCAGACTCCTTCCCAGCAGTATCTAAAACCTTGTCTAGGTGGTGCATGGGGGTCTGTTACCTTCGCACCAGGCAGGTATGTTAGCAGGCAATCCTCACATCCACCAGCGACCCAGCTATCTACATGCCTAATGATCGAATCACCAGCTATAACAGCTATCCTAACCCTTCCTTCCTGGGCACATGGCCCCGGAGAAACCTCCTCGGTGCGAGAGGGTTTTACGTCTCCTGGTGGACAGGTCCTAGCTACAGGATCACTTCTGCCACACCAAGATGATACTCTCCTTTGATGTGACCTCTCCCCTCCATGGCAACTGAGGCTGCCAGACTGGAGGTGGGACTTCAGTACTACATCCCTGTAGGTCTTGTCTGTGTACCTCTCTGTCTTCCTTATGTCTCCTATAGCCTCCAGAGATTGGATTCGTTCCCTGAGGACAAGGAGCTCCTCGCCTTCAAAACCTGAAGCAGATTAGCCACCTTGTGCACATTATCTGACATATGCTGACCCATAATAAATTCCATTTGATATGGGTTTACTATCCAAGGCAATTTAATTTCAGTTCATCTTGCTAAGATTTTTGTAAATATTGTTGCTTCAGAGTTGAGGAGTGATCAAATTAATATTTGATTTCACTAAACTACTCCCACCTTTTTCCACAGGAACCATATACCTTTCACTAAACTACTCCCACCTTTTTCCACAGGAACCATATACCAGGTGGGAGTAGTTTAGTGAAATCAAATATTAATTTGATTATTTGGGGTTGATTTCGGTGGGTGTATTTTATAGGGACTTCAAAGTTAAGGAGAGCAGTTGGTCTTCAACTTCGATATTGCGCCGGCATTTTCTTTTCTTATGAATAACCATGATATTTGTGTGGTACATAGAGTCTGGAAGTATCAAATTGACTATTTCCCGATTAAATTCCCTCGTCAGGGAAATCTCTCAGGAACTGGAAATACTCTGACAGGAAACCATTCTCCTCTGCTGTCTTTCCCTTTGGTAACATTTTGATAACCATTTCCACGTCCTCTGACACTAATGAACTGTTTATAAATTCACTATCCTTGACCTACATCTTAGGAATCTTAAGATGAACCAGATATTTTAACATATCCTGTGGATCCCATGAACCCTCAGAACTATAAAGTGTTGAATTAAAATCTCCCAAAACTCTCAACAAATCTCATTATTTCACTCCCTCCCATCACCTTCTGTATTGAGCTCCCAAACTAGTCTATGACTTCTCTGTTTCCTCAGCTTCCAGGACAACAGCTTCTCAACCCTATTACCATATTTCATGGAATTACATTTGATGAGTCTTTGCACGCTCTGCATGTCAACCATATCAAAGTTCCTCAAACAGGTCCATAACTTCCTACCCTCCCCTTTCAGCCATTTTATTTTTGACTGGGAACCAATCCAGATGTTCAGGGGTACAGCTCATATCTCCAGTGACAGTCATGTTGCCTTAGCAAACTTAGCAAACTGCTGCAACCTTTGTTTGAAAAATGATCCCTTCGGATCATTACGAACATACAGGTTCATAATAGAAATCTCATCTTGATCTATGAAGCCTGTCATGCAAGGACCCTGGAATTTACAAAACAGCGGAGTGAAGCAAAGCCACACCAAAAGTTATTGCAATCATGTAATTTTATTCAGAAAAATCATATGGTTCAAAGAATCTGACTTGGCCACGTTTTGGCTATAAAGCCTGCATCAGGATCTTTCTTATGAATTAGGATTGCTACTCCCCATTTCTTAAAAAATGAACAAAACACCTCCTCACACCATCCCGCCTGTAGTTTCAAATGCTGATCTTCAATTGTGAGTTTCTTTCTGTAGTGCAATATCAGCCCACTGCGCTTTAAAATAAGATGTGACCTGCTTCCTTTTAATGCAGCTATTCAGTCTATGCACATTTATTGGAGCTGTGACAGAATTTTCTTCAATGGATTGGGCCTTTCATTTGAAACCAAAGACTAATATTTTAATTAGTGCGTGTATGTCTGAATAATTTACTTTGCACTAAGGGACTCATCAGAGGTTCGCCTGTGTGTTTTGCATTGCTGATAGAACCTTTTGCTGATAGGGTGAAATGATAATATTAGAGGGGTTGATATTAGTCAGAAGAAGCACAAAATTCTTTTATATGCTGATGAGACTGATTTTTATGAGGAATCCAATAGAAGCTATTCCACATTTGTTGGAAGAGATCTGATTGTTTTTATTTTTTTCAGGTTTGAAGGTGAACCTGAGAAACATAAGAACATAAGATATGCCATACTGGGTCAGACCAAGGTCCATCAAGCCCAGTATTCTGTTTCCAACAGTGGCCAATCTAGGTCATATGTACCTAGCAGTTTCCCCAAGAGACACAAGTTCCACAATGCTTGTACTGGGTCAAGCATTGATATCTTCGGTCACTTCTTAATAATGGTTTATGGACCTTTCCTCCAGGAACTTGTCCAAACCTTTTTTAAACCCAGCTACACTAACAGCCTTTACTACATCCTCCGGTAACAAATTCCAGAGTTTGATTACACGTTGAGTGAAAAAATATTTTCTTTTATTAGTCTTAAATAGTTTACCCTGTAGCTTCATTGCATGTCCCTAGTCTTTCTATATTCTGATAAGGTAAACAATCGATCTACGTTTACCCGTTCCACTCCGTTCATTAATTTATAGACTTCTATCATATCTCCCCTCAGCCGTCTCTTTTCCAGGTTAAAGAGCCCTAACCTTTTTAGCCTTTCTTCATAGGAGTATCCTTCCATCCCCTTTACCATTTTGGTGGCTCTTCTCTGTACCTTTTCTAAAATCGCTATATCCTTTTTAAGATATGGCGACCAGAATTGCACACAATATTCAAGGTGTGGTTTCACCATGGAATGATATAGAGGCATTAGAATATCTTTTGTTTTATTTTCCATTCCTTTCCTTATCATACCTAGCATTCTATTAGCTCTCTTGGCCGCCGCTGTACTACCTTCAAACTCCTAATCTGACCCACAGGGCCCTACATCTGCACACTCCTCAGTATCTTGGAGATTCATTAAATTTTCGCATTATACCTTGCAGCCTCTGGTCACTGCACACCAACCGCCTTGACCTCCCCTCTCCAGCCTGTGCCCTCCTGGAGCAAGCTCAGCATTCTGCCTTCTTTTTTCTAGCCCCATCACTCTGGAATTCCCTTCCTCCTCTAATCCATCAAGAACAATCCTTTCCCAAATTCAAGTCCCTCCTAAAAACCCACCTCTTCTGTACTGCCTATGACCTTCCTTTTCCTGATTCCCCTGTTTCCTCTTCCCTCTCCACTTAGGCTCTTTTCCCCTTTAGTCTAGTATGGTTGTGTACTTTCCTGTCTGGCATTGTAGTTCTTTTTTTTGTTCTGGCTTTTCTTATGTATTATTATTATTGTAAACCGCCCAGGTGGCTTCCGATGGGCGGTCTATCAAATGTTCTAATAAAGATAAAGATACTATCGGTTGGTTTGGGAAGGAATTTATTTACTTATTTATTTATTTAACATTTCTTATATACCGCGCTATTTGTCATCAGTGCGGTTTACATTGTAACAATAAAACACATAGGCCAAATAACTGGCTTTCATTTATAGATAACAGGGAATTAAAATGGAGGTAAACCAGGGGAACTATATACAATCTTTGAAACTACCTGTTGGGACATATGAAGTTCCTAGTGGATTCTTTTTTAAGTGGATGGAGGGATCCTTAGGATATTTGGGGATGAATATCTCCAGGAACCCTTCATACCTAATGATATTAAATTATCAACCTCTTATGCCGAAGACTAGACAGGAGTTAGAGGATTGGCTCCAGTTAACTAAGTTGGATGGATAGGAGAGCAGCCTTGAAGATGCCCATTCTACCTAGGTTTATTTTTTACATTTACTGATAGGCATTCCTAATAGGTACTGTTTAGTAAATGGAAACAGGAATTGGTTTAATTAAAAAGAAAAAGGTTCTGCCAGCTGAATGAGCAGTGCAGAGTGGGATATCCAAATTTAAGATGTTATTATCGAGCTGTGGTCAAGAGGGTGTTTAAATATCACTGTGTCAGACTGAATGAGGCTCACTGGGTTGAAATGGAAAGAGACTTTTTATCTTCCTATTCTAACTTTGAGTGTGTTGTGTTGGGGAACTGGCATAGTCAAGAGATGAAATATGACCTTTCTGGTCATCCTTACCTGTCCCGATGAAAGCAATCTGAAGATCCAGACAGAAAGCTAAGATGCTGGGGAATTTGTCCCCTTTTTTAAGGATTACAGATTTTCTTCCTTTTTTCATCTGACTTTACATAGTAGCATGGTAATATAGTTTCTCCAGGACCAAGCAGGAAGTCAGTCCTCACTTATGGGTGACGTCGGCGCCGACGGAGCCCTCGCGGAGCAATTTTCCCCAGCTTTCAAAGAAAGCCTTTGGGAATTGCAGCGCGCATGCGCGGTCCTCTTCCCGCCCAAGGGTGCCATCTTAGCCAGTCTTCTTTTTTCCGCGGAGCCCTACAGACGTACCCGTCGTGTCCCCGCGAAAAAGTTGATATTTCTTCATAATTTACTCTTTTTTCCTTCGGTTCGACGCCGGTCTTTTTCCCGCCCGGACTCGCGACGCCGGTCACGAGTCCTCTTCTTCTTTTTCGGTTTTTCTGACTTAGTCAGTTTTCGTTTTCGTTTTTTCCCTGGCAGCCCGGTCCTTTGACCTCGCCGGGGCCCTTTTTCCCCCGATGGCTGCCAGTGGTTTCAAGCGGTGTGGTCAGTGTGACCGAAATATGTCACTGACTGACACACACGACCATTGCCTCCGCTGCCTGGGCCCGGATCATGAAGAAATGATCTGTGGGCCCTGCGGCAAACTGTCCTCCAAAGCGTTGAGAAGTCGGCGGCATCAGCGGGATAGGATCTTCGCTGACCCCAGCCGTACCCGGACCTCGTCGGAGGCCTCCGCGTCCAGGGGTTCCAGCTCGGACCGTCGCCGGAGTTCCTCCGACAGGGGTTCTCCCTCCGGGGACCATCGACGGAAGGTGAAACCCGCGAGGGTGGCGTCGGTGGACGCTCCTGGCTCCGCGAGGGCCAGGTCGCATAGCCCCGATAGCCGTCCCGGGTCCTTGGAGAAGGAGCACCTCACGAAGCGACCTCGCCTGGAGTCGGAGCTGCCTGCTCGGGTAAGTCCCGTGGTCCTCCTGGACTCGCCTCCGCGACAGCCGACGTCGGGCCCGACGCCGTCGGGGCCCGAGTCGGGGGCTGCTGGGTCACCTGAGCTCGGACTCAGGTTGACGGCCTTGGAGAGCAGACTGTCTGCCTTCATGGACCAGCAGCGGGCACTGCTCGCTGGCTTCGCTGGCGCCGCTGCCCCGACCGCCGGGACGTCGACGTCTAAGTCGACCCCGGAGACCGAGCCGATCCTCGAGTCGATGCGAACTCGAGTCGATCCTCGGTCGAGGTCACCCTCGGCCTCCCGTTCGGGACCGAGGTCGCCGACGCCGACTCCCTCGGCGTCGGGGCGGCAGGCGCCGCGCCCTGCCCGGGCCGACCCCACCGAGTCCTCGTCGGAGTCGGTCTGGGAGTCTGAAGAGGAAGAGTCGCCTGATTCTTTTCGGACTCGGTGTGTCCCCTCGGACTCACCTGAGTCCGAACCTCGGAAGCAGTCCCCCCCGGAGGATGCCCGGTTCTCGGACTTTGTCAGGGATATGGCCAAGGCTTTGGCCTTCCCTGCGGACCCCGAGGAGGAGCCTCGAGCCGAAGAGCTCGACGCCCTCCAGTATGACTCTCCCGCCAGGGAACACTTTACTGTACCGGTTCCTCCCATGCTGGAACGACTACTCTTCCGCATGTGGGAGAGTCCGGCCACCTTGCCGGTCCTGAGCAAGCGGGTCGATTCTATCTATCGAGTCCGCAAGAGCCCTGGCTTCCAAAAAGCACAGCTACCACACCATTCCATGGTAGTGGAATCGGCCATGCATCGTCTTAAGAGCCAGAAGATGCACTCCTCGGTGCCTCCTGGCAGGGAGGTCCGTAACCTGGATAGCCTTGGTAAGAAGTGTTTCCAGGGCTCTATGCTAGCATGTCGTGTCCAGACCTACCAGCTATACATGGGCATGTATCTCCGAGACCTGGCTAAAGAGCTAGCCGGATTCTCCGCTGGTTTGTCCGAGGAACCCTTGCGGAGGTTCCTGGCCTTGTCCACTGGCATTCGGGAATGCTCAAAATTCATATCCCGAGCAGCCTATGATGGCTTTGAAGCATCGGCTCGAGTGGCCGCAGCCGGCATCGGTGCCCGCCGACAGGCTTGGCTTCAGTCGTCTGACCTTGAGCCCTGGGTGCAGGACAAGTTGGTCGATGTCCCCTGCCGAGGCGAAAACCTCTTTGGCAAGCCCATGGCTGAAAAGGCTGCACAAATTGAGACGGAGACTCTCACCAGGACTAGGCTTTCTAGTAAGACCTCCGCCCCTTCCCAGAAAAAGAAGGGCTCGGGAAAGAAGTCCTTTTACCCGAGGAAGGCGGCTGCCTACAAACAATACCCCCAATATCAGGCCCCTGCAGCTCCCCAACAGGGCCAGCAGGCCAAGGGACGGGGTAACGGGTCCCGTAGGCAGCAAGCCCCCAAGCCTGCACCACCAGCCCCTGCTCAGCAGGGTGGGGGTTTTTGACTCCTTAAGCATAGCCTCTCCCCCCCCGCTGGTTCCTCCCAGCACCGGAGGCCGGCTGGTTCACTTCGCCCACAGGTGGTCCAGCATCACCTCAGATGCCTGGGTGCTTCAAGTCGTGCGAGAAGGCTATCTTCTCCACTTCCACCAGGTCCCTCCCTCCTATTTTCCGGGAGAACCTCCACGACCCCCTCTGCACAGGGAATTACTCCTTCAGGAGTTAGCAGGTCTTCTACAGGAACAGGCGGTGGAACCGGTGCCCCACCACCTGAAAGGTCAAGGCTTTTATTCCAGGTATTTTCTAGTACCAAAAAGGACAGGAGGCCTCAGACCCATCCTGGACTTGCGCAACCTCAACAAGTTCCTCGTGCGGGAGAAGTTCAAGATGCTTACCCTTGGAATCCTTCTGCCCTACCTCTAGCAGGGAGATTGGCTATGCTCCTTGGATCTAAAGGATGCCTACACGCACATCCTCATCCACCCAAGCCACCGCCAATACCTAAGGTTTGTGGTGGCAGGAAATCATTACCAGTACAGAGTACTACCCTTTGGCCTGTCCTCCGCACCGCGAGTCTTCACAAAATGTCTCGCGGTGGTGGCGGCCCATCTCCGGCTTCACGGCCTCTATGTCTTTCCGTACCTCGACGACTGGCTCATCAGAGCAGCGTCCGCTCCGGAGGTCACCAACGCCACGCGCCGCACGGTGACTCTTCTGCAGTACTTGGGCTTTGTTATAAACTTCGCAAAGTCCACTTTGCTCCCCTCACAGGATCGCGAGTTCATCGGCGCAAGGCTGCACACTCCTCAGGCACGAGCGTTCCTACCGCTCGACAGGGCTCAACGGCTCATGGACCTAGCCGACCGTTTTCGCAGCCAGCCCCTGGTCTCCGCCAGGCGCTTCCTGAGACTACTCGGCCATATGGCTTCCACCGTCCATGTGACCCCCAATGCCCGCCTGCATATGCGACCTGCTCAATGGTGTCTCCGCAAGCAGTGGCAACAGGCCACAGGCGGCCTAGCAGACCTAGTGCGCGTCTCCGAGCCGCTGGCCTCGTCTCTTCAGTGGTGGCTTCATCGGCCGAATCTGGTGCTCGGCATGCCTTTTCAGCCACCTCAGCCGGCCCGGGTGCTGACGACAGATGCATCCCTCCTGGGCTGGGGAGCACATTGCCAAGGGGCACGTACTCAGGGCCTTTGGACCACGTGGGAGTCTGCTCAGCAGATCAACTTCCTGGAGCTCAGAGCGATCCGCCTGGCTCTCAAGGCCTTCTCCCACCTGACCTCCCACCAGTCCGTCCTTGTCCAGACGGACAATCAAGTTGCCATGTTCTACGTGAACAAGCAGGGGGGCACGGGCTCCTTCCTTCTCTGCCGGGAAGCACAGAAGCTCTGCTCTTGGGCCGTCAGTCACGGCGTTCTCCTCAAGGCAGTTTATCTCCCAGGCCAAGAGAATTGCCTGGCGGACAAACTCAGCAGGATCCTCCAGCCGCACGAGTGGCGCCTGGATCCCTTGGTAGTTCAGAAGCTCTTTCTAAAGTGGGGCCTCCCCACGGTGGATCTCTTTGCCAGTCCTCACAACCGGCAACTTCCTCGCTTCTGCTCTCGTCAGCCACACCCCCTTCGAGTTGCGGCGGACGCTTTTCTTCTCTCATGGTCGGGGAGCCTTTTGTACGCTTTCCCTCCCATCCCGCTAGTCTCTCGGACTCTTTTCAAGGTTCTCCGAGACAAAGCCTTCATGATCCTGGTGGCCCCTCGCTGGCCCAGACAGCCGTGGTTTCCACTCCTGCTGCAATTAGCGGTAGAGGATCCATTCCCTCTGGGGTTACAACCGGATCTCCTCACTCAGGATCAGGGGTCTCTGCTACACCCCAACCTCAGGTCTCTCAACCTAATGGCCTGGCTGCTGAGAGGGTAGTCCTTGCTCCCCTTCTCCTGCCGGCAGAGGTGGAGGAGGTCGTCTTAGCTTCGCGACGACCTTCTACCCGCAAATGCTACGCCCTTAAATGGCGTCATTTTTCCGTTTGGTGTACCCAACAGTCTCAGGATCCCTTCTCCTGCCCGGTGTCGGTGATCTTGCAGTATTTGCTATACCTCTCTAATCTGGGATTTAAGTCCAACTCCGTCAAAGTTCACCTCAGTGCTCTTTCAGCACATCATGTGCCGGTGGACGGCAGACCTCTCTCCAACGACCCTCTCGTAGCGAGGTTTCTCCGAGGTCTCCTTCTACTTAAACCACCTCTGCGCCCGCCAGCGCCTGACTGGGACCTGAATGTGGTTTTACAGCGGATCACCTGTCCGCCTTTTGAACCTATGGCTACCTGTTCTCTCCGTTTTCTTTCTTGGAAAACACTGTTCTTGATAGCCCTCACTTCCGCTAGACGCGTAAGTGAATTGCAGGCCCTCGTGTCTGATCCCCCTTACACTCGGTTCTACAAAAATAGGGTAGTCCTACGGACTCACCCAAAATTTCTTCCAAAAGTGGTCTCCGCTTTTCACCTCAATCAGGAGGTGGTACTTCCAACCTTCTTTCCCAGACCACACTCCAGCCGAGCTGAAACGGTCCTCCATACCCTGGACTGTAGAAGGGCATTGAACTTCTACCTTGACCGTACGCGGGAGCACCGTAAAGCTGCTCAGCTTTTTGTGTCTTTTGACCCCAATAAATTGGGGCTCCCGGTCTCCAAGCGTACTCTGTCCATCTGGGTTGCGGACTGTATCTCTTGGGCTTATGGGGCAGCCGGACTCTCCTTGGAAGGTCGAGTCACGGCTCATTGCGTTCGGGCAAAGGCTACGTCAGTGGCTTACCTCCGCTCTGTTCCGCTGGCAGACATCTGCCGGGCCGCTACTTGGTCTTCGAGCCAGACTTTTGCGGTCCATTACTGTCTCGAGAGGGAGTCCCGCAGGGACAGTGCTTTCGGACAGGCAGTCCTCCGTAATCTCTTCGAGGTCTGAGCAACTCCTACCCTCCATCCCGGATGTGGGCTACCGGTGGGTAATAATTCAGCGAAGATTCTTTCCTTCTGTGCTGCTGAGCTAGAGGGAGCTCATTTTTGTGCTTAGGGTCTCCGGTAGCCTTGAGCTTGGGAGTCCCATAAGTGAGGACTGACTTCCTGCTTGGTCCTGGAGAAAGCGTAGTTACTCACCTGTAACAGGTGTTCTCCAGGAGCAGCAGGAATCAGTCCTCACAACCCTCCCTCCTCCCCTTGGAGTTGCAATCACCTGCTTTAGTTCTTTTTGCAAATTTTTATGCTGTCTTTTTTAGCTATGTCATCTGACTGGCTAAGATGGCACCCTTGGGCGGGAAGAGGACCGCGCATGCGCGCTGCAATTCCCAAAGGCTTTCTTTGAAAGCTGGGGAAAATTGCTCCGCGAGGGCTCCGTCGGCGCCGACGTCACCCATAAGTGAGGACTGATTCCTGCTGCTCCTGGAGAACACCTGTTACAGGTGAGTAACTACGCTTAATGACAGCAGATAAAGGCCAGCATGGTCCATCTAGTCTTACGTTATTTATGTTTGCTTTGATTCCAACACCCTTTGCCGAGGAAGGAAGGAAGTGGGAGTGTAGAAAGTTTATTTCTTTACAATACTAGGTCAGACTAAAGGTCATTCAAACCCAGTATCTCGTTTCCAGATACTTGCGATCTGGATTGGCCACTGTTAGAATCAGGATAATGGGCTCGATGGACTTTTGGTCTGACTCAGTATGGCCATTCTTTTGTTCTTTTGTATTGTAATGCATTGGGCAATCTGTCAGTGATTATACAGCAGTTCACCTGAGGGAGTTTAAGAGAATATATGAAAGTTCTTAAAGAAAGTTAGCTTATGATAATTATGGATAATGTAGTCCTTGAGAGTTCTGAACTGGCAGAAAATGAGCTCATATTAGAGAAAAGAAGTTTGGGAGATGTAGGAAGGAGGCAATTACGGTCATAACACAGGTGGAGGTAATTGAGCACTTGGAACCAATTGATATGTTGCTGGTGAATGAAACAAAAAACAAGTTATTTGTAGGAAGATAGACAGGAGGAAGATAGATGCAAAGAGACTTAGTTAGGCCCTGTAATAAATTAAGAGCTTGATGTGACGAATGCTGCTACTGATTTTAAGAAATTAAGGAACTATCAATGTTCTGGGAAGCTGACAGAATGGCAGTGTGTTGGCTGTGGAAAGTCCTGATTAGAAGCCACAGGAGGCATCCACCACCGTGTCATCTTTAAAACTGTGCATGACTAGATATTTCTCTAAAGCAGCAATCAATGGAGAAAACTTCCATACTCCATGTTCCACCATCATAAGATGGGTCAGGTACCATGCTACCATTCTAATCACTTGTTGCTCCCAGGAAATCTTATGTTTAAAGATCTCTTTCCTCCACCACGTGGTTTCAGCAAATAAATCCAAATATATTAAAACTTTCCATTCTTTCTAAGAAACCAGATCTATTTTCCTAGCCTCTTTGATAATGAGCTCCTGATCCTGAAACCAGAGGAGGCGTACAATTGAAGCACATGGTGGGTTGGATGGTATAATCCTCAGGTGCATCTCATAGTGGGCCCTCGCTATCTCATATGACAGTGGCTGAGGATCAGAAAGCACATTAAAACAGTTCCTTAATAAAAGCTCTGGGATCTGTTCCCTCCTTGTCCTCTGGAATTCCAAAGATGCCAATGTTGGAGCACTTGTCTCTGTTCACCTGGTCCTTGACCGTATCTTTTTAAATAGACCACTTGCCTGTGAAGGTTTGTGATCTCCTGTTGTGCACCATGCTGCTGCTGATCCTTCACCTTCCCTATGCGGGATTCTAGTGGCCACAAACTCAGATTTCTCCAGCTTTGTAAGAACTCCTTTCTTAGACTCCTGAATCTCCTTAAGCAAGGTTGATAGACCTCCCTTAATGAATGTTCTTATCTTATGTTCTTATAATGCCATGTTCTTCTCTGACTTAGTCTAGAGTCCAAAGACATTCAAGAGAGTGGGGAGATCACCCCAGGAGTTGGCTGCAGTGCTGATTTGGTTTTATTGGCATACGTTTCTTTAATAGTCTTTGCCTCTTTATGCTTAATCATTTTTGACATTGTTCACCAGCCATATTCTTGCAATCTGAGGCAGCAAAATCTTCAATCTTTTGGGGCAGGTGGGAGCTCATGCTAAGTGCATCTGTTCTGCATGGTGGCCAACCAGAAATCCAGTATTCCAACTTTTGAAAATGATTGGGGTGCTTAAACTCAACACAAAATACCCCTTCTGGATAGTGTGAAAGCAGTTATCTCCAGGAACAAGCAGGAATGAGTCTTCACATATGGGTACGGCGGTACCGACGGAGTCTGCGTGGGAACGCTTCCCAGCGTCCAATCAAGAGCTTTTGGAAGCATCCCAGCACGCCTGCGTGCTGCCTTCCCACCTTTCCCAACTGCCTCTCCTCAGTTTTCGTTTTTCCGCGGAGCCGACAGGACGTCCTCCTGTCACCGCAGAAAATTCTTGTTTTTATTTTTTAGTTTTCTTGTGGTCGCGGCTGTCTTCCCGACGCCACCGGTACCGCTGGTGTTTTCTTGAAAAACTTTTCCTTTTCCACGGGATATTTTTTCTTCATAGTGTCCCATGGTCTCTTAGGCATTTTAGGCCTCTTCTTTTTTCTTCATGGAACCGCCAGGCACTTTCTCCAAGAAATGTTCACACTGTGGCGGTACAACTTTATTTTTAGACCCTCAAAGTCGGTGTCTAACCTGCTTGGGTCCTGACAACAGTTTGGTGAGAAGAGGTCTTCAACATCAAGGTTCCCTCGATACACGGTTGCCCTCCAACTTTGGGGCACCGTCCCCTTCTTCCTCCACACAGGATCAGGTAACCCATAAACAGTCTGTTAAGACTAGCCAGTCCTCGAGTGGTAGGTCTCATGCACAGCATGTAGACGGCTCCGGCCTTGCCCTCGAGGGCCCACTGGCTTCAAAACCCCGGCGGGAGTCTTAGGTCTCCAAAGCATATAAGGGGTTTCAGGTTGTTCCTGGGGTTCACCCCTCACAGAACATACCTCAGCCGTGTCCGGTGGTGGCATCCGCTTTGAGCGGTACCGATACCCCTGTACCGGCACTGGTGTTGGATGAAACACTCCTCACCAGGGATCGTCATCTGGCGTCCTTGGTACCTTCGGGACCGGTGGATACAGCCCAGACTGACTTTCCATTATCGGTACCAGCACCGATACTACCACCGACGTCGGTACCCTCCAGACGTGCATCGATAGCCTCGCTTCCTTCGATGCCGAGTCTGGAATCGATCTCCAGTCTGGAGGACTGGGTACCGACTCGCCTTGGTACCGGCTCTCGGCGGTACCGAAGGCTCGGTTCCGATGATTCGGATCCGCAACTCTCGGTTCCCCCCAGGCCGATTGAGTTGCCACTGGTTGACCTTCCTTCACCTGTATCAGACACGGTACCGAGATCGGTACCAATGTTCTCATTACCTTTACGGTCGGTGCCTTCAACTCTGCCCTCGATGCCGAGTTTGGAATCGATCTCTAGTCTAGAAGACTCGGTACCAATAGGTTTTGGTACTGACATCGATCGATACCGGTGCTTCGATACCGAGGATGGTGGCCGTGCGTTTTCGTTTACCTCGGTACCGATTGAACTGTCACCGTTGACTGTTCCGATGTCTTTGTCGGGCTCGACTCCGACATCGGTACTGGTATTGGCATCGGTACCGGTATCCACAGTAGCATCGTGGCCAACTCCTGCCATGGTTTTTTCAACAGGATCGCTCCATTACATAAGAACATAAGAACATAAGATATGCCATACTGGGTCAGACCAAGGTCCATCAAGCCCAGTATTCTGTTTCCAACAGTGGCCAATCTAGGTCATATGTACCTAGAAGTTTCCCCAAGGGACACAGGTTCCACAATGCTTGTATTGCTTCAAGCATTGATATCCTGGGTCCCTTCTTAGTAATGGTTTATGGACCTTTCCTCCAGGAACTTGTCCAAACCTTTTTTAAACCCAGCCACACTAACAGCCTTTACTACATCCTCCGGTAACAAATTCCAGAGATTGATTACACGTTGAGTGAAAAAATATTTTCTTTTATTAGTCTTAAATAGTTTACCCTGTAGCTTCATTGCATGTCCCCTAGTCTTTCTATATTCTGATAAGGTAAACAATCGATCTGCGTCTACCCGTTCCACTCCGTTCATTAATTTATAGACTTCTATCATATCTCCCCTCAGCCGTCTCTTTTCCAGGTTAAAGAGCCCTAACCTTTTTAGCCTTTCTTCATAGGAGTATCCTTCCATCCCCTTTACCATTTTGGTGGCTCTTCTCTGAACCTTTTCTAAAATCGCTATATCCTTTTTAAGATACGGCGACCAGAATTGCACACACTATTCAAGGTGCGGTCTCACCAAGGAACGATATAAAGGCATTATAATATCTTTTGTTTTATTTTCCATTCCTTTCCTTATCATACCTAGCATTCTATTTGCTCTCTTGGCCGCCGCTGCACACTGGCCGAGGGTTTTAACATGGTATCCACAATGACGCCTAAATCTTTTTCCTGGGTGGTGGTTCCTAATGTGGAACCTTGCATCGTGTAACCATAGTTTGGGTTGTTCTTCCCTAGGTGCATAACCTTGCACTTGTCCACATTAAATTTCATCTGCCATTTTGATGCCCAGTCTTCCAATTTATCAAGATCCTCTTGCAATTTTCCACAATCCTCTTGGGTTTTAACAACTTTAAATAGTTTTGTGTCATCTGCAAATTTGACAACCTCACTCGTTATTCCACTTTCCAGGTCATTTATGAATATGTCAAAAAGCAGCGGACCCAGCAGAGATCCCTGGGGTACACCACTATTCACCTTTCTCCATTGTGAAAATTGGCCATTTAGCCCTACCCTCTGCTTTCTATCTTTTAACCAGTTCCTGATCCACAATAGTACACTGCCTCCTATCCCATGACTCTTTAGTTTTGCCAAAAGTGTCTGATGAGGGACCTTGTCAAAGGCTTTCTGAAAGTCCAGATACACAATATCAACCGACTCTCACCTTTGTCCACCTGATTATTCACTCCTTCAAAAAAACATAACTGATTAGTAAGACAAGATCTTCCTTGTCTAAAGCCATGTTGGCTGTCTCCCATTAGGTCATGACTATCTACATGCTGAGTAATTTTATTCTTTATGATGGTTTCTACCATTTTTCCCGGTACTGATGTCAGGCTCACCGGTCTGTAGTTTCCCGGATCACCCCTGGAACCCTTTTTAAAAATTGGTGTTACATTGGCGATCCTCCAATCTTCAGGTATTAGATGATTTTAATGATAGTTCACAGATTACTAATAGTATGTCTGCAATCTCATATTTCAGTTCTTTCAACACCCTTGGATGTATACCATCCGGCCCAGGTGATTTGCTACTCTTCAGTTTATCTAATAGTTGTAATACATCTTCCCGATGTATCGATATTTCCTTCGATTCTTCCGCACCTTTAAATACCACTTCAGTCATGGGTAACATCCCTCCATCTTCCTCAGTAAAGACTGAAGCAAAGAATTCATTCAATCTCTCTGCTATCGCCTTGTCGCATCTTAGTGCTCCTTTAACCCCTTTATCATCTAATGGACCAACTGACTCCCTCACAGGTTTTTTGCTACGAATGTACTTGAAAAGGTCTTTACTTTGCGTTTTTTGTATACCAAGCTTGGAGTCGATACCTGGCGTGGACAATGTGGTAAGGACGGTTGCTGTTCCTGATACTCAGTACCAGCAACCATCCCTTCAGCATTCCACACTGCACTGTGCAGGATCTTCTATTCCTATACATTTGAATACCTCTGTGGGTGCTCAGGCTAGTTCTTTAAATCTAACCTGTCCAAGAGAGATTCCTGTTGGGGATCCCTCTTTTCAGAGTTTCCTCCTGGATATAGCAGGATATCTTGCCATTCCTATCCCAGGACATGATCCTGCACAAGGCTCTCTTTCTACCAAAGAAAAGGAGAACATAATGCTTCCTTTGCATCATTCCTTGCAGGATCTCCTTCTAGGAATGTGGGAAACACCTTTCAGGGTACCCCCACCTCCTAGGGCAACTGATCTGTTATATCAGGTACCCCCCTCTCCAGGGTTTCAAAAGACTCAACTTCCTCATCATTCCATAGTAGTGGAATCAGCAGTGAGGCGGGTAAAGAGTAAGAAAAAGCACTCTTCCTATCCGCCAGGTCGTGAGTCTAAAACACTAGATGACTTTGGACGTCAAACCTTCCAGACATCTATGCTTTCTGCAAGAATTCTCTCATATATTTTTTATATGAGTCTTTTTCTTGAGGAGGTCACAAAGCAATTACATCTTTTGTCTCCTTTCCTTTCAGATTCCAGGAGTACAGACTATTCCTCACTGCTTAAGCATATCCAGAATATCTCTTGGTTTCTTTCTTTCTCGTGCTTCCCTAGACTCTTTTGAGTCTGTTAGCAGAACTTCTGCTATAGCTATAGGGGCACGACATAGAGCCTGGCTCCAAGCTTCAGACTTGGACAAATGGGCACAACAAAGGCTGGGACATACTCCTTGCACTGGAGAAAATCTTTTCAACAAGGAGTGTTTACGTCAGGTTACTCAGTTGTCCACTGATTTACCTGTTCCTAAGGGTTATTCTACACCTTCCTCTGTCCCAGTACGTAGGAAATGTCCTACCAAACTTTCTTCCCACAGGAGAAGAAGGTTCTATTCATCATTTGCCCATCATACAGATGTTCCCCAACAGGGAAAGCATTGTCCTGGTCTAAAGAATCCAACCTCTCACCAGGCTCAGCAAACCCAGCACCTGCAGGGTTTCTGATCATTCATCATCAGATGCTTGTGACTCTTGGGGTTAGAATCTACAGTTGCTTCTTCTCAAATAGAGGCAATCTACCGCTTTATTCTAACCCCTACACAGGGATCTCTTTCCAAAAGATATCCATTTTTCCTATATTTCTATGAGCTGTCAGGATGTTCATGCCTATAAGTCACAGGTTTCTCCTCTTTTTCCTGCTAGGGAAAGAGGTCTAACCACTATCAGATGATAGTTCCTTTGCCAGCATGTATTTTTGCTTTCTATAGACTTACTACTTCGTAAGTCTTCTTCAGCTCCATTCTCTTCACCCTCTTACCAAGTTTTTCCTTTGTAAGAGCGGAATTACTTACTGGGAGGCTTTCTCTTCAGCCTCTCTAGTTTTCTCACTTTCCAGTGTGGAGTTTTCCTCTCTGAGTTACCTCCTCTGTTTCAATCTTGCTTTGGGGCAGCTTATCAGACATGTCCAGAGTTCCTACTCCTGTTCTGTCTGTTCTTTCTGTTTTTGAACAGTAAGATTCTTTCTGCTGTCTTGCAAACAGCTACCCATGCAGGAGCTTTAATGTTTGGACCACTGGTTCTTATCTACAAACAACCAGATTGTCCTCCACTAACATTCTGTCTAGTCTTAGTAGTGGCTCCAAGTCAGTACTTCATCTCTCCTGGAGATCATCTCACTACAAGCTTTCTAGATTGTCTTCTATTCTGCCATCTTCATATTCTTATATGTCTATCTATCTATCTATCTATCTATCTATCTATCTATCTATCTATCTATCTATCTATCTATCTATCTATATCTATATCTATCTATCTATCTATCTGTCTATCTATCTATCTATCTATATCTATATATATCTATATATATATATGTGTATCTGTTGAGATATTTTATTATAGATAGATATGTATCCACATACTTATCTATCTCCCTGTCTATTCTCATATACCTATATGATTCTGACAGAGGGACTATCTCCAGGAACAAGCAGGAATAAGTCTTCACATATGGGTACTTCGGTACCGACGGAGCCTGCGCGGGAACGCTCCCCAGCGTCCAATCAGAAAGCTTTTGGGAGCATCCCTCAGCGCCTGCGTGCTGCCTTCCCGCCTTTCCAACTGTCTCTCCTCAGTTTTCGTTTTTCCGCAGAGCCGGCAGGACGTCCTCTTGTCACCGCAGAAACTTTTTTCTTTAATTTTTTCAATTCTTGTTTTCTTGTGGTCGCGGCTGTTTTCCCGCCGCCACCGGTACCGCCGGTGGGGTTTTTTCTTTTCTTTTTCTCAAACTGAGGGAGAGTTCCCTCAGTTTTTGTCTTAAAAGTTTTGGGCCTATAAGGCCTCTTCATCATGAAGCCTTCTTCTCCCAAGAAGTGCCTTCACTGTGGAAATACCGTTTTCTTTTTAGACTCCAATAACTGGTGTCTAACCTGTTTGGGCCCTGACCCCTTTTCCCCTGAACCGTCAGGCTACAATGCTGTGAGAAGAGATTCTCTATTTCGAGTTTCCCTCGATACCGTTTTCCCTCCCTGTGTCAGGGCACCGGCCATTTCTTCTCTACAGGATCAGGTAACCCATAAACAGTCTGTTAAGACTAGCCAATCCTTGAGTGGTATGTCTCATGCTAAGCATGCTGACGGCCCCGGCCTTGCCCTCAAGTACCCATTGGCATTAAAACCCCGGCGGGAGTCTTCAGGCTCCAAAGCATTTCAGGTTGTTCCTGGGGCTCACCCCTCACAGAACATACCTGAGCCATGCATGGGGGTGGCATCCTCTTCGAGCGGTACCGATAACCCGGCATCGGCACTGGTGTTGAGCGATTCACTCCTCACCAGGGATCGTCATCTGGTGTACTCGGTGCCTTCGGGACCGATCGATACCCAGGTTGACTTTCCAGTATTGGCAGCTCCGTTGATACGATCCCGGACGCCCGTACCATCTAGACATGCATCGATAGATTCGCTTCCTTCAATGCCAAGTCTGGAATCGTTATCTAGTCTGGAAGACTGGGTACCGACGCGTCTCGGAACCGACACGCACCGATTCCGGATGCGCGGTACCGAGGATATTCACCGAGACTTTCGAGTTTCCTCGGTACCGTTTGAGCAGCCTCCGCTGACTGCTTCGGTGATTCCGGCACAGCTACCGGTATCGGTATCAATGTCGGCACCGGCAGTATCATCGGGACCAGCTCCTTCCATGCTTTTTTCACCTGGATCGCTCCTTTCTATACCTAGTTTGGAGTCGATACCTGGCATGGATGATGCACTACTGACTGTCTCAACTCATAACTGCCAGTTCCAGTGTCCATCCATTACAAATCCTGTTCTGCACCGGACAGGTACATCCTCTGGTGCCCAGGCTGCCTTTTCAGGTTTAACCTGTCCAGGGATGGTTCCCATCGGAGATCCTTCTTTTCAGAAATTTCTCCTTGACATGGCAACCTTCCTTAATATTCCTATCCCTGGCTATGAGTTTTCTCAGGATTTTTCTGCAGAAAAGGAAAATATAATGCTTCCTTTACATCACTCTCTGCAGAATCTTCTTCTGAGGGTATGGGAAAAACCTTTAAGGGTTTCTTCACCTCCTACAGCAACTGATCTTCTGTATCAGGTGCCTCCCTCTCCAGGATTTCAAAAGCCTCAACTTCCCCATCATTCCATTGTAGTGGAATCAGCAACGAGGAAGGTAAAAAGCAAGAAAAAACATTCTTCTTTCCCGCCAGGGCGTGCATCTAGAACACTAGATGCCTTTGGACGTCAAACCTTCCAAACATCTATGCTGGCTACAAGGATTCTCTCATATATTTTCTATATGAGTCTGTCCCTTCAGGAGATCACAAAGAAATTATCTCTTTTGACTCCTTTTCTATCAGAGCCCAAGGCTGCAGACTATTCCTTACTTCTTAGTCATAGCCAAAATATCTCTTGGTTTCTTTCTCGTGCTTCCCTAGACTCTTTTGAGTCTGTTAGCAGAACTTCTGCTATAGCCATAGGAGCACGTCGTAAAGCCTGGCTCCAAGCCTCAGACTTGAGTAGATGGGCACAACAAAGACTGAGTAATACTCCTTTTACTGGAGAAAATCTCTTCAATAAGGAGTCCTTACGTCAGGTTGCTCATTGCTCCACTGACTTTCCTGTTTCTGAGGGCCATCCTAAGCCCTATCCTTCCTCAGCAGGTAGGAAATGCCCTACCAAACCTTCTTTCCCTAAAAGAAAGAGGTTTTCCTCTTCTCCTGCCCATCATTTGGTTGTTCCCAAGCAGGGGAAGTCTCGCCCTGGTCTGAAGAATCCAAACTCTAGCCAGGCTGAATAAACACAGTAACCATAGGTTTCTGATTAATCTTTTTATAACTACACTTAATTCCTTTTCAGCAAAAGTTTTTCACTGTTTTTCCATTCAAAACTCTGCTCAGGGATTCCTATTCTCAGGAAATCCATTTCCTCTTCACTATGCTGAACTGTCAGACTATTCATGTCTAAGTTACAGAGTTTTCCACCTCTTCCTGACTAGAAGAGAGGTTTAGCAACTATCACATGATAGTTTCTCTGTACCAGCATGAATTTTTTCCTTCCAGGGACTTACCATGTGGTAAGTCCTTCTTCAGCTTCTATTTCTATCCTCTTCGCCAGGGTTTCCCCTGTAAGAGTGGTACCATACCATTGAAAGACTTTTCTTGTCTTTCTTTTCACTGTAGAGTTTCTTCTCCTGAGTAAACTCCCTTCTTTATCTAGGCAGCTCTGCAGACAGAGACAGCTTACTCTTTGTTCAGTCTGTTCTCTCTGTTTGACACAGACCGACTCTCTCTGTTGTCCTATTCAGTAGCTGCCCATGCAGGAGTCCAGTGCTTGACTACTGGTACTTTTCCACAAGTCCCAGTCTTGTCTTCCACCACTCCTGTCTGGCCTTAGTAGTGATTCCAAGAAAGTTTTCTACATCTTTCTTGGATAATCCTTCTTCACTACAGGCTTCTTACACTATCTTCTACCCTTGCCATCTCCAATCTCTGGATTTGGCAATGTAGTGGACGTGGCTGTCAGTTTTCTCCATCAGCCAGTTCTACATCCCAGTTCTCCTGCATAATGCTCTCTGCAATCCTACTGAGAAGCTTTCCACTATGGGCCCTTGCTAGAGAGCATAGAGTTTTCTCTAATGGCTATCCATAATGGTTGAAAAATGCTTCCTCAGTCATCCCCTATGACTGTGAGGGTTCTTCATACCCTGCTATCTTCTTTTTAAAAAAAAAAAAAGAGAAAAAAAAAAAGGGAAAAGGACATAAGCCTTCTCCACGTGAAAGTCTAAGAGTTATCCCATTCCTTAGGGAATATACTCTTTTTTTCTTGCAGCTTGTCCTCATGGTATCCTAACACTTCAAGGACAGCACATTTTAATCTGAAAAACGCATGATACCTCCTTTGTCCCTCATGTAGGTCAACCTGGTATCTCATTCTATGCGTTTCTGTCCTTTTACCATGCTGGAGTTCCACAGGACTCCGGACTTGCTGTTTACAGACTGATATTATCCTCTGTTTTTTCACGTAACCATCCTGGTAATTCACTGGATAGCATTTCTTTACCATCATCTCTGGGGGAATAGATTCTCTATATATCTTCTCAAGTAGGTTTCACCTCCTTGTTCTTAGATGAATCTTTTCCCTTCACATCTCCATGTGAATGTCTTGATATGCATAGCTCTGTCTGCTTACTGCAGGCATCTATCTTTAGACCTATATATTCAGGTATCTATATCTATATACCTATATACATCTCTGTAGATGTATCTGTCTGTCAGCTAAGTGTGCATATGCTATGCCCTTTAGATCTTATTATATATATATATATATATATATATATATATATATATATATATCTACATATGTGTGTATCTGTCCAGATACTTATTATAGGTAGATATGTATTTCCATACTTATCTCCTGACTGTCTATGCTCAGAAAGTTTTTTACCTTCCTGTATGTTTCTGACAGTGGGCTTGCACAGCTTCATACTGTTCCACAGTATGTTTCGGATATTTTGCACACAACCACTGCTGTGGAACTGACAGCCCTACCGTATCCTAGGTTTACGTATCCCTGAAGCTCCATGCCCCAATGTCTTCCTACCTCTCACCAGTTAGGAAAGACATGGTGGATCTTCAGTGGATTTCAGATTCAATCCCTCAAACATCTGTCCTTTCTTGGGAGTATGGGGTTCTTCTCATACCCTTTCCTCCCTCAAGGACTAGGTCTGCTTGTCCAGATCGGTCAGTCTTCCTCTTTTGCGCCTACCTCTGAATACTTCTGTAGCCAAAAGAGTTTTCAGCTTTCCATGAAGCTTCCCACTGAAGACCTGCCGTGTTTGTGTTACCCCAATTGAATCCTGGGGTCACCTCTCACTTCCAGATGTTGACCTCCACCTTCACTCCAGTGAGGTCACCTTGAACATTATTCTACTGGATCCCCAGTAGACTCCATCAGCCTCTCTACTTCCTGCAATCCAGTAGGTGAGCGTCATATGGTGATTGTTCATTTCAATATTATGGTGATTGTTCATTTCAATATATCTTTTGATAATGATCATACATACATGGACTCCTTGAGGGTAGTCCTTTCTTAGGTTAGCTGGTTTTTTCTGCAGCTCCTCTCTATGCAACTCCTGCCCTCCATCCTCAGGATGCCTGGCCATATGAGATGTAGCATGTTTTCAATCTTCAACATGTTATGGCCCAGGCATCTTAGCTTGGGAGTCCCCATATGTGAAGACTCATTCCTGCTTGTTCCTGGAGATAGCACAGTTACTTACTTATTTATTTATTTAGCCGTATTTATATCCCGCTTTTCACCGGGTCAAAGCGGTCAATTGGGGGATATATTTAACACGAGGGGATATGAGACACATACACTAATACTTACAGGGAACATGGGCAATGGAGGGTTAAGTGGCTTGCCCAAGACCACAAGGAGTGCCTATAGGACTAGAAATCCCTGTCCCTCCGGCCTGAGATTGCTGTCCCCAGGTGGGACTTGAACCCCTGGCCCTCCGGCCTGAAGAACCTTGTCCTAACCACTAGACCACTCCTCCCTCCTGTAACAGGTGATCTCTGGGAACAGCAGGAATAAGTCTTCACAACCCGCCCACCTCCCCTAGGAGTTGTATTTTTATATCTATCTTTCCTTTCCTCTTTCTCTCTCTTTGTCTCAGCTATGAAGCTCAACTGAGGAGAGACAGTTGGAAAGGCGGGAAGGCAGCACGCAGGCGCTGAGGGATGCTCCCAAAAGCTTTCTGATTGGACGCTGGGGAGCGTTCCCGCGCAGGCTCCGTCGGTACTGACGTACCCATATGTGAAGACTTATTCCTGCTGTTCCCAGAGATCACCTGTTACAGGTAAGTAACTGTGCTTTACCCATACCTATTCTATCTAGCAAGTTTGGGGTTCTACACACACACCCACTCCTGTGGTAGTCAACAATTTTTATACCATAACCTAACGGTTTAGGTACCTCTGAAGCTCTCCATGCTCAATATCTCTCCTAGCTTATCCCAGTTAGGAGAGACTTTGTGGATCTTCAGTTAATCACAGGCTCTAACGCCTCAGGCATTTCTCCTCCCTTTTTGGGATACAAGGAGTTTCCACTCCCTTTCTCCCCACAAGGACTGTGCCTGTTTGTCCAAATCGGTTAGCCTTCTCTTTTTGCTCCTAAGAGTGACTCACTCTGCCTCCAAAAGAGTTAGGGTTTTTCTCATAAAGCCTTCCGCTGAAGGCCCACCATTTTTTGGACTACCCCAGTTCCCCTACTGGGGTTACCTGTTACCTTTCAAGATTCTGACCTCCACTAGTTTTCCTACAGGATTATTACTTCCACTTACAGTGAAGTCCTCTTCAAGGTTCCTCTACTAGTTTTCCCAGTAGATCAATGAACCTCCATAATTCTGTGAAATCCTGTCAGGGGAGGTCCATATTGCAATATCCTTTGCAATATTATTGATGACCATCATCATCCTCACATGGACTCCATCCCTGCAGTCCTATGCTAGGTTAGCTGTTTCACAGCATCCTTCTTTCTTCAACTCCTACCCTCCATCCTCACAATGCCTGGTGTTCTGGGAGATAGCATGTTCCAGCCTATGACATGCTGAAACTCCAGGCATCTCAGCTTGGGAGTCCCCATATGTGAAGACTCATTCCTGCTTGTTCCTGGAGATAGCACAGTTACTTACCTGTAACAGGTGATCTCTGGGAACAGCAGGAATAAGTCTTCACAACCCTCCCACCTCCCCAGGAGTTGTATCTCTATCTATCTTTCCTTTCCTCTCTCTCTCTCTTTGTCTCAGCTTTAAAACTTAACTGAGGAGAGGCAGTTGGGAAAGGCGGGAAGGCAGCACACAGGCGTGCTGGGATGCTTCCAAAAGCTCTTGATTGGACGCTGGGAAGCGTTCCCGCGCAGACTCCGTCGGTACCGACGTACCCATATGTGAAGACTTATTCCTGCTGTTCCCAGAGATCACCTGTTACAGGTAAGTAACTGTGCTTTCTCAAACAGGTTAGTGGAAGATTTCTCCAGGCTCAGTGGAAAGTAATGTGTTCTCCCACTTTCTTATGAAAAAGGCATCCACTGATTCACCAACACACACCATACACACACACACATAGATCTATCTATCTATCTATCTATCTATCTATCTATCTATATATATATATATATATATATGTATATATGTCCTGGAGGTTTTTGCAGTACTCAGATAGGTGTCTCATGGGAACTCAGAGTGCCTTGTGTGTCTAGTAATCCTTGGTGTTTGACCTCTGCTTTCTTACTGGTAATGAACCTGTTCTGCCTGCTCCAACCTTTTCCTATTCCTGGACTCTACTTCAGCCTGCTGTTACGGTCAGGTACAGTAGGGATTTAAATGTCTCCAAAGTGCTTACAACCTAAGTTTTATGTCTCGTACTTCTCCTGCTTCCTCCTATGTCCAGTGTCCACTCCACTCTGGTAGGAACTCAGTGCCGTCTTGCTTGATGTCCTGGCAGCTTCCACGTACTAGAGGGTTCAACCCGAATGGAAAGGGAGCCATTATAGAGGGTCGCCAGGAGTCAGGACTGACTTGAAGGCACACATTGCATTGCATTGCATAGATGAAGGTGCACTATCTAGGTTCCCGGTGTTCTCATAGAATGGACCCAGCTTTGACAAAGGTACTCATAAGTATATTACTGATCTTACTGACCTGGTAAGAGAGGATAGCTCTCAAAAGCTAGTCTACTACTACTGCTACCACTACTTCTACTACTTATCATTTGTATAGTGCTACAAGACATTATCAGCACTGTACATATACATGCAAGAGGCCATCCCTGCTCATTAGAACTTACAATCTATTCAAGACAGACAGCACTACAAACTGGGGACTAGGGTAAATCTAGGGAAAATGGTAAAAACACATAGATGGTGAACAGGAGAACAACGGGATTAGAATCGAAAAGCAGCCTTCAACAGGTGGATTTTTAGCCTGGATTTGAATAGGGCCAGAGATGGAGCCTTTGAAAATACTGGACTATGAATTTGATACAGAATGTTGCTGTGGGATTTGCATTACATGCTAAATTTGGAAGACCAATCCAATACTATGCAGAAAAGGCACATTTTAGTAAATGAGGCTGTGAAGTTCAGTCATTTTTTCTTTTGTTTTAAATTGGCCTATTAATAATTCATAAATATTGGGCTGCTTTTTTGATATTGAATTATGGCATTTATTATGAATTTGAATAAAATGTCATGTGTAACAAGCTAGATGCAAAATTTTACTAATTGAGAGAGAAAACTTTTCACAAATGGCATTTCACCTGCTAAATTACAAAATCGTGCACATTATCATAAATAACACATGCTATTTGAGGATTTTGTGTGTGAAATGGCATTGTGGTTGTTAGTAAATCAGCCTCCTCAATTATATGTAGCTGTTTGTTTTAATAAAACTTTGGGCTCAATATTTCATGCAAAACTTTTCTATTGGACTCATTTGCGTAACACTCATTTGCAAATTTTTGTGTGGAAGTTTTGATGCTGTGCAGAAACTTTTCAGTTTAGTCTATGAGACTCCCTGTTTAGTATAAATTCTGTTTGTTATGAACACAATTTACTGTTTTACAAAAGTGAAATTTTTTGTAAACAATGTTTTATGAGCTATCGCGCAATACAGTATGCAGATAACACCAACTATCCAGAGAAATTTGCACACCAAGCACCATTTTATGAAAACTTTCACTTGTTAGTATATGAAAGTGCAATTTATGGTACTTTATCAGTGCTGTGAATAATAGTAAAGCTTGTCTGTGAAGAGTGGTTCTATTTTTGTGCATTTACATCACTTATAAAGTTTAGTTTGTTGTTGCACTGATGATTTATAAAGAGGTTTATTCTACTGGCATATAAAAGAAATAGCGTTCCAACCCCCCCCCCCTCCCGATTTTAGTTAAAGAAGTAGCAATGGCAACATTAATTTCTTATTCTCTAGCTTTGAAGATTCCAAAATGCAACATTTCCTGCCCTTACACACAATATAATATGTATATGTTATCTAGAGATAAATCTATCTACAATGAGAATCTGATTGGTAACTTGATTGTGTTTACATACTGTGCCCAGCAGTTCCTTCCAGGCAATACTCATAGCTCAATGCGACTTCCCTTCTTTACTCTGGCAAGACATTAAGCAAACTGAATATTAGGTTTATTGTGTATGGAGAGGGAGGGGGAGAGGGGTGGGGATTTGAATTTAGCTCCCACCTTTTTTTAGTAGTAGCTCAAGGCAAATTACAGTCAGGTACAGTAGGGATTTAACTGTCTCCGAAGGACTTACAACCTAAGTTATTGAAATGGAGGGTTAAGTGATTTGTCCAAGATGACAAGGAACATTAATGGAATTTTAACCCTGGTTTCCATTAGGGAGTTTCCTAGCTGAGAACACAAAAAGATTAATAGGAAGGAAAAAGATAGGAACCTTTATGGTTTATAGTTTATTGGGATTTGATATACCGCCCTTGATTAGGCAGACAGAGAAGTTTACAATAAAATCAAATACACATCACAAATAGGAAAAGAAAAGGAACTCCATATATTGACAAGACAGAGGAGAGCAGGATAGAGAAAAGGACATAAGGACAATCTTTATAGATAAAGGTCACGGTTATTTGAAACTGCAGCTCACTAGGAGGAATCTATAGTAAACGCCTGGATGAAAAGATGAGTTTTGAGGAGGCTCTTGAATTTGAGGAAGGAAAGCTTCAACCATAGCTGAAAGGGGAGGCAATTCTAGAGGGCGAATGCAATGTAGAAGAAAGCGGAGCGGCTTGTGAATTCATACCTGGCACATAGGGGAGAGGGGAGGGGAGGACCGGGTGGTTGCCATACAGAGATCTGAGACATCATTGGGGTATGTAGGGGATGGTCAGAGAAGACAGGTAATGTGGTGCATGGTTGTGAAGAGCCCTTTTGTGTGATTGTAAGGATTTTGAATTGTATCCTCTGAGGAATGGGGAGCCAGTGATGTTGGATGAGTAGAGGCGTGACATGGTTGTGTTTCCTGGTGTGGATGAGAGTGCAAATAGCAGTGTTCTGTATTGCCTGGAGGCGTTTCAGTTGGTGTTGTGGGAGTTCGGCAAAGCTGACATTGCAATAATTGATTCGGGTGATGACAGTACTAAGGAGGAGAGTGGTCAGGGCTGCCTGGTTGAAGAAGGAGCGAATGGCCCCGATTCCACGAAGAGCAGAGAAGGTGGATTGAGTTAAATGAGAAATATGGGTGGAGAAGGAGAGTTCTGAGTCTAAGTGGACACCAAGGTATTTGAAGAAGGAGTGTAGTGTAATGGGGAAGGAACCTAGGGATGGGGCCAGAGAGGGAGTGGCCTTGGAACCTGTAATCCAAGTTGCTGTGTTCTTGGCAGGGTTGAGCTTCAGAGCGTTATGAAGCCAGGCTGAGATGGAAACTAACGCAGTGTTGATTGAGGAGAGATCTAGGGATACACTATTGAGGCGGGCAAGAAGTAATATGTCATCACGTAAATATAAAAGGTAATGCCCAAAGATTGAATGAGAGTGGCTAGGGGACTGAGAAAGATATTGAAAAGAAGGGGGGATAGAGCCAACCCTTGTGGGAGTAAGGTGGACGTGTTGCTGTGCCGGTGAATTTGGTATATGTGATCATGAAGGAAACAGGTGAATCAGGAAAATATAGTGCCCTGAAGTCCCACTTCATGGAGGGGTGTGAAAGGAGGTGGTTGTGATCTACAAGGTCAAAGGCAGCTGTGAGGTCAAGGAAGATTGCCAAAACATAGAAACCTTGATCTAGGTAACTGTGAATATTGCTGAGAATGGAATAGTTTCTGTACTATGGAATGCGCGGAATCCTGATTGGCGGGGGGTGCAAGGCTAGAGTGTGTTCAAGGTGGTCAGATAATTGATGAAAAATGAGACGTTCAATGAGTTTGGCGAGAAATGGTAGGTTTGAGATAGGATGGTAGTGAATAGGGTTTGTGAGATCAAGCTTAGGACCTTTCAAGTCAGGGCTGATGAGTGCTTTTTTCTGGGAAGGAGGAACGGCACCAGATGAGAAGCATGAATTTGGCATAGAGCAGATGAAGGGGATGAATCCTAGGGAAGGCTCTGCTAACCAATCAGAGGGGATAGGGTCCAGGGGACAATAAGATTTCTTAATAGAAGAGTGTTTTAGTCAAAGCCACAGTTTCAGGTGGGGTGAAGGAATGCCATGTGTGCAAAGCAGAGTGGGAGACTGATAAGGGGACCTGATCAGGCCTATCCCATGAAAGATGCATTAGTAGTATAACACTGCTATGCAGGAGGCCATGAACGGCATCAAAATCTTGGCTCCTGCTTTATGCTGTGACTGGGGTTGGGAGGTTCTTTGAAAGCAAAACTCATAGTCCCTAGGAAAGAAGCTGACTCCAGAACAGATTGCATAGTCCCTAGGAAAGAAGCTGACTCCAGAACAGATTGCATAGGGACACCATAGGAGCATCATTGCAGCAAGGACAGAAGTCGTCCACTGTGGCTTCTGAATTGTGCCGGAAATTTTGGCAAGAAACCATGAGAAGCATGTCTCCAGGATTTTGTAAATGAAGAACTTGCTGTTCTTTCTCTTCATAGTAATAGCAACAGGAACAACATGGGTGTTTCTGCTCAGGCTGAAAGTTGTTAGGTTGTGAACTCTTTGGTAACTAATAAGATGAATGGAGTTAGGTAGGATTGTCAGAGATGAAAATATAATAGATACTCAGAGAATAAACTATATTATCTGGCAATTATTTTTTATGTACTATGAGGGTAATTTTATTACAGTTCGCCTAGGTGGGGAGGGCAAGTAGGCGCTTATTTTTGGGCCTGATGCAGGACTGCACCAAGCTAGACATGCACCCTATGTGACTCGTGAACTTGGTGTTCCCCCCCCCTCTAACTATTCATGCTCAAGAACTTGCTTTCATTAGGCTTCATGGAAGCCCAGTGATGACATTGGTGTCTCTTCTGTACTTTCACCTTGTGCATGCACTGCTCGCATAGTCCTTGGTACAGCCCTGGCCTGATGTATAAAGACACATAGGCATCTATGTGTTATCAAATTCTAAAAAGACCCTGCAGAAATCATGGCTAAAATGAACTTATGTACATTTATGTCTGCACCAAAGCAGGTGTAAATGTGCATATGTACGTACGCACATACAAGGTTTATCCAAAAAGAAACCAAACTTGCTAAAGAGTGTGCCAGCAAGTGAACACAACAGACTCACTATAATGGTGATGTGTAGTGGTGACCTTGAGCTTTAGCCTCCTACTTGTTCAATCACGCCATGTGAATTAATTAAGGACTAAATGCAGTAGAATGAACTCGTCTCATGTGCCTTTTTGCTATTTCTGAAACATGTCATAACAGGTGACCTTTCAGAGTGGATTTCAACTTCAGGAACAAAAAGAAATCCGCAAGGGCCAAATCTGGAGAGTAAGGAGGTTACGGAACTAGAGACACCTTGTGCTTCACCAAAAATTCATAGATAAAGAGAAATGAGTGATTGTGACATGGTTCGCTTTTTGCTCATCTTTCCAGAGACATGGGACAAAATTTTCAGCAATAGAATGTATCTGAAGTTTTTCAGTCAATTGTGTGACACGAACATTTACTGATGCCTATTCCTAATCGTCTCTCCAGTCCAGTCCCTTTTTATTGGGTTGTGCTCCTATTCCTGCAGCTTGGAGACTGACTAAGTCATTTTCTTGATGATGTCAGGATATATATAGCACTGGCACCACCCACCAGCCTCAGTTTTAACTCAGTCTCCAAGCAGCTGGAGTGAGCAGCAAGCTGGAAGAATAGACTTGCTGGAGAGACATAGGATAGGGAGGGGTCTTTAGTTTTTCTTTAACTTCTTTTTTTCCTTTGATTTATTCCCTTCCGTTGTAGCCTAGTCAGATTTTTTCCTGGGTTCTCCTCTTCCCCCCACCCCCCTGTTGGAGGAGGCTTGCAGCGACTTGGCCCGGTAAAAAAAAAAAAAAAAAAGGGAGCGAGTACCTCGCTGCAGCCAGAGACCGGTTTATTTCTGTGCGGCCGGGTCTTCCAGCTGAGATGGGCCTCTTTTCTTCGGTCTCCCGCCTCGTTGCCAAAGCCCCAGAGGCGGCTGAGCATGAGGGCGGGAAGACTGCGGCGATCACTCTCCTCGCGCTGCAGAGAAAAGCGCAGAGAGAGTAGCTGCAGGGGGAAGCAGGTAAAAGGTCAGCGGGGTGTTTTATTCAGACCTCGGGATCCACGGCGGCTGCCTCGTGCGGCGGAGACTCCACTGCCTGCACAAAGAGGAAAGTTTCCCGCTGTGGCCTGTGCGCGCTTTTGAGCTGCAGTGTGCTTGTTGGGGGAGGTGAAGGAACGGCCCAGGATCTGCCGTTTTCAGCAAGGAAGGTGGAGGGGGGCCATTTTAGGTGTTCAGTTTTAGTTGCCTTTATATAGTTAGATATACAGAGTTAAAAAAAAATATATATATATAGATATTAGATATAGATATAATTTTATATATATGTTGAGATAGATATACTTTCATTTTTTTAGTTACGGATAAAATAAATAAAAATAATAGTGCAAAAGGTTGGTGCAATGCCTGCTCGCCCACAGTGCCTGCTCTGTGGGGCCTGCAGGGGTGCGGTGTCTGAGACCGGAGTGTGCAGGGGCTGCGCACTGGAAGCAGCCTCGGTTGAGCAGGAGCTTCAGACCAGTGTAAATCAAATCCCATCAGCTTCCGGATCAATGGAGACAGGGGAAGCTTTGGAGGGGATCCTCGGGGGAGGGATCACTGCTGCCCTTGCCTTCAGGCAGCAGATACCCTCTCAGCCACAACCGGGCACCTCTGCAGTGGAGGGAGGCCTCTGTGGTTTTTCCACGGAGTTTGTGCTATTGTTGCACAAAGCTTTCTGCATGCGTCAGCAAGAGGGTCAAGGAGGCCCTCATAAGCGGGAGGCGGAGAACAAGCCTCTGGTGGCAGACGTTCCTTCCAAGTGGGCTAGAGCAGATGCGGAAGAGCCCATTTCTCCAGATTCGGAGATACTGGAATCAGAGAATTGGGGGAAGAGGAAGAGCTCGAGGAAGGTGAGATTCTGGAAGAGCAGGCGAGAATTGTGAGTTTTTTGCTGTGAGGAGTTACCAGAGAAAACCACAATGAGACAACGGGGGCTCGGGTGGGAGTTCTGCCAGTAGGAGGGCGTCTAAGGCAGTTCCTCTCTGCCTGGGTCCGGGTAACGTCTGACCAGTGGGTCTTGGAGGTCGTACAATTCGGTTATGCCCTAGAGTTTGCAAGACCGGTCCTCCCCTCATTTGTTCAGTTGCCTTGCAAGACTGTAGCCAAGCGTGCAGTGGTAGAAGAAACCCTGGCAAGACTGCTGGCATTGGGGGCAGTGGTCCCAGTGCCAAGAGATCAATTCGGCTGCGGTCGGTACTTAATTTATTTTGTGGTTCCAAAGAAAGAAGGTTCATGGCGACCAATTCTAGACCTCAAGCACGTCAATTGATGCCTTCTGGTTCCGCACTTTCGGATGGAAACTCTGAAGTCGGTGATAGTGGCAGTGAGGCAGGGGGAATTTCTGACTTCCCTCGACCTCACCGAGGCATAACTACACATTCCCATCAGAGAGGCTCACCAGCAATTCCTGCACTTCGCGGTGTCACAGGGTCACTTTCAGTTTCGAGCGTTGCCGTTCGGCTTGGTGACAGTTCCACGCACTTTCACCAAGGTGATGGTAGTGGTGGCAGCGGCACTTCGTGGAGAAGGTATTCTAGTTCATCCTTACTTGGACGATTGGTTGATCAGGGCCAAGTCCAGGGAGGAAAGTTTAAGGGCAACAGCCAGGGTAGTAGCTCTTCTTCAGAGTTTGGAGTGGGTGATCAATCGAGCAAAGAGCAAGTTAGTGCCCACTCAGGAGATCGAGTATTTAGGGGCAAGGTTCGACACACTATTGGGCAACATATTCTTGCCAGCTCAGAGGGCAAAAAGCCTATGCCGACAAGTGCGAGCGTTTGTGGCTCAGAAGGCTCCATCAGCGTGGCATTACCTGCAGGTACTGGGGACCATGGCAGCGACATTAGACCTAGTACCATGGGCCAGAGCTCATATGCGACCGCTTCAGCGCTGGTCACATCAGAAGCAGCCTCTGTCAACGACTCTACCCTGTACAGCAGCGGCCAAGGAATCTCTGCAGTGGTGGCTCTCTCCAGGGAATCTGGAGAAGGGAATGCCCCTCGACACCCCCCTGTGGTTGCAAGTGACGACGGACGAGTGTCTGTCAGGCTGGGGGCATACTGCGAGGGACACTTTGCCCAGGGAAGCTGGAGTGCCCAAGAGTCACAATGGCCCATCAACAGATTGGAGTTGCGGGCAGTGACAATGGCTCTCAGAGCGTTCCGGATTTGGGTTCTCGGGTGAGCGGTCAGAATTCTTTTGGACAATGTTACGGCAGTGGCCTACATCAATCGGCAGGGCGGCACGAGCAGCCTTCTCTTGGAGGAGGAAGCGGAAAGTCTACTGATATTGGCCGAGGATCATCTCATAGCCATATCAGCCCAGCATGTTGCCGGAGTGGAAAACGTCACAGCTGACTACCTGTCGCGAGCACTACCCTGGCGGCAAGTAGAGGTCAGGGCAGGTCGGACACAACTATATAGGGATGAGATTGGCCAGTAATCCAGAGGCCCAATTGACTTTTGGTCCTATTAGTTTCCTGAGTCCTAATCTTCAGTGAAATCAATTGCACAAAGTGGTGGGAAAATAAAGGCTTTTATTTCCCTTTCTCGCAAAGGTTCAAATGATTGGGAGGCAACAACAACAACGCAAAATGTCCTTACTTTAGGTAAGAAGAAGTAAAACAGAAGTTTAAAGCAAGAACTGTTACTTTCACAGTAGCGATGATATTCACACAAACAAGAATGTTCTAGGCAGCAATACATATAGCTTACAAGCCTGGCAAGGATTCTAGGCTTCCTGTAGTACAGTACGTACAGTCCATTTCTGTATCTGAAACCTCATCTGCCAGTTCCACTTGCATTGGCTCATAGCCCGAAGCCTCTGACTCTGAGTCCCTGGTTTCAGGTAGGTTATAGTCAGGCTTCTTATATAGCTCCTCTAGCACTGCCCAATGTTCTGGGTGACTCGTAGGGCGTCGGCTCTGTGCTGTTTTGTATTGAGAAAATTCCTCTCTACTTAGAGGTTTTGTAGCAGCTTTATAAAAACACTTCTTATTCAAAACTCTCTTATAAGGTAAACTTTTTCTATAGCTTGTATCATAAGAAGCTTTACCTTGTGAATTTGGCTTCTCTGTTTCAGGTGAAGGTTGAGGCCTGCACCAGTTTCTCTTCTGGCTTGCCCGTACAGCACGGCTTAGGTCTTCAGGCTGTGTCTCATTTGGTTTTGGACAACAGTTGCAGCAATGCTTTTGCCTCTCTGGGCAAACAGCTCTTACTCCCCTTTGAGCTGAGACTTTCCCAGGTTCTTCATTAGCTCCCAGGCAATCACCTTTCACTCTGGGTGATTTGCTAGCAGTGGAATAATCAGGTTTCCATTCTAACCTCTTTTCCTCTGTTTTGCCTTCTTTCCTGTTGCATTCACTCCTGCTGCCTTCACACCTGCTGCGTCCTTTCCAGCCGCCTCTCCAGCTGCCTCTCCCGCTGCTTCTCTCGCTGCCCCTTTTCCAGTCTTCCACAGTCTCCTTAAGAAGTCCTCCTGCGCTCGAGGATTGGAAGCTGGCTGGCATTACCTCATGACCAGTGGGGCGTGGTTCCTCAGTTACTCTGAAGTCCCTCTTGCTCCCTCTAGCTGGCTCCTCCAGATATTGCAGCTTGTATGTATCTTTTTCTCTGTTTAAAGCATTTTCTTTTCTCTCAACCGGGTCTGCTGGGTGACATACCTCAGCAGGCACAAGATAGATCATGGTGAGTGGGAGCTCAGCCAGGAAGTCTACGAGCAGGTGGTACACCGGTGCGGTCCGCCGGTGATGGATTTGATGGCACGCTGGGAGTCTGCCAAGACAAGCAGATTCTTCAGCAGGAGAAGAGAAAGAATGTCGGAAGGGCTGGATGCTCTAGTTCAACGGTGGCCCTCGGAGGGGTTGCTTTATGTGTTCCTGCCGTGGGTGCTCATAGGTAGAGTTCTTCAGAGAATAGAAGCACATCAGGGGTTGGTGATCCTGATAGCTCTGGACTGGCCGAGGCGGCCGTAGTATGCTGATCTCATTCGGCTACTGGCAGGACCGGCCATGGAGGCTCCCGGTAAGAGAGGACCTTCTCAGGCAGGGACCGGTAAGGATGCCGCAGGTGGATCGGTTCTCGCTTATGGCATGGCTATTGAAAGGGCAAGGCTGCTTAAAAGAGGATATTCGGGAGGAGTGATTTCAACCTTGTTAAAGGTCCGCAAGTGTTCTACCTGTTTAGCATATGTGAGAGTTTGGCGCATTTTTGAGAACTGGTGTGAGGAATGGTGCAAGAAGCCCTTGTCAGTTTCGGTCTCGGAGGTGTTGGATTTTTTACAAGCCGGTCTAGAGAAGGGGCTGGCAGCCAGTTCCTTGTGGGTACAGCTAGTGGCTATCGCTTGCTACAGGGGCAAGGTTAAGGGTAAAGCGTTAGGCCAACACCCTGATGTGGTTCAATTTCTTAAGGCGGTGAGGCGGATACGACTGTATCAGAGTTTGGTGGTACCTCCTTGGGATCTCAATTTGGTGTTGGATTCCCTTGCCGGGGTGCCATTCGAACCCCTTGAGCATTCTTCTTTCAAGGATTTGACTCTTAAGGCGGTGTTTTTAGTGGCCATCTGTTCTGCCAGGCGAGTCTCTGAGTTGCAGGCATTGTCTTGTCGTCTGCCTTTCCTCATTTTCTTCACGGAGAAGGTGGTGTTGAGAATGGTTCTGTCCTTTTTGCCCAAGGTAGTTTCTCCCTTTCATGTCAATCAGCCGGTGTCGCTTCCATCCTTTGCCAGTTTAGGGCAGGGAGATGCGCGGCTGCGCCTTCTGGATGTTTTGAGGCGGTATCTGAAGCCTACAAAGGCTTTTCGCAAGTCGGAGCGTTTATTTGTGGTGTTTGGAGGGCCGCGCAAGGGAGAAGCGGTGGCCAAGGCCACTATTTCCAGGTAGATCAGGGAGGCCATTGCTTCCGCTTATATTCTAAGGGGAAGACAGGTCCCGGTGGGATTGCGAGCGCATTCCACGCGGGCTCTGGCATCCTCGTGGGCAGAGGTTAGCTTGGTCCCTCCGTTGGATATTTGCAGAGCAGCAACTTGGTCTTCTCTACATATGTTTACCAAGCATTACCAGTTGGATGTGCAGGCAGCGGCGGATGCTGCTTTTGGGAGAGCTGTGCTTCGATCTGGTTTGGCAGGACCCTCCCAAGCTTGAATTGCTCTGTTACATCCCAGAAGAAAGGGACTGGACTGGAGAGACGATTAGGAAGAAGTAATTAGACCTTACCTGCTAATTAGTGTTCCTGAAGGATCTCCAGTCCAGTCCCTGGTCCCACCCAGTGTGCTTAGTGCCGGTTCGAAGCAGTTCAGGAGGGGTAGTTGGGACAGAGGGTTGATAGTGCCAGTCTTTCTCTGGAGTTCCGGTGGCAGGGCGGATTGGACTGAAGCAGAGCCCTGTTATCAGAACTGCTGCACAACTTGTTAGGTAATTTACAAGGAGCTGTGTCAGGTAAGCTTCCTCCTCATCCCTGGGGGAGGGGGGGCGGTGGGGTCGTCTCTAGGGATCGGGAGGGTCTGTATTATAGTTTGTTGTTTTTTATCGTTGGTTAGTTGTCTCTCCGTTAGTTTTGCTTTGTCAACAGGATACTGAGGCTGGTGGGTGGTGCCAGTGCTATATATATCCTGACATCATCAAGAAAATGACTTACTCAGTCTCCAAGCTGCAGGAATAGGAGCACAACCCAGAAGAAAGGGATTGGACTGGAGATCCTTCAGGAACACTAATTAGCAGGTAAGGTCTAATTACTTCTTTCTTCAGCAACTTCACAGACAGGCAACGATTTTCAAGAATCAAAGCACACACTTTCTTAACGTGATCATCATCCATTGATGTGGAAGGCCATCCAGTTTTGGGATCATCTTCGGTGGACATTCTGCCTGATTTGAAACATCAGTACTATCTGTAACATTGTTTGTGGTTTAAACAATACTCTCCATAAGCTTGCTGCAACATCTGAAAAGTCTCGATAAAAGTCAATTTCACACAGAATTTCATGCAATCATGTTGCTCTTCAAGGTCCTTCATATTTCAACTTCCAAAAAATAGCAAAAAGCACATGAGATGAGTTCACGTAGTAACTGTTAGTGTGGGGCCCTATTTTCACGCTAGCTGTGCTTCTCATATTTGGTTGATAAGTTGGTGGGTTAGGGGCGGAAAGTAGGAGTCTTGAACACCTTATAGTCCTTGCGCCCACGTTAACTGCAAGGCTGGCAGTTTTCATGATTGCAATTATCATCACCTCAATAGGTGGAGGTAATTCTGTCACTCATTAAGGCACAGGGCAGTGCATTAACTGATGGGAACATGTTGTCTAGGCCCCCGACAGTTAACCCAGTGATGTTGCTCCTAATGTGCCATGTTTTTTTGCGCTATTGGCGCATTAGGTGCAAAACCACAATGCACTTTAGTAAAAGAGCCCCTAATGTTCTTAACTGGCAAAAGGTTTATTTTCAATTTGAATTTTAGAATATATTTCAGATTTTTTTATGAACAACCCAGAAATAGGCAGGCATGTTAAATGTTCATGTCTACAAATCCTGAAAATCTGGTTTGGAATAGGAGATTCCTTCTCTGGCCTTCATCGGCATTTCAGTGGGAACCTGCTCTGTGCATATGTGGGAGTCCTGCTCCCTCTGCCACCACTGTCTTAGTCTGCTTCTTGTTGCAGCATGAACTGGTGCTTCTTCCTGTGCGGTTCAGTGAGGTGTTTGAATTTCTCAGTATTTTACACTAGTACTGAGCACATGTGGTTGGGATAGTGCATTGAATTGCACAGTAAAAAGGAAATGATGGTGAGCACTGCAGCAAGAAACAAAAGTTACTGCTGCTAGCTGCCTCCTCTTTCCCTGGGCTACACTGTGGAGGAAAGAGGTAAAAAGATAGAGAAAAGACTTGAGGTTGGGTGAGTGCTTGAGGGTGGCTGGATCTCAGGGGTTGAGCAAGTGCTTGCACTGGCCCCACAGTGACTCTTTGCATATGGTTCCACATCCCCCTATCAGGACACTCCTACTATGAACATAGGTGGTGGTATTTATTTATTTATTTATTTAACATTTCTTTTATATCGCCTTTCAAAATATCAAAGCGGTTTACATTGAATAGCATTGAATGAGGTGTTTATGAGGTGGTTATGACACCTGACCTATATAACCTATATTGTTATACATTGTTCTATGTAAATCTAATTGTTCGATGTAAACCGCCCTTGATCGCTGGAAGGGGCGGTATATAAAACAGTTCAAATAAATAAATAAAATAAGAAAAGGCGTGCTGAGTCAGAGCAAGGTCCATCAAGCCCAGCATACTGTCTCTGTGGTAGCCAGTGTGGGTCACAAGTACCCAGAGATCTCGAAAAGAATGAACAATGGTTCTCCAAAATCTACCCAGCTAATAATTTTTTATGGACTTCTCCTCCAGGAACTTGTTCATACCTCTTTTAAATCTATTAGTTGCTTTGACCAAATCCTCTGAGAACAGATTCCACAGCTTAATTATGCTCTGCATGAGTATGAACTTTAAATGATTTATATTTCAAACTGTTCTTTTGCTTTTGATAAATAAAATTACATTTGTATATTGTGATGCAGCAGACCAGCAGGGCATAGAAGAAAATGTTTTAAACTTGAAAAAAGACGTGCACAAGCTGCAGTATTTGCAGGAGCCTGATAGGGGGAGCAAGAGGGACCTCTGGAAGACCGAGGATCCACGCCCTACAGGGTGTAACCTGAAACCAGCCAGCCTCCAATCCAGGAAGACGGGAACTCCTTTTAAAGGAAGTCAGGAAGACTGGAAGGAGAACAGGAGGAGCAGGGAAAACAGGAGGAGCAGGGAGTACAGGAGGAGCAGGAGGTGAAGTAGGAGCAGTGAGAGCTCTGGAAGAAGTGCTGTGCCGAGCAGAAGTGACTGGAAAGGCAGAAGCAGCAGAGAAGGCCGCAGAGAAGCTGCAGAACTTTCAGAAGCCGAAGGAGCGGCAGGAGCTGCAGAAGCTACAGACACTGCTGGAGTGCAGGAAAGAGGTACAAGCCAAAGGAACCTGAATGGGCAGAGGCTACAGAAGGGTCCAAGAGATTCAGGTACGCAAAAGCTGCATTGTGATTGCTGTGGTCAGAACCCAAGCCATATTGCTGGAGCAAGGCAGAATCTCCCTAGGAGTGGGCCACAAGCCTCATCCTCAGGAAAGAAGCAAGAGTTACAAGGTAAACCATATTGTATTGGAAACAGCCTATGGAAAGGGCAAGAGATAGAAGCTCCCTGTACATGTCCCACTGCTCAAAAGAAAAGGTATGAAAAGTTTTCATTGAATAAGAAACTTTTAAGTAAGCCAGGTTTGCAGGAAGTGCATGTAAACCCTTGGAAGAAAGAAAGAGATTCACACTGTAAAAATGCTCATGGCCGACGCCCCACGCTAAACTCCAAACACTGGGAGGTCATACAGCATTTGGGTGAGAAACCTAACTATAGCTTGCCGGGAACTGTTGACTTTGTCTCAGATACTTTGCTGGAGGAACCGATGCAAGTGGAAGAGGTAGAATCCCTTTCAGAGAAAGACATGGATTGCAGCTATTGCATCATGGGAAGCGTAGAATGCTTGTGTAACGAGTGAGCACTAAAACCGGTGTAAATAGGAATGCCTGCCTTTGTAACCTTTCTGTGAAAAGAACAGTTTTTGTTTAGAATCTGAGTTGTGATTTTTATAACCTGATGTAAGGAGATTTCTGTTGGTGTTTGAAGCCGATCCTTTGAACCTTTGTGCAAACCAGGGGAAATAAAGCCTTATTTTTCCCTACACTCGATGACCTTTTGTTCTCTGGGTATTTTTGGTAATACAGAATGCTACCGAGGCTATACAACCTTGGGCCCTAGAAAGAGAAACATACCAAACCCAACTTTACTTTTATTTATGTCCGATCTGCCTTGGCCACCTTTAACCACCAGGGCGGCGTTGTAACAATATATAGGAATAGATTCACTATGGTTCACTGCTAATAATCTTTCAATATGCTATCTATGAAAACTCCACTAAATTGATTATTTATGACTGTGTTCAAAATGAATACAACCACATATGTAAATTGTGCCGATAGGCATATAATCAACTCATTATGTGAAATGTAACAAAATTTTGCATGGCCTGCTTGCTCAAAATTTTGCTTCAGGAAAAGTGATGCTGGCCATTTGAAAATGTCAGTTGCATTGGAAAGTTTCATCAATATTTACAAATAAGAGAAGGGTCTTACAGTTCTTATGATACTACATGTGAGTAAAATATGAGGGTTTGTTTCAGCTGTACTTTCTATTTTTTGCAAATGTAAAAAAAAATTGTAAATTGTCAAAAATGGGAGCTGTGAAATTGTAGATATGCTATAACCTGGATCTATGCCAGCCTCCGGGAGGAGTACATTTATTCAAGTCTGGAGGCTGCAAGAGGTAAATTAAAATCTTGCATATATCAGTCTTTGTGGATATGTCTGTGGGCAGAGGGGAGATGTTAATGAACATCTTACGCCTGTCTGCTCCAAATATCTTTTTGTTTTCTGGCTGTGAAGAATATTTTCCTATTTTGCCAACCACTCTTGAATGGCTGCTTTTACAACCATTTTTTACAACCCCGGTTTTCCAAGTTTTTCTTCCTGTTCCATGTAAAAACAGATATATGTATCCTATCTGATGTTTTGTAGTTCTATGTAAACCGCGCTGATAATAAATAGTGCGGTATATAAAAATGTTAAATAAATAAATAAAATAAATAAATAAATTAAGAACATAAGAACATAAGACATGCCATACTGGGTCAGACCGAGGTCCATCAAGCCTAGTATCCTGTTTCCAGCAGTGGCCAATCTAGGTCATACGTACCTAGCAATATCCCCAAAAGACACAGGTTCCACAATGCTTGTACTGGGTCAAGCATTGATATCCTGGGTCCCTTTTTAATAGTGGTTTATGGACCTTTCCTCCAGGAACTTGTCCAAACCTTTTTTAAACCCAGCTATACTAACAGCCCTTACTACATCCTCCGGTAACAGATTCCAGAGTATAATTACACGTTGAGTGAAAAAATATTTTCTCTTATTTGTCTTAAATAGTTTACCCTGTAGCTTCATTACATGTCCCCTAGTCTTTCTATACTCTGATAGCGTAAACAATTGATCCACGTTTATCCTTTCCACTCCATTCATTAATTTATAGACCTCTATCATATCTCCCCTCAGCCGTCTCTTCTCCAGGCTAAAGAGCCCTAACCTTCTTAGCCTCTCTTCATAGGAGTAGCCTTCCATCCCCTTCACCAATTTGGTGGCTCTTCTCTGTACTTTTTCTAGTAACGCTATGTCCTTTTTAAGATACGGTGACCAGAATTGCACACAATATTCAAGGTGCGGTCGTACAATGGAGCGATACAGAGGCATTATAATATCCTCTGTTTTGTTCTCCATCCCTTTCCTTATCATACCTAGCATTATAGAATGCTAGGTATGATAAGGAAAGGGATGGAGAACCATTGCTGTTTACATTTTTGCCACTGTTTACCTTCCAGAGGTTACAGAAAATGATTATAGCTGATTTAAGGCCCAAGATCTAAATAATAGAGCATGGTCACTTAGCACTGAAATCATACTGATGATTATTTAGCAGAAAAATAAGTAATGACTTTGTAACACTAAAGCAAAGCTTTGTGGCCAGGCAGCAAGGAGGAAGGAATGTGCCGGGGCACTGTTACTTTTTCATGTTCAATTATTGACATTTTTGGAGAGCTTTTAGAAGCTTGGTTGGGAAGGCTGTTGAGCACCCGAGGACTAAGATGGATCCAGTATCTCATACCTAGTTTGCAGAAATTAAATAATTCCAAGATCTTAGAGGGATGACCAATTTCCATTTTGTCATAGACGATGATGATGTTGTGGGGGCAGATAGAGAGCAACAGCTTAGAGCTTTAAATAAAACTATGTACAGTATGAAATGATAAGGATAGATGTTTATTTCTGCATAGTTTGTGATGTTCACTTTAAATATAGGTTTAACTGGTTCTTTTTTCTGTGCAGTATAGGTACTACAGAACTTGATGCCTTTCTGGAGAGGTTATGTGACTTGCTTTTGGAATATTTGATTCAAGTATCGGTCACATACATCCAGCTGTAAAATCAACTTAACAAGAATTCATCAACATTTCCTTCCTCTTCTGGTTGAGCGCATTACAGCAATTGTTTCTGTTTGTGTACACAAGTCCCACAGTTCTTTGCCAAGCCGGAAACATATAACAGTTTTCATCCCAAGTTTTTGTTTCCCAGCATGTTGGAAATGAAAAACATTTTTAACATGGAGCCAAAGAAGCATATCCTTACATGATGTGGACATTCTTGGGCCACTACAATGCCCATCACTCAAGAAAATGCTGTGCTATATCTCCCCCTCCTTTATCAGTGGTTGCAAGACAATTTGAGGGAGGAGGGACCCGAGCAGAGCCTTTATTTGTCTGCCATTCAGAAGCTAAGAGAATACATACAATTCAATTTCAATGTGGATGAGAGCAAACTACAGCGAAGTCAAAACTTATTGGACAGGGAAATCTGTACAGTCTACCTAATCAAAGGGGTGGAAGATACTGAGGTTCATGGCTTAAGTTTTGGGAACATCCCAATTTTTGGAGACAATGGAGAAAAGCGAAGGAGTGGGAAAAACAGGAAAGTGCATAATGGACCAATACTTGATGTTGGATGCGTCTGGGTGACAGACCTAAAGAAACACAGCCCGGCTGCAAAATGTGGTAAAATGAGGCTTCGTGATGAGATACTTTCACTAAATGGACAGTTAATGGTTGGCGTGGATGTCGATGGTGCAAGGTAAGTCTATTTAGAACTGTTTTTAAACAGGCACAAAAACATGATGATGTTTGCCCTTCACTTTTTTAGGAGAGAGAATATGTATCCCAAGAAATGTACTATGCATGAGAGAAGGAAGTTTATTATTCCCTGATAACGATAAAAGTCAAGTTCCATATCATCCTGCTAGACCAGTCCAGACAAGTGGGTTGGGTTCCCTTACAAGCAAATTGGTGGTGGCAAAGAACCAATAAAAGCCCAGGTTTCACTGACATTACTCCTATATCTCTATTCCCCTCAGCCACCAGAGATCTCCTCAGTATTTTTGTCATCAGCAAATGGTGGATGGATTTTTTCCTCTCTGAAGAAAATCTGAGGATTGAGAGAAAAAGACTGATTAAATGCTCATAAATGACAAGCTTGAGAGTGTCTCTCTCATTGAGTGTGATGTTGGAACCTCCACTAGACTGCAGTCTTTTTGTTAGCCACAGGAGGGGGGGGAAATTGGTTCAGCTCTATACTGTTATCATGATAAGACCCTGTTGAACAGCCACAAATTTGGAAGTATCTAGAAGAGTGTAGCAGCCTCACACTACCTCGATGCCCCCTCCCTCCTCCTCTGTTTCCCCCTGCTCTCTCCCGAAGATTGCAGAAGGCTCGCAGAGGGATCTTCCTGCCAGCCACCTTAAATGCAGTACTGCAAAAGCCAGTGAAACAGTATCATTGGAGTAGAGCTGAGCCCAGCATGAATCCTCTGCCTGTGGGGCTCAGAGGGTGAGTACCAAGACGTGACCTTGTCATTGTCCTTGTTGGGGACTCCCAATTCCATATGTGTGGGATATAATTTGGAGTGGACTGCTGACGGCCGTTGTTGCAATGTGGGGGTTTCCTGCCATTTTCTGCATGTGGTAGTAGCATTTTATCCTATTGTACTCCTGGCGGTTGTGCTGTCTGTATGTATGTTCCACCCAAGCAGCTTCAATGCGCATTCCTACCCTAGCGCCTGTAACATGCATTGCAGTAAAAGTACAGTTAACATGTGCCGCCATAAAGGCATAGTCAACATATGCTGAAATAAAAGCACAGTTAACATGCACCTTTGGGCTGCCATAGCCTTAGCGTGCGCTGTTGTGATACTTGCCTTAACTCTCTCTGTCTTCTTCCAGGAAACGTTTGACCTGTGGCAAGCGAGATGCCACTTCTATGGATTTTGGATGCTGCTCTTCTGGCATGGCAGTTTCTGAGTCATTCCTGGAGGGCCTGCTCCACCTCTTTCAGCTGTGTGATGCAATTAGTTCGGCCTTGCCTGCCTCAGGGCAGGAGGAGGTAGATGGCGCTATGGGTATGGGTATCCAACCAGCCGGAAGATCTGGCAACCATGCTGTGAGCCATTCATCATCCTGTAGGGGGTCTGTGGTGGCTGTGCCCCCTGGTGTTGGGGGATCATTTCTGAGAAGAGAACCTCCATGCTCCGGATTATCCTCCTTGGCATTCTTTGTGTTTTGCAGCAGGCATGGTCCTTCTGGCATGGAAATTCAGACCCTGCAGCCTTTGGGTGTCCTTGAGTGCAGTCTCATGCAAGGCAGGCAAAGAGTGGAAGCCCTGTTTGTTTGTCTTTGGCTAAGCGTCCCCGGTGTGGTGCGCTTCCTGGAGATGGGGAACAGCTGGAAGCTGACCGAGATTTTGACTATGACTTGGATTCAGATGGTTTGGCATTGGGCTCTGGCGTGGCTGTAGAAGTATTCTTGCCTTAAGAAGATTGTGAGGAGGCTGGTGTTATCTGCTATTCTGGAAGGAGGAGCTGGTGGCGTTGATTATCAGGGTCTCATCCACCTTGAACTTGATGGATGCTTCCAGCATGGAGCAGGAGCCAAAGATACACCCACTCCTTCAAAGGGTACGAAAAATCCACTACTGTCTTCCAGTTCCCGACGTGATCAAGGATATGATTCAGTCAGAGTGGGATTCTCCCGACTCCCTGCCTAAAGGGTTAAGGGTGTGTCAGAAGAGCTCTTCCAGAGGAGGAGTGTGTTGAGTGGTTTGGCATTCCCAAGGTGGAGCACAGGTCACAGAGGTTATCAGACAGACCACTATTCCTATGGAAGGCAGATCGGCCTTAAAGGATTTTCTGGATCATAAGGTGGATTCATTGTTGAGGAGCCAGTTGCCATGGTGGCAGCTATTCTGCAGTTGACAGTATGTACCAGCCTGATGTCTCAAGCTCTGTTCCAGTGTATTCAGTCCCTTCCGCCAGATGATACTACCCCTCTTTGGAGTTGGATAAGGGCTTCCTTTCTGATGCCATTTATGACCTGGTATGTTTAGTGGCCAGCGGTGGTGCCCTAATGACGGTGTCATAGCATTGGATTTGGCTCCTGCACTTGGCAGCGGGCACATCTTCCAAATCCCGGTTGGCTCAACTGGCTTTTCAGGGGAAGATTCTGTTTGGAGCCGATTTGGAGAAGCTGGTGAAGGACCTGACTGAGAAAAAAATCTTACCACCTTCCAGAAGATAGGTCTAAGGGACCTATGAAGCAGGCTGGTGACCCTTCTCATCAGCCTCTGCTCACCCATCGAGGGCACGCTGGCTGGATTCCCAGGGGTCTCGAGACTTTCATTCTCAGACCTTTCGTGCAGCGCATGAGCTCAGTGACTCGGTCCCTACCAGAGGATGACCTGCCCGGACTATGCAATGAAGGTTTGGGGGTCCATTCCCTGGTTCCTCCAGTTGGAGGCAGGCTTCGCCTTTTCTTTCAGGAATGGGCACGGGTTACCAAGGATCACTAGCTGCTAGACACCATTCAGTTCAGCTATGCCCTGGAATGCAAAGAGCTGATTCGGAATGCCTTCGTCGTCTTCCCTTGTGGATCTATGATCTGAGGTGCTGCTCTGTGAACCACCTTGGACAAGTTGCTGCACCTAAAGGCAGTGATGCCCTTCCCACTGGATGAGCAGGGCAAGGGCAGTGGTACCCAAAAAGTATAGATCCTTCTGGCCCGTTCTAGATTCAAGGGGGTCAACGAACACTTGTGCGTACTGTGCTTCTGGATGGAAACCTTGCATTCAGTGATTCAGGAAGTACGCCGAGTGGAGTTCTTAGCTTTTGTGGATCTGGTATTTTCTTATCCCGATCTGGGATGAGCAAAGTATCTGTGTTTTGCCATGCTTGGCTCTCATTATCAGTTTGCTGCCCTCCCTTTCAGGCTATTCAGCGCCCTGAAGATATTGTCCCAGGTCACGGTGGTGGTGGCTACAGTGCTGCGATGTCAAGGGATCTGTGTCCATCCTTATCTGGACGACTGCTCATCCGGGCCCATTTCCTTTCAGAAGTGTCTCGGGTGGTGTCCCGTATGGTGCTCTTCTTAGAAAGCCTTAGCTGGGTGTTCAATCGGGGAAAGAGTCAGCTGTGGTCTTCCCAGTCCCTGGAGTTTCTGGGAGCACATTTCAACACTCAAATGGGCAGAATTTCCTGCCAGAAGAGAAAGTCAAAAGGCTGTTGGATTTCCTGGCACTGTTCTGTGCACAGCAGGCTCCTAGAGTCTGGGTTTATCTTCAGCTCCTCGGATTGATGATGACAATCATAAAGATGATGCCGTGGGTGCGTGCTCACATGCAACCTTTACAGTGGTCCTAGTTGACTCGGTGGTCCCAGAGTTCTCAGGAATTTGAGCGCAGACTCCTGCTCCATTTGATGGTGAAGTCCAGCCTGTGGTAGTGGCAGCCGCACTGTCATTTGAGGAAGGGTGTGCCTCTAGACAATTTCTCCTAGATTCTCCTGATGATGGATGCCAGTCTCTCGGGCTGGGGATCTGTTTGCCAAGACCATACAGTCCAGGGCCATTGGAATCATATGGAAGCAGTGTGATCCATCAGGTTGGCTCTTCTGCATTTCCGGCCCCTGATGAAGGGCTGGGCGGTTTGATTGTTTTCAGACAACACCACGGCGGTAGCTTATGTCAATCGGCAAGGCGGCACAAAAAGTTGCAGGATAGCTCCGAAGATGGCTCTCCTGTTTGCCTGGGCAGAGAAGAACCTCCAAGCCTTGTTGGCTCAGCACATTGCTAGGGTGGATAAGGTGGAAGCAGAGTTCCTCATTCGGCACTCTTGACCCTGGAGAGTAGTAGTTGAGATAGGACGTGTTTCAGTTGATTCTGCACCAGTGGGGTCACTTTTTAAATGGTGACCTGCTGCAATGCCAAAGTTTGCCGCTTCTTCAGTCACCACACAGAGACGGGGAACAAGGGCATCATCGCTTTGATGCAGCTTTGGTCAAGATGATGATGCTGTACATGTTTACTCCTTGGCCCCTGGTGAGGCATGTGCTTCAGCATATGGACCACCAACTGGCAGGATTGTTCTGGTGGCGCAAGATTGGCCAATGAGAGCTTGGTTTGGAGACCTGAAGCGGCTCCTGCAAGTGCCTGTTCTTCAGTTGCCTCCATCTCAGGGTTTATTGTGGCAGGAACTGATCATCCCAGAGGACCCAATTCCCTTCTCGCTTATGGCTTGCCTCTTGGAAGAAGACAACTAGCACATCAGGGCTACTCCAGCAGTGATTTCTCTCTGAGCCCAAAGGAGGTCTACCAAGCTAGCATATGTATGGATCCAGTGCTTCTTTCAGTGATGATGTGACACTTGGCAGTTGGCTCCTATGGCAGCAAAGGTGCCATCGCGGTTGGCCTGTCTACAGGATGGTCTGGAGAAGGGCCTTTCCCTTAGCTCCCTGAATGTTGAGGTGGTAGTTCTGGCCTGTTTCTGAGGTCCGTTGTCTGGTAAGTCTCTAGTCTTGCTCCTGGACTTCTTGCACTTTCTCCAGGGAGTTCAGCATCTACATCCTTCCCTCCGGTCTGTGATCCCTTCCTGAGATCTGTGTCTGGTGCTCAGGGCCCTGGTGATGGGGCTCTTTGAGCCATTGAAGCACGCTATGTTAAAGGATTTGACTGTCAAGATGGTCTTCTTGGTTGAGATTTGTTCCACAAGGTGGATTTCCAAACTGCAGGCTCTGTTTTGCCGAGATCCATATCTGTCTTTTCAAAGGAGGCCATTTCGATTCAGCCTGTGCTTTCCTTCTTGCCTAAGGTGCCTTCTCCCTTTTCTATGAACCAGGTGTTCTGTGTGCCCTCCTTCTCGAAGGAGCACTGTCATGGGAAGGATAAGGATCTCTGCCTTGTGAATGTCAGGAGGGTGCTTCTCTGGTACTTGGAGGTTATGAATTCCTTGCATAAGTCCAGTCATCTTTTTGTGCTGTTTGTTGGCCCACGCAAGGGTGATGTGGTGGCTAGTTCACTTTTCGGGCACTGGATTAAGGAGACTATTGCCTCTGTGTATCTGTTGCGGAACAGGCCAGTTCCAGAGGGTTTGTGTGTCTATTCTACTTGAGCACAAGCGTCCTTGTGCAGACATTTGTCAGGCAGCAATTTGGGCAATCACTTTCCACTTTTGTCAATGATTACTGCTTGGATGTCCACGTGCGGATGGACATGGCCTTGGCTCAAGAGTTTTGCAAACTGCTGTGAATTCTTCTCACCCAGTGGAGTTGTAGCTTTGGTACATTCCACTTGTCTGGACTGGTCTAGCAGGATGATATGGAAGGTGGCATTTTACTTACCAGTTAATGTATTTTCCTTGAGCCCTGCTAGACCATCCAGGGCCTGCCTCTGAAACTGTATTTGCTCTGTTCTTCTGCTATGGTACCCTTGGATCCGCTATGATTTTTATGCTTGGATTTGCAGGTTCATCTTCTACTGACAACCTTCTGTTTATGCTTTCCTGTATATAGTTATCTACTGTTGATTACGCATTGTTGCCCACAGTTGAGGTTTTGTGAGGCTTGCCATGTTTCTCCCATATGCTTTGTGACGAATACTGTGAAGACCTCTGGTGGCTGAGGCAAATAGAGGCATAAGAGTGATGTCATTGAATCCTGGGCTTTTAATTGGTTCTTTGTCTCCACTAATCTGCTGTTAGGAGAACACAACCCACTTGTCTGGACTGGTCTAGCTGGTCTCAAGGAAAGGATATTAGCTGGTAAGTAAAATATCATCATATATGGCAATTAGGATTGATTTTATTTGATACCTTGAATTGTATAAAGAGAAATTATTATTTGTTCAGCATTAAGAGAAAACATGCACACATTAATAAGCCTGACCTAATATGTAGGTGTCTAAGGAGAAGGAGTGGACTGTGAATAGGGAAGAAACTATAGATACATATTACGACAGAGCAGACTAACGAGGAAACAATATTGGAATCTATTTTTGCCAGCATATATAGCTCTGGAAAGGAGATTAATGGACATGTCAAAGTATTCATAGTTCTGGATGGCTAATATTCCTCTCCTTTTAACCACTTGATGTAGAATGGATTTTCAAGTACAGAAATGAGTGGCTAGGGCTCCATAATATGAAACCTGACAATTCTAGTTCATATATCTTCATCAACATTTATTTAATGTGGACTCGGACTACCAGTAGAAAGTTATTGGTCACATTTGCCTTAAACTCTTATAGCCTGCTAGCTTGGGTCTGAGAGAGCTGCTCATCTGATACCATTGAGAGAGCAGGGTGGAGGAAGGTCAAGTACTGCACTTAGGATAATATCTAATGGTGTTTTCAAAGAGCAGTGTAGAGAAAACCTCTTTTTGTAGAGTTTATTTTTCTCTCAGCCACAGATGCATTATTATATTATATGAATAGGGGGAGAAATATGAAAAACATGACTGATCTCTTTAATGAAAATTGGAATGAAATGATTTTATGGAGGAGATCTGCAAGAAGGCTGATATTTGAACATGAAGCCTTTTGTAAAATACTTGAAAGGATGTGGGAAATGCATGTGTGAACTGCAGCACGTTTAGTGGAAACGGACATTTTACAAAGAACGCATTCAAAAAGAGTGGCACTACTCCGGATTCTGTAAATGTCTAAGTGCTGATTTTACAAAACTGGACCTCCAGGAAGAGCCAATTAAGGAGCCAGGTAAAAAGACTTTTTTAAAGGTGCTTTAAAACACCAAAAACGTAAGCATGAGTTGCCGTAAGTCACTGATGCAAACCCTAGTTCCAAACAAGCAGTTAGTTGGCACTGACAATGGCTCTTCCTTGAAGCATGTGTAACTGCCAAAGTCTAGATGTCTAAATTATGCATGTATTTCCATTATATAATTGGAAAGACATACATCTTTGTAGGTCTGCCCAAACTATGTCCACAATATGCCGTCTTTGAAATGGTGTATGCAGCAGGTCAAAATATGTAAGAGTCAGTCGGATCTCTGTTCCTGAACATAAAATTACAAGTATTCATTAAGTAAACCTCTTCCTTAAAAAGTCTTTCAATTATAGTGAGTACCTGATGAATATCCAAATTAAAGTGAGAAATGGTGCAGAAGTGTGGAAATGGAGTTTAGCATTGCTTTTATCTGCATGCCTATGTCTCTTTTAAATTTAGTGAGTTTTTGCTCTTGAGACTGAAGGGACCGTTTGCATTGAACATTTTCTACATTATTTAAGAACATAAGATATGCCATACTGGGTCAGACCAAGGTCCATCAAGTCCAATATCCTGTTTCCAACAGTGGCCAATCTAGGTCACAAATTCCTAGCAGTTTCCCCCAAAGGACACAGGTTCCACAATGCTTGTACTGGGGCAAGCAGTGGATTTCTCGGGTCCTTTTTAATAATGGTTTATGGATCTTTCCTCCAGGAACTTGTCCAAACATTTTTTAAACCCAGCTACACTAACAGCTTTTACTACATCCTCCGGTAACGAATTCCAGAGTTTGATTACGCTTTGAGTGAAAAAAATATTTTCTTTTATTAGTCTTAAATAGATTACACTGTAGCTTCATTGCATGTCCCCTCGTCTTTCTATATTTTGATGGCTTAAACAATCAATCTACGTTTACCCATTCCACTCTATTCATTAAATTATAGACCTCTATCATATCTTCCCTCAGCCGTCTCTTTTCCAGGTTGAAGAGTCTTAACCTTTTTAGCCTCTCCTAATAGGGGTATCCTTCCATCCCCTTTACCATTTTGGTGGCTCTTCTCTGTACCTTTTCTAATAATGCTAAATCCTTTTTAAGATACGGTGACCAGAATTGCACAGAATATTCAAGGTGCGGTCGCACCATGGAACGATACAGAGGCATTATAATATCCTTTGTTTTATTCTCCATTCCTTTCCTTATGATTCCTAGCATTCTATTTGCTTTTTTGCCTCTGCTGCACACTGGGCAGAGGGTTTCAACATGTTATCCACGATGACTCCTGGGTGGTGGTTCCTAATATGGAATCTTGCATCATGTAACCATAATTAGTGTTGTCCTTTCCTAGGTGCATAACTTTGCACTTGTCCACGTTAAATTTCATCTGCCATTTGAACATCCAGTCTTCCAATTTATCAAGGTCCTCTTGCAATTTTTCACAATCCTCTTGGGTTTTAACAACTTTGAATAATTTTATATTATCTGAAAATTTGACTAACTCACTCATTATTCCCATTTCCAGGTCATTTACAAATATCTTAAAAAACAGCGCACCCAGCACAGATCTCTGGGGTACTCCACTATTCACCTTTCTCCATTGGGAAAATTGGCCATTTAGCCCTATCCTCTGCTTTCTATTTTTTAATCAGTTCCTGATCCACGATAGTACACTGCCTCCTATCCCATGAAATTTTAATTTTGCCAAGAGTCTCTCATGAGGGCCTTGTCAAAGGCTTTCTGAAAGTCCAGATACACTATATCAACTGACTCAGCTTATTCACACCTTCAAAAATACATAACAGATTAGTAAGACAAGACCTTCCTTGGCTGAAGCCATGTTGGTTGTCTCCCATTAAGCCATGACTATCTACATGTTCAATAATTTTGTTCTTTATAATGGTTTTACCATTTTTCCCGATACTGACATCAGGCTTACCGGTCTGTAGTTTCCTGGATCACCCCTGGAACCCTTTTTAAAAATTGGCATTAAATTGGCCATCCTCTAATCTTCAAGTATTGAGATGATTTTAATGATAGTTCACAGATTGCTAATAGCAGGTCTGCAATCTCATATTTCAGTTCTTTCAATACCCTTGGATGTATACCATCCAGTCCAGGTGATTTGCTACTCTTCAGTTTATCTAACAGTTGTAATACATCTTCCTGGTGTATTGATATTCCTTTCAATTCTTCATTTCAGGAATGCTGACTCTATTTCTGACACAGTGAGAGTATTTTATAACCGAGCATCTAGTTAAAGTACATTTTAATGCACTTAAATTAAACCTATTTTATGGAGACCAGTAGGTATCTACTTGTCTTTATAAAACACTAACATAAGTGTCAGAGAATTTGCCTTAAATTAAAACATGATCCTTTCTTTCTTTCTTTCTTTCTTTGTTTATTTGGATTTATTAATTGTCTTCATGAATCCAAGTGTTTCATCCAAGATGATGTACAAACTCAATAAAAACATAAAATATAAAAATATATAAAATATCAAAGAACAAGGAAATCCAGTAGCATGTGTTTTCCTCCGTAAACCATCTTACATAAAAACATGTCTCACAAATATGACAGAATTTTAAAATAAAAATCTTCTAATTAAATTATTAGGCATTCACACCATCCATGCCCCACCCAAACTGCCCCAATGTTCGCGCTATCCTGTGCTGGGTCCACCGCCAACATTCCTGCCGGTGGGGAGGGGTGCAGAGCGATTGATGCTCTGCCCCTCCCCCCACTGACAGGAATGCTGGCAGAGGACCCGGCACAGATTAAAGGTCTAATACACGCCGCAGCACCCTTGCAATGTTCTCTTTAATCTGTGCCGGGTCCTCCGCCGGCATTCCTGTCAGTGGGGGAAGGGGCAGAGCGTCGATCCAGCGCAGGTTAGCGGGAATATTGAACTGCTCATATGCACGTCCACATTGAAAGTACACAACACACATACATTTACGCTGGTTGATATAAGAGATCATTTGTGTAGATAAGTGCCTAAAACTGGACACCACCTTATAAAATTCCTCCTAGAAAATCTTTATTTCCAGTGAAAGCCAGAAAGCAATGGAGGCTCTAGCTGATAGAAAATACTGTGATTAAAGCAGTCATACTAAAATAGAGAATTCATTAGGCAGATAAAACAAAGAAAAGTGAAGATATTCATAGAAACGGAGAAAATGATGGCAGATAAAGACCATATGGCCTATCCAGTTGGCTCATCTCACTAATTACAAAACCCTACAATCCTTCCCTTTCTCTCAGAGATCCTCTGTAGTTGTCCTATGTTTTCTTGAATTCAGACACTGAGCAGCTGTTGGTGTTAAAAATGTCTGAAAGCTCTTTTTACTTAGCCATTCCCTCATTTTTATGTTACAAAAAGGGGGGGGGGGTTAAACAGAAGAGGATTGTAATGAAAGTCTGGGATAATCTGCACAGAATGCCAGATACAGCCCTAGAAAGCAGTAGTATGATTGCCTCATACTGGTTACTGACATCTTCTTGGAGACTTGACACAATGGTGGTACAACAGTATTGGGCATCCAGTACTGTTCTTCCATGAGTTCTTATGTTAAGGTCAGCTGGGTTGAGAGATACAATTACTCCTCAGCAGTCTGACCTATTAGATATTATGTTAGCTGTCACACTGTCAACTATAATGGATAACTGAAAAAGCTATCTAGGCTAATGTATATTTTTGGTGGAATTTCCTCTGTTTATTATACAAAGTAGACTTCATAGGATTGATCATTTTGTAAAGAAAAGGGCTCTGATGATATCTTATTTGTCTTCTTAATCTGTGCCTGTTATGGGTGTTTTTCATTTAAATGCATTGTCCTCCTCTTACTCTCCTGGCGAATCATTGTTTGGATTTGGACATTATCCATACAGGGGGTGGACTGTTACAGGCAATATTATACCGTAAGATAACTAATCATAATAGTTTGTTACACTATTCTAGTTTACATCTGCAGCATCTCTGGGACAGTATACCTATGGGCCAATTTTTACAGGTTCGTAGGTTGTGCTCAGGAGAGGTTGATTTTCATCAACAGGCCAGGGGATTGTCTCAAAGATTTAGGCAGAAATTGTATCCCCACAGTGTGATCAAATGAGCGTATATTAGGACAAGGAGTGTCAATCATTTTTTTCTATTCCGGCAGGAACAGGAATCTGATTTTGGGGGCAGGACTTGTTTTACTGTATTCTTCAGAAGCCTTCACTATTAAAACATTGTGAAAAAGCATTGACATTGGCTTGAAATACATCCAGTGTTTACTCAGGGATTGTGATTTGCATTTAGTCGTTCCTGGAATTTACGGGAATGCTTGGTTGCTACCCGTCTGCGACGCTCGTATGAACAATGGGGAGGACATCAGGTGTGCGGGCATTGTGTTATTTGTCCATTAACATTAGAGATTTCTGAATTTCGTCACCTGGGTTTGCAACGCCCATAGATCTAATTCTACATGTGAGTCTCAGGCAATTGTATACATGATTCTATACCCTTGCAATAAGATATAAATTGGACAGATGTCCCGTAAATTTAAAACCAGGATTATTGAGCGTGTCTCGGCTCTACGTCGGGTTATGATTTCAGCCCCCCTCATCAAAGTGGAGGATGCTGGGGATCTCAATCTGCATTTATTGAAGCGTGAACAGGAGTTTATTTTTCATTGGCAGACAGTGGTTCTGCAGGGAATCAATTCAGTGATGGAATGATATTGGTTCTATTGAGCCCTCTGTGTGTGGGGTGAATCGCTGTAGGAGTGTCTTTGAAATTCATTTCTATTTTTATTTTTATCCTTATTCTTTAACTTGCAATAGGTAAAGATGGCCTGTCTGGTTTATAGGACCTGGAATTTTAGGTGTATTACTGAAGGCCAGTGCAACTTCTTTAGAATGAGTAAGGTGTTGCAGGAAGGTTGGTGATTGGAGGAGTGATTCTGAGGGGGGGAGGTTACAGGTTTTAAAAGCAGGGCGTGTTTGGTTGGTAGGTGTTTGCTCTGGGAACTGAAGGATCAGCTGTTTGTTCAGGGATGTAAAAGTTTGAAGATAAGAGTTAGATTTGGTAGTGATTTTAAGGTGAACGAGTAGTTGGGTGATATTTGATACTTGTTATTATATTGTAGGTGTGTTTGGATTTCAAAGCATTTTCTTGGATGTGTAGAGTATGAATTGAGGAATAGTGGCTTGTGGAGGAGTTCTTTGATGAAGCCGCAACAGTGGTGAAACCAACAGCCGTGGGTTGGATACAACCCCGCAGGATGTAATATTGCATTTGATGACTTTTAATACATTACTTAGGCGGCAGGGTATTAATGTTCTTCGAATGAAGGCGGTATATCAATAATGTCTTAACATCTTTGTTAACTGCAGTTTTCATTCTGTGCTTTGGTATCATGTATTTAGGATTTTTCTAGACCTATGCAGCAAAGGGGACGATGAAGAGGTTTACATGGTGGTGTGATTACAGGTTTCCTGAATCGCTAAAGTCTACGGTTTGCGTCTCCGGCATTGGTAGCAAGCAATATATGAAGTTATTAAACAGTAATTTAAGATGTATTTATGTGTGATAGTGAAGTTTAGGTAAGATATATTTGTAAGTCCCACTGTATTTGTTATTGATTTATTATTTATGGCACTCAGTATTGGATTTATTTATTTGGAAGAATCATTAATGTATACATGGTGTCACGCACACGAATTATGTTTTACTTGTTCTGTTTGCATAATACAAAAAAAGAGCAAAGACAATAGACTTAAAAAAAGAACAGTTTTGGGCTTCCCAGAAGGCTAAGGTAACCTGCATGGAGGGATCATGGTTAAAATCCACACCTCAGTGACCATAGAAAGGCTTAATTATTTTTTAACAATAGCTTCACTAACCTTTGTGCCTTGGATTATTGCAAAATGCAATAAAATGTAGAAGGAGACCTGGATATTAGCTTAAGTTTTGGTCTTGTGAAAAACAATGATTAAAATGCAAAAGCCAGAAGTGGCCAACTAGTCAAAGTGGTAGAGTCCATAACTAACAAGATTATGAGCATTCTTTGGACAGATATTGAGGGCAGTGGTAGGAAAAGGATTAAGAGGTCAGGTAAAAGACCTGGGTGAAGGGGAAATGGTGTTGGTTTTCTACACAGAATGGTACCTACACAGAATGGACAAATCTGAACTGAGCAGACTAGAAGCACTATTTGCATAGGTTATCTAGGTCAGAATACTGATGTCCATGTGACATTTTATAAAATAGGATTAAGGGAATGCAGGAACAGATATGCATTTGCTACATGCAAATGTACAAACAAAGAGCATCTTCACTTGGGGTGTTACACATGTAAAGGACAGAACTCATATGTATAAGTGCCGGTTTATGTAAAAGTACACATACAAATCGAAACCTCCAGATCCAGAATAGGGTAATTTTTTTTTTCCTGTTTGACAGGGTGTGGGCTTTGGTGGGTGGGACAGCTGCTGATGGACTCCTCCTCTAAAACATTTGAGTAATTTCGGGAGGAGTTAGAAAGCCCCCATAGGGAGCCCAATCAGTGGCTACAGCTGTGACATTATCTCTTCTCCTGTCTCTCAGCCTCTTCAGATTTTATTTACATTTATTTATTTACATTCTCTTATATACCGCGCTATTCTGCATCAGTGCGGTTTACATTGAACAAACTGAAATTACATTGAACAGGGCATTATAACTTGGAGATAACTATTTTACAGGGAACATGGGCTATGGAGGGTTAAGTGGCTTGCCCAAGACCACAAGGAGCACCTGTGGGACTAGAAACACCAGTCCTTCCGGCCCAAGGTTGCTGTCCTCTAGTGGTATTTGAACCCCCGACCTTCCGGCCAGATTTACCAGAAGACTGGGATTTGGAACACTTTTTTTAGGAGGAGAAAAGCTCTTCCTGGAGTGGCTTCCACTTTTTATCCTATCCTGGAGGAACGCTGTTTCCTATACTACTAGTGTACAAAAAACCTGGGAGACAGAGAAGGGTGATTCTTTATCACAAGATTGGGGAATCTTCTGGGTGAAGATGGTTTGGGTCTCTCTCTCTACTTCACTCACTTTACTTTCTAGAGCACTGGGTGTTGTGGACTCCGGTCCATCTTTTTAAATTAGGCAGGAAACATCCAACAAAAGTTGGTCCTATCAAGCTTCACCTGGGACTTTCATGCACATGTTGTATTCTTGCACTAATCTTCAAGAGTTGTGGTCTGACATATTGAGCTGCATGGAAGCTGTTTTTCAGATTAAAGAGAATCCTTAATTTACAAGATTGTAATATGAAAGGCATCAGCACTTCAGGCAGACCTCTTGAAATCTAACTCCCACCTTTTTTCTTTAATGATTTCCTTGGTAATTAAGTTAATACTTTCCAGTTGGAAAAATAATATTGCCATTGATGTAAATGGTTGGTGGAACCTTCTTTGCTTGATTCGCTACTATGAAGTGGCTGCGGCAGAAAAGCGGAACTATATGTTTCACTGTCTGTGTGTGGTCCTCTCTAGAGAAACTTGATGAGTTAGCGCAGCATATTGTATAACTTGCCTAGAACTTGGTGTATCTTTGTTACTGGGGGTTTTTGTATGCAAAAAGTTCAATAAAGATAGTTGAACACAGGCAGTAGATGACTCAACTGTTTGGAGAGGTTAAAGTGGGGTGAGGTCAGGACAGGACTGGGGCAGGGCAAGTTGAAATCATAGGAGTGGGGGTAACACCTATGTCAACATTAAAGGGACAATGAGGGCACTTTCAAACACAGCAGGGAATAGGCCCTTCACTGGGTGGCTCTGGTGCAGCTGCACCAGCTGCCTCCTCTCTACTACTACTACTACTATTGAACATTTGTATAGTGCTACAAGATGTATGCAGCGCTGCACAGACACATGTAAAAGATGGTCCCTGATCATCAGAGCTTACAATCTAGTCAAGACAGTACCTCTGTTACTGATAGTAATATGTACACATAATGCACTCCAAAAAAATCAAAATAATGCACCAAAGTAATACAATGTATTTGCAATGTTCTGGAAATACCGTATTTTCCGGCGTATAAGACGACTGGGCGTATAAGACGACCCCCTACTTTTCCTGTTAAAATATAGGGTTTGGCCTATACTCGCCGTATAAGACTACCCCTCTTCCAGCGCACACCAAAAAAAAAAAAAAAACATCAGATTTGATTCAAACTGTGACAAGCAGGCGGTATTTAATATAGATCTGAAGTTCTCCAGAACTATAATTCTCAAGGAGTGTGTGATGTTATGAGCGTGTGTGGTCTCACTTCACTCTCTACTTGTAATTCCTGTCTTTATGTACACATCTATGCCATTAGCTTCACAAAATACTGTGTGACATCGGAAGCCCAGCATATGCAAATTCACCTCATACATATTCATTATGGATAGCCTTAAAATGCAGCAGTTTGTGTGCTCAGCAAGACAGGTCCAGGCAGTCCTGCCATAAACCCTTTAAAATCTGAGGCTGCAGTCCCCTATGTTCTTCTCAGGCGAGACATTCCACCTCACTTCAAAGTGACAGATGTTGGTCACATTATCAGAGACTCTGGTTCAGAACGAAATATAAACAATACTTCTTTGTCGTGGTGGTTCTTTCCTCGATACAGCTTCTACAAACCTCGAAAACACCCGACTCCGCCCATCACGACGCCTGATTGGCCAGAAGACCTCCTCCATGTCTAATGCGTGCTAGACGCCGTTACCCAGTAATGTCCCCTACTGCTCTAGTTCGCGAGAAATAAAAGCAAATAATAAAAAGAATACACCGTAGAATCCCTCGCCGATTGGCTTGAGCCGCTGTCAGCCAGCAGGCTATCCTGCCCTTCATTGGCCCGTTCTACCACAGACGGTTGACGGCGCGCGGGAGTGGGGAAGAGAGGGAGGTAGATAAACTTTTATTTATTTTTATTATTAATACAAAGATGTGTCATGCCATCTTCAACATAGGCTCTGAGCGTACGCATTTTATTATGTTGTTACTATAAACGCTTCTAGAGTGATTAATGATGATGCCCCTCCCCCTCGTCCCTCGACTTACTGTTCAGCCCTGGCTCTTCGTTGTTATTGTCGACGGCAGTGGTACAGTGCTGCTCTGGGGAAGACATAGCAGGGATAATAGGCGGAACGAAGCTGGAGCTTCTCAGCTGATACTAAAACTCTCGTGCACATAGAGAGACAGCACGCGCATATACACAAAGCGAGACAGAGCCACGTCGCAGAACGTGTACCGGCGTATAAGACGACCCCCGACTTTTGAGCATATTTTCAGGGCTTAGAAAGTTGTCTTATACGCCGGAAAATACGGTATATGCAGGGGCTTTAACACTTAGCTACCAGTCAGTCCTATCCCCTAGTGCAACAGCTTCCTGATGGCCATGCGAACAGTGGTATTCAGCAGAATTGTAACAGTAATTCCTTATCATCCTGCTAGACCAGTTCAGACAGGTGGATTGTGTTCCCCCACCAGACAATATTCTCCTTAGTTGTAGTTTCATGGGTAACATTTTAATTTTTAATTTGATACAGTGTGGATTGCTGCAAGGACCTGCTGTTTCATACTGATGAGCATTATGTTATAAACTATCAGATATCATTCCTTATGGTTATTAAGTTACCACATTACTAAATCAATAGTGATCACACCATGTCTATTTCAGTTACAGCATGGGTCCCCAATGCATACATTTCACAATGCTCTAAAACAGCATTTAGTGTTCTAATATTTTCGTCTATGGACACATATCCTTGTAAAGAAGGGGTTTCCTTTACAAATTTAGATAGGTGGTGCTTAGATAATTGAGTTCAAGTTCCTTTTTTTTAAATTAGGTTGCTCTGTTCCCAAAAATTGGTGCCCTTACCCGTTGTTATTACAGCATCTTTAACCACAGGCTTTTATGCTTACAGGACTATCCCAATGGTAAAAATTCCTGGGTGAGTTCACAACTGCTGTCACAAGTGAGTCCATTTATAATGACCTCTTAGATTACTAGGGCTATGAATATGATACTTTTCCTCCTCATCCCTTCTCTTTGTTTCTCCCTTAATTTGGGTTACATGATTTACATACTACAACTGACATTATTATTTAATGTCCTCCTTATTGTACCACCTTTTAATGTATTTTGTTCTTATTAGGCCACCGGCTCCTGCACTGCATTCCCAACAGCCCGACCCCTGATCCAGCCTTTCAAGGCCAGGGTTGGGCTGTGGGGATGCTCACTGCTCCCTCCTGCCGCTTTCTGGTCCTGGGCCCACCGACCCTGGTGACCCTCGGAGGTGGAATAATTTCCCCATGCTGGTCGCCGGCCTCGGACGTACAGGGCCGACATTAGAATCGGCCCTGTACGTTCAGGGCCAATGACCGCCCACCCTAACTCTGCCCCTGATCCGCCCCTTCCCCACCCCCATCTAACTTCCCCGTTCAACTGGCGGGGAAGTTAGCTACTGGCGGGAAGGGGCACGAATAGCAGTGATGGACATCCTATTGGGACATCCATCCCTGCTAGTCGCGGGTCGGAATGACCCCAATTGTATTTATTTTTAGCCTTACCTTTTTAATTTTTTAAGTCATACTGCATGATTATTTTATGATTTTCTTTTATGATTATTTTTCTTATATTTATTTATATAATTTTATTAGTAATGTGCATATACTTTTATTTTTTGAGGCTTGTACCCCCTGAGAAAGGCATTTGCTGACATGCGTTGGGGATTCTTCTCAATAAAAGCAGATTGTAACCACTACCATTCCAGTCACCTCACTTTTTTGTGTTCTGCTTTCTATAGGATGGCCTGAAAAAGAGCCTCTCCTTTAGCTCCATGAAAGTTCAGGTAGCAGCTCTGGCCTGTTTCTGAGGTCCAATGACTGGTAAATCTCTAGCCTTGCATCCGGACGTCTCACACTTTCTCCCGGGGGTTTGGCGTTTTTGTCCTCCCCTCTGGTCTATGATCCCTTTCTGGGATCTGCTCAGGGCCCTGATGACAGTGCCCTTTGAGCCATTGAAGTGTGCTACTTTAAAGGATTTGATGATCAAGACAGTCTTCTTGGTCACGATTTGTTCCACAAGGCGGATTTCGGAACTGCAGGCTCTGTCTTGCTGAGATCCTTATCTGTCTTTTCCAAAGGAGGCCATTTCTATTCAGCCTATGCTTTTCTTCTTGCCTAAGGTGCTTCCTCTCTTTCATGTCTGCCCTCCTCTATGGAACAGTCCCAGGGGAAGGAAAAGGATCTTCACCTTGTGGATGTTCGGAGTATGCTTCTCCAGTACTTTTAGGTTACAAATTCCTTTTGTAAGTCTGATCATCTTTTTTGTGGTGTTTGCTGGCCTACACAAGGGTGAGGTGGCAGCTAAGTCAATTTGGGGCACTGGATTAAGAAAGCTATTTCCACAGCATATCTGTTGCGGAACTGGCTGGTTCCAGAGGGTTTGTATGCCCATTCTACCTGAGCCCAAGTGCCCTGGTAGGTGTGACAGAGCTTGGTAGCCTCTGCAGATATTTGTTGAGCAGCAACATGGGTATCACTTTGCACTTTTATCAAGCATTACTGTTTGGATATCCATGCTAGGGCGGGTATGGCCTTTGGCTCAAGGGTTTTGTGAGCTGCTTTGTCTTCTTCCTCACCAGTGGCATTGTAGCTTTGGTACATTCTACTTGTCTGGACTGGTCTTGCAGGCTCAACCCTGGAACTGTATTGTTCTGTTCTTCTGCTGCGGTACCCTTGAGTCCACTATAATTTTATACTTGGCTCTGTAGGTTCATCTTCTACTGACAGCCTTCTGTTTATGCTTTCCTGTACATTGTTCTCTACTGTTTCATTATTCATTGTTGCCCACGTTGAGATTGTGTGAGGCTTGCCATGTTTCTCCCATTTGCTCTGGGATGAATACTGAAGGGATTTCTGGTAGCATGATCCAACTCATTACCGCCCTGTCTCTCACCTTCCATTCCTTTCTAAGCTTCTCGGAAAGATCGTCTTCGCGCAACTCTCTCACCATCTCGATTCCACCAACTATCTTCATCCCCGTCAATCAGGTTTCCGTCCAGGGCACAGTGTTGAAACCACCCTTCTTGCTTTCACTAATTCCCTGCATGTGGCACATGATCGTGGGGACATTTCGGTGGCGGTAGCACTTGATCTCTCTGCGGCCTTTGATCTAGTCGACCACTCCCTCCTTCTAACCCGTCTCCGTGAAGCTGGCCTTTACGGCAATGTCCATAGGTGGTTTCACTCCTTTCTCTATGCCCGATCAGCCTCAGTCCTTCCTGCTTCCTCCTCCGTGCCATCGTCCGCCCCCTTTCCTCTACCTTGTGGGGTTCCCCAGGGTTCTGTCTTGGCCCCTCTTCTGTTTAATCTGTTCTTGGTACCCCTCACACTAGTCATCCAGCAATTCGGGATATCTGCTTTCTACTACGCGGATGATATTCTTCTTCTGCACCACACATCCCCTTCCCACCCCGACCTCACTCCTCTAAACAACTGCCTCACAGCCGTCACTCACTGGTTGACCCAGAACTGTCTCCACCTTAACCTGACTAAGACCACCGCCATCTGGTTCCCTCATGGTCACCCTTCCCCCCCCTCTAGCCCCATCCCTTTCCAGCACCCCTATACCCTTGGTCACCTCCTTTCGTTATCTCGGTGTTCTCTTTGACTCGGACCTCACTTTCCACGCTCATATTTCCCATATCACTAAAACCTCTTTCTATTTTCTACGTCAAATTCGTGCCATTCGTCCTTTCCTCTCCATTTCCGCTCTTTCCACACTACTTCTCTCCCTAGTTATGTCCCGGGTCGACTTTTCTAACTCTATCCTCACCGGCTTGTCTTCTTCCCAACTTCATCGTCTTCAGAGAATCCAAAACACCGCAGCTCGCCTTCTCACGCACTCATCTCCCTATCACCACATAACCCCTCTTCTCATCCATCTACACTGGTTACCCGTTTCCTTTCGTTCCCAGTACAAACTACTCACTTTAGTTCACAAGGCCCTTCACACCAGTACCCCACAATATCTAGCTGACCTCATTCATTTTCACACTCCCAGGCACACTCCCCGCTCATTCCATCTGAACCGTCTCACCCTTCCTTCCCCTGCCACTGCCCGTCTTCAATCCACTCACTCTTCAGCTTTTTTCTTTATAGGCCCCGCACTATGGAATTCCCTTCCCACTTCCCTTCGTTTAGAACCCTGTCATGCAGCATTCAAACAGCAGCTAAAAACCCACCTTTTTTCCCTGGCCTTTAACCTCCCTACCTCCTCTCCCCCCTTATAACTCTATTCCCCTCCCCTACTGCTTCTTACCCCACTTTGCTTTTAAATTGTAAATTTCTTTTCCTTTCCGGCTTCGTGCCTTTTATTGGTTTTTATTTATTGTACACCGCTCTGATTTTACTGAAGGGCGGTCAATCAAGTTTTAATAAACATAAACATAGCTGAGGTGAATAGAGGCATGGGAGTGATGTCATTGAAACCTGGGCTTTTCATTGGTTCTTTGTTTCCACCAATCTGCTGGTGGGGGAACAAAACCCATTTGTCTGGATTAGTCTAGCAGGACTCAAGGAAAGGACATTAACTGGTAAGTAAAATGTCATCTTGTAGTTACTGGCAACAATAAAATAATTTACCTATCAGTTTTTTGGTAGGTTGCCAAATGATCACTAGGCTGCAGATCTGCAGGCCTTTGGTAATTCAACAATAAATTAAACATACTTGAAATATTTATGTAGTAGTATTTAGTACATACCTTTCCAGTAGTAGTTCAAAGCAAATTACAATCTGGTATTTCTCTGTACCCTTGAAGGCTTAAAATCTTAATTGTATCTGAGGCAGTAAAGGGCTAAGTAACTTGCTGAAGACATCAAGGAATGCCAGTGGGATTTGAACCCTGGTCTCTTTGATCATGAGGCTACTCTTTACCTGTATGACTGTCACTAATGGTAGAGCAGGCTGAGAACCAGAGAAGCCAGGGTTCAAATCCCACTGCCAGCTCTTGTGAACTTGGGCAAATCACTTATCATCCATTGCCTCGGGTATAAACTTAGGGTCATGTTTACTAAGCCCCATGCTGGTAATGTGGGTTTGGGCTGCTTCATTAGCACAGGATGGCTACATCTGCCCCCCGGCATTTACTGGGGCTTGCCACAGTAAAACTACAGTGAGAGCAACTACCTGCACTATATGTGCCAAGAGCAGGCAGTGTGGGTTTGAAATGCCTGTGCTAGCAGCGTGGTGGCCAGAACACCCACCCAGTCTCTGCCCCAACATGTGCTGCTAGGTTAGCATGGTGTTTGTGATGCAATGCCGAAACCACACGCTTTAGTAAATATGTCCATTCTACAAGGACTCCCACAATCCACAATAAGCTCCTTGCAACTCGCAATGAACACCGCTGCCAGGGTTCTTCTAGGAGCGGCCAGAAGTGAACACATCACACCTATCCTCAAAGAGCTCCATTGGCTCCCTATACACGGAAGACTTACATTCAAAACCCTCCTTCTCACATTTAAGGCCTTAAATGGTTTATCGTCCACATCACTTACCAAACTCATCCAATCCATCCCATCAAATAGAAATAGGAGACATGCAGCATTAAACTCACTAACAACCCCAAAGGCTATAACAACGTGCAGCCTATCAACATCAAACAGAGCTTTCATATTTAGCGCACCAAAATACTGGAATGCTCTCCCACCTGATCTCCGCGCCATAACCGACCTAACCCAGTTCAGAAAGGCCCTTAAACTGCACCTTTTCATCAAATACTACCCTACATGAACCGTAACATAACAGCCTCACCCTAGTATAATCCACAATACCCCTCTTGTTCCAAGCATCACTGCTAATTTTATGTAAATAGTTCGAGCATGCTATCTAGCTAATAGATCATATACTCCATGTAAATAGTTCTCCCATGTTATCCAAGTTGATACTCCTGTTATATGTAATACCAAACAGCCTGTTGTTCTGGTTCCTTTCTGTTATTTGTAAACCGCGCTGATGTCAAAGAGTGCGGTATATAAGAAGTTGAAATAAATAATAAATAAATAAAATTGTAAGCCCTCTGGGGATAAGAAAACACCAACTCTACCTGAACGTTCTATGTAAACCGTCTTGATTTGTAGAAAGACGGTATATAAAAAATGTTAAATAAATAAATAAATGTAACGCGCCTTAAGCTACTATTGAGAAAGACATGAACTAAATCCATATCCCAAATCTAGTACTGGAAGTATTGTGAAATAATACAAAACCTTACAAAAGTCTTTCAGTACCTATAGAGCAATTCTGCCATACCATAACAGAAATAACTTACAGTGCCCTATGTAAGAAAAGGCAGCACTGTAAACACTACAGTGGCCATTAGAACATCAATACTCCTATTGGGAAAACTAAAGCAGCTAGATTAGTACAGAAAGATCCTACAGAGAAATTTAGTGTTAACAGAATACCTGGCCTCTTTCACACATGCAGAACATAGACAGACCCTCACCAAATACAGAATAAGTAACCATGAACTAAAAATAGAAATATTTCGACAAAACAAAACTTAAACTCCAAGAAGCCAGACTCTGGCATGCAATGCAGAGTCAGAGAAAAAGACATAGTGATGCATTTCCCCCAGCCTCTAAAATACTCCCCTGTGCCCACTTTCTACAGGACAGTTAAAAAACTCCCAATGGATTGTGTTGAAAACTTTCATGGCATCAATTACCAGTAGGAAAATTAATTTTCTCTCTCTTTTTTGCTATGTGCTTTAAGTCAGTCATTTTTAAGCATTTTCTAAAGCCTGCCTTTATGAAACAAATCCAATCTGATCAGGATGAATAAGGTTTGACAGCACTCCATTTAGTCTGGAGGCAAGAATTGTAGCAAAAATTAATCAAATAGTAAGGACAGAAATATGCCAATAAGTTTGACATTCTGTCTTATCTTTTTGTTTTTTTGAATTGCAGTATTCCTAGGCGTTCCTCCAGTCCAGTCCCTTTACTTCTGGGCTGTGCTCCTCTACCAGCAGCTTTGGAGACTGAGCTCGTCATCTTTCTGATGGTCCTCCAGTATAAATACCTCTGGCTTCTCCCACCAGATCCAGTTTAGCTCAGTCTCCAAAGCAGCTAGTAGGAGCACTAAGCCAGTAGAGAGGCTTATTGGAGAGATTTAAAATATTTTTTATGTTGATTTCCTGATTGGTGGCAATTAGGTAGTATTTATTTTGGGTTACTTTAGTATAGACAGGAGTCTTTGGGAGAGAACTCTTCCTTTACCCTCCCACCCCTCCCTCCCTCTAGTTACCTTGTCGGGCCCGTAAGGAAAGTGCCGGGTGTAGAAGGAGAGAGGGACTGGAACCGAAGCGCCTCACGATCCTTCGGAGGTGAGAAGCTGCGCCGAGAAGCAGGAGTGTTTTTTTGGGGAGGGGGGCTTCCTTACGCGCCGATCCCACCTTGCTGCCGAAGCCCTCGTGGAGGCTGAGCACGAGGGCCGGATCCGGCAGTCGGCGCAGAGACTGCATGCAGCTGGAAACAGAAGCGGCTGTATTTCGGCAGCGAACCGCATGGCGCAGGCCGCGGTGGTGCCAGCCATTTAGCTTGAAGCAGTACCGTTTACCACCGGGGAAGAAGCAACGGAGGTAGGTGGCTGGCTTTGGGCGGTGAAGAGAGTGCATTTTGTCTTTGCGCGCTTTTGTGTGTCGGGACCTGGCAGAGGGAGCGTTTATTTATGACAAATGGGTCTCCCAGGATTCAATAATTCGTTGTCTCCGTTTGTAAAAAAAAAAAAAAGAAAAAAAAAGAGAACACGTTCTTTGTTTTGGAGGGGCCTTGGATAGACAGATAACAGGCCCCTAGACACTGGAACTTTTGGGGTTAACGGGTTCCCTAACTCATCATGCCAGCTAGGCCACAGTGTTTAGTGTGTGGCGCAAAGTGTGGAGCAATGTCAGAGGCAGGCATCTGCGGGGGGTGCGCGATGGAAGCCGCCTCTGTAGAGCAGGAGATCCAGGCCAGTTTGGCACTGGAACCGGTAGATGGCACCTCTCATGATTCAGGGGAGGTGGTAGGGGCAGGGCAGGGTTTGGAGGATCCTTCTCCCTCGGCTCATGAGCAGCCGGTCCCTACCCAGCCTCTCCCTGGCCCATCCACCTTGCAGGCGGGTCAGGAAGGGCGGAGGGATTGGGCGATTTCTCCCCAGAGTTTGTTTTGCTTCTGCATAAGGCATTTTGTCTTCGGAAGCAGGAGCAGAGGCAGGGAGCAGGGCAGGACTGTCCCCCCAAGAGGATTGAGTCCAGCGAAGAAGAGCCCACGATACCCCATAAGAGACAGAAGCTAGCTAAGGACTATTCACCTTCTCTGCCATTGGTGGGAGATCGGGAAGAGGAGGTTTCCGATCCAGAGATAGGGGAAGACCAGGAAGAACTGGAAGAGAGCGAGATTCTGGAAGAACATAGAGCCAGGATAGTATGAGTTTTCCGCCGAGAGGATTTACCGACTTTGATCACAGAATCTTTGAAGGTCCTCAACATGGCCCCGGGAGTGCCAGTTGACGAGGAGGCACTGGAGGACCCGCTAATTCAGGCAGTAAGAAAATCACAGAATGTTTTACCGGTGCACTGTGTGGTGAAACAGATGATTCAGGAAGAATGGGATAAGCCGGACTCGGGTCTAAAGGGGGTCCGGTCCATGGCCCGTCTGTATCCTTTACTGGAGCTTGATAGAGAGTTATTGCAGTCGCCTAGGGTGGACGCCGCGGTGTCGGCGGTCACTAAGAAGACTACTATTCCTGTGGAGGGCAGTGCAGCACTGCGGGACTCACAGGACCGGAAGTTGGATACATTGTTGAAGCAAGCTTTTGACATCAGTGCTCTGGCGCTTCAGGCCTCTGTGTGTGGCACGTGGGTAGTGCGCGCTTGTCTACGCTGGTCGCAGCAGCTCCAGCGGTCCGGCGACTCCCCCAGCGGTCTGCAGGGGGAAGCGGAAATAATTGAGTCCAGGGGCAGCCTATTTGGCGGATAGCCAGTATGACCTTGTCAGAAGTTTGTCAAAGAACATGGCCTCAGTGGTCACGGCCAGACGGTACCTATGGCTGCATAACTGGGCAGCGGATGGGTCCTCTAAGACTCGACTTAGCAAGCTCCCCTTCAAGGGTAAACTTCTGTTTGGAGAAGATTGGACAAGTTGGTGAAGGATTTGGGTGAGTCCAAGGGAGGCAGGCTCCCTGAGGACAGGCAGAAGCAAAATCGCGCTCCCACTCCTGCAAGGGCGCAGCAGCGGGAGGCCCGGAAGTTCCAGTTGCCGTGATACGTGCCTTTTCAAAGAGGACGTTTTTCCTCCAGGGGACAGGCTTTCAGGGGTTTCGTGGAGTGGGGAGAGGGTTTGGGTCCTCTTCCTCAGCCACGGGACCAAGGAAGACGCATTGAAGTGAGGGGGGTCCAGGAGGGGGTACTGCCAGTAGGAGGGCGTTTACAACGGTTCCTTCCCCTGGACCCGGGTCACATCCAATCAGTGGGTTCTGGAAGTAATTCGAGATGGTTATTTATTTATTTATTTTATTTATTTAGATAGATTTGTATGCCACCTTTTCCTTCAATCAAGGAAAAGGTGGCATATAAATCTGTTATGTGCTCAAATTATGTGCTCGAATTGGCAAGCCCGGTGTTCCCATCCGGCAGAGAGAGCAGTAGTGGAAGAAACTCTGGACAGGCTGCTGGAATTGGAAGCGGTCGTGCCGGTGCCCTTCGACCAGTACGGATGCGGTCGATACTCCATCTATTTCGTGGTGCCAAAGAAAGAGGGCACATTTCGTCCTATTCTCGACCTGAAGCGTGTCAATCGGTGTCTACGAGTCCCTCATTTTCGCATGGAAACCCTGAGGTCGGTAATAGTGGCGGTGTGGCAGGGAGAATTTTTGACCTCTCTCAATCTGACTGAAGCATATTTGCATATTCCGGTGCGAGAGTCACATCAGCAGTTCCTGTGGTTTGCAGTACCAAAAGGACACTTTCAGTTTCAGGCCTTGCCATTCGACCTGGCAACTGCTCCACGCACATTCACCAAGGGTAATGGTGGTAGTTGTGGCGGCGCTGCACAAGGAAGGGATCCTGGTCCACCCGTACCTTGATGATTGGTTAATCCAGGCCAAGTCCGAGGAGGAGAGTCGGAAGGTTACAGACAGGGTTGTAGACTTCCTTTGGAGTCTGGGGTGGGCGATCAATCTGGCGAAAAGCAGACTGTCTCCATCCAAAGTGATAGAGTATCTCAGAGCAAGATTCGACACAGACAAAGGAAAGGTGTTCCTTCGGTTCAGAGGGCGGTTGGTCTGAGACTTTTGATTCGTCAGTTTCTGGCCATGAAGTCTCCCTCGGCGTGGCATTACCTACAGGTCCTGGAGACGATGGTGGCAATGATTGAGCTGGTTCCGTGGGCCAGGGCCCATATGAGACCACTTCAGCATGCTCTTCTTCGTCGTTGGTCTCATCAACATCAGTCCCTGTCAGTCCAACTTCAGTGTCCTCTGGAAACCAGGGAATCCCTGCTTTGGTGGTTCCGGCCAGAAATTTTAGAGAGGGGCATGCCCTTAGAGTCCCCAAGATGGTTGCAGTTGACAACAGATGCCAGTCTGTCGGGTTGGGGGGCACACTGCGAGGGGCACTGCGAGGGATGGCGGTGGAAGCCCAGTGGTCCATCAAGAGGTTGGAAATGAGAGCAGTAGTTCTAGCGCTCAGGGCCTTTGAGCAGTGGGTACACCAGAAGGCGGTCTGGGTGTTTTCGGACAATGTGACCACGGTGGCCTATATCAATCGGCAGGGCGGCACAAGCAGCACTCTCTTGGAGGAGGAGGCAGAAGGGCTGTTGACGTGGGCTGAAGAACACCTGGCGGCGCTATCGGCACAACATGTAGCAGGAGTAGAAAATGTGGAGGCGGACTTCTTGAGCAGGCGCAGGGTGGATCCTTGAGAATGGCAGCTCTGTCATCAAGTATACGAGCAGGTGGCTCGTCGATGGGGCCCGCCCATCATGGATCTCATAGCAAGGTCCGAGTTGGCCAAAGCCAGTCGCTTCTTCAGCAGAAGAAGGGAGCCGATGTCGGAGGGCTTAGATGCTCTGGTACAGAGGTTGCCCCAAGGAGGGACTGCTTTATGTCTTTCCCCCGTGGGCGCTGATAGGAAAAGTCCTTCAGAGGGTGGAGGCCCACTAGGGGTGGGTGATCCTCATAGTGCCAGATTGGTCTCGTCGTCCTTGGTACGCCGATCTTGTAAGACTGTTGGCCGACAAGCCGTGGCGGCTGCCGGTGAGGGATGATCTCCTGTTCCAAGGACCTCTAAGGATGCCGCAGGTGGATCGGTTCTCGCTTACGGCCTGGCTATTGAAAGGGCATGGCTGCTTAAGCGAGGATATTCTGGAGCGGTGATTTCCACCTTGTTGCGAGCCCGTAAGCATTCAACTTGCCTCTCTTTCATTAGGGTCTGGCGCATCTTTGAGGGCTGGTGCGCGGACCAGAGGATTCGTCCTATGGCAGTGTCTGTTCCAGAGGTGTTGGAGTTTTTACAAGCAGGACTGGAGAAAGGGCTAGCAGCCAGTTCTCTCCGGGTACAGGTAGCAGCCATTTCATGTTAGAGGGGTAAAATCAAGGGTAAGGCGCTAGGTCAGCACCCAGATGTAGGTAGGTTCCTGAGGGCGGTCAGGCGAGTACGGCCCCAGCGCGTATTGGTGGTCCCTCCCTGGGATCTTAATCTGGTTTTGAAGGTCCTGGCCGGGGAACCTTTCGAGCCTATGGAGCGATCCTCCTTGAAGGATTTGATGCTTAAGACAGTGTTTCTGGTAGCGATCTGCGAGGCGAGGCGTGTTTCAAAACTTCAAGCGCTCTCATGCCGCCCGCCCTTTCTCTCGTTCTTCAAGGAGAAGGTAGTCTTACGGATGGTGCCATCATTTTTGCCCAAGGTGGTCTCGCCGTTTCATGTGAATCAGTCGGTTTCCCTTCCCTCTTTTTCGGGGGGCGGGGGGAAGGACCCTGAGGAGGTACGTCTCCACAAACGTGACGTGAGAAGGGCCTTGAAGCGTTACTTGAAACGCACAGCACCGTTTCGGAAGTCGGAAAGGTTGTTTGTGGTGTTCGGGGGGCCACGTAGAGGCGAGGCAGCGGCCAAAAGTTTCATTTCCAGATGGATTAGAGAGGCCATTGCTGCGGCATATGTTCAGAGGGGTAGACCGATTCCGGTAGGTTTCCGGGCCCATTCTACCCGAAGTCAAGCAGCCTCGTGGGCGGAGTTTAGCTTGGTTCCGCCTCTGGAAATTTGTAAGGCGGCGACTTGGTCTTCGCTGCATACCTTTGCTAGGTTTTATCGGTTGGATGTTCAGGCTACGAAAGATGCGGAGTTTGGTTCAGCGGTGCTTCGGGCCGCTCTGTCAGGTCCCGCCCAGAGGTGAACTGCTCTGTTACATCCCAGAAGTAAAGGGACTGGACTGGAGGAACGCCTAGGAAAGAGTAATTAGACCTTACCTTCTAATTAGCGTTCCTGAAGGGACTCCAGTCCAGTCCCTGAACCCACCCGGTTTTCAGATATCAGTCGACCCGAAGCTTCAGGTAAGTCAAGACACATGAAGTGGATGTGCAGTGTTCATCGGGGGGATCGTGGTGAGATTGGAAATGCACCGTAGGTAAGGAAGTAGAATGCTTTCGGGGTAAGTTCTTGTCAGGTAAACCCTTTCCCTTGGGGAGTGGGAGGAAGATCTTTCTCTCCAAGGGGGCAGGAGGAGTTTTTGTTCCTCGGATTTCTTTCTGAAGATGTGGACTTTATAATTTCTTCTGACTCTGTTCATGGGCTATTGGGAAGCATTGTCAGAAGATAGTTTGAGGTTACTCTAAAGTTAGTCTAAAGTTATTCAGTTCAATTTATAGATGTTTGTCTCTCCGTTAAGTCTGCTTTGTCAATAGTATACTGGATCTGTTGGGAGGAGCCAGAGGTATTTATACTGGAGGACCATCAGAAAGATGACGAGCTCAGTCTCCAAAGCTGCTGGTAGAGGAGCACAACCGAGAAGTAAAGGGACTGGACTGGAGTCCCTTCAGGAATGCTAATTAGCAGGTAAGGTCTAATTACTCTATCCAGGTCTCTATCATCACTGGGTAGATAACTTTGCCTAATTGTGTAGTACTAATTCCAGTAAAGGAGAAAACTCAACAGAATTAAGGTCTAACAGCCTGGCCAACATCTCCCTGACAGCTATCTTTTCCCAAAACTTTCCTTACACAAGAATCTGTATTTCCGGTATGTATCAATACCTGCTACTGTGCAATACCCACCTCATATCCATGACTCTGTTCCACTGCCCATAAAGGTGTTTTAGTTGCCCCGCTATGGGCAATGCCTGGGAGTGGACCCCAAAGCTGTCGCTGCTGCTGTTGGTTAACTCTTGTACTATGGCGAACTGGCTGCCTCTCCCTTCTAGTCTCTTGAAAGGGAGAAGCACCATGACCTGTTTCTAGTTAACTTAAGAATCTAACCTGTTTGGGGGTCTCTTAACTTTGCTCTGCCCAAACCCTGCCTAGTAGTAGCCATGTACCTGTCTTCCAGCAGCCACTGAGGCTTTTGTTCACCTAAATCCTTTACTAGTTTCTGCAGTTTTTCACTTAACAATATCTTCTAAAGGGAAGCTGACTAAGTCAAGCCGTTAATGCTGAATCTGCTAACCAATTCCACAGCCCTACTGCGCCTCTAGCCATCAGGGAAGTGGACATAAGTTTTGATGTGATCCTGTTAGTCATATTGTGCATCCAAAGAAATTCCCACTGTTGCAGCAGCCAATTTAGGGCTGTCCCCCATGCTTCTGCTTCCTATGTTTGCTGTTATCACCTTAACAAAGCTCTTGATACATACCCACTATATACTGAGGCCCATAGAGAAGCTAGATAGAAGTGAAAGAGATACATCTACAGAACATTTGAACAATGACTACATGGGTGTCCTTTCATTACTTCAAAAAGCATTATAGGTTAGATGTGCAAAGTAGAGGCAAGCAGACTTTGGAGCAGCAATGCTTGAGGTGGCTATGGACTCAGCCCACCTTTGAGAGATTAATGCTTAGGTACATCTCGACTTGTCTGGACTCCTCTGGAAGAGAAAGTGAAATTATGATTGTCTGATAATTTGCTTTCCTTTAGTTCTGGCAGACCAGTCCAGATTCTCTCTTAGTGTAAAAAAAAAAAAAGAGGAGTCCTATTAGGTATTTTGTCACATGAAATACTGGCATGCTTCCCTACTACACCAGCCTTTATAGGGAGTCAGGCAAGGTCTTTTCTCTGTCACCACCTGCTGGAGGAGGAATTATTCCCCACTTGTCTGGACTGGTCAGGTGGGACTAAAAGAAAGCAAATTATCAGATAACCATAATTTATCTTGATGTGCCTAAAAGGGCATTTTTAAAATTGCATAGCCCCATGTGCCATGTATAAGGTAGACAAATGGAAAGAGTGTATACCAACTTTCATTTGATCTGCATGTAGGTATTCCCTGGGGTGTAGTTTGAGTAGAGCAGAGACAGTTGTGATGTATGTATGTATTTTATAAAATGCTTGGGTACATACGTAGCGTACACATTTACACCTTTTTTTGAACAGGTTAAAATTTATGTATGGACATTTGCCTACGATTGGAGCTGGTTATGATGCCTGTCTGTTGCCATTATAAAATAGGCTTAAAATAGGCACCCCTTTGGACTTCTTACTTAAGTGTCCTGTTATAAAAATTACCCCCCAAAAGAGGAATTTTATAAATGACTTGAGTGTGTAAAACAGCATTTCATGTGCCTGATCAGATAGGTGCTTATAACATTGCCCAGGTATATATACACATATAAAAGAAGGTGCTAGAACAAAATAGCACTTACCTTTATGTGAGATATGTGAGATACCTCGGGGTTACGCTGGACAATAAACTCAATCTCAAGACACACATAAACAAAACAATACAAAAAGCCTACTACAAGATGCGAATCATCAGGAGACTGAAACCACTCCTCGCCCCAGAACACTTCCGTACCGTCTGTCAAGCACTGATAACCCCTCTACTGGACTTTTGCAATCCGATATACCTTGGACTACCGAAACAAGCTATCAAACCACTCCAACTGGCACAAAACACCGCAGCACGAATCATATCCGGAACTGCAAGACAAGAACACATCACACCCACCTTAAAGGACTTACACTGGCTTCCAATCGATGCACGCATCAGATACAAAACTATCATAAACCTATTTAAGATAAAACAGCAAACATCAGCCAACAGCCTGCACGCCCTCATACAACCAGACACCAGCACACGGCCTAGAAGAAAACAAACACACACAACCGAGTCAGCACCCCAAGTGAATACAAACACACACGCAAGGACACAACAGACAGAGCACTCTCCATGGCTGCTCCAACAATATGGAACAAACTACCGGACGATTTGAGAGCAACTACAGACCTCAAGGACTTCAGAAAACAGCTGAAAACCATGCTGTTCAGAGAACACTATGGCCACATCACATAAACTAAGTAACTGTATAGCAGCACACGTTACCGACTAACACTATATGTATATATAAAATGTTTTTAGCACCACTGTATATAGCCCACATTGTACATAGCTCAAACCAATCTAGCTCACAACACAACACACACCCAACTAAATTTCCACCCTCACTGCATGTATAACACACTCACACTACCAGATTGTTTGCTGTGATACCACCTTGATTATCATGATAAGGCGGTTTAGAAATACTGTTAAATAAATAAATAAATAAAATATGTATAAGTGCTCCTGGGATGGAGTTTGGATGGAATGGGGGCTGGTCTGTGTACTTTGTTAAATATGTGTGAATTAATCTAAAATAGAATGCAGAATTTGTGCGAGGGTCAGAGTAAATGTAAAATTATTTATCAAAAATTATTATATATAGCCTACAAGCCTTCTAAGAGGCCATCTAAGTGGTGTACATGAAAAGCACAGAAAACTTTACATTTAAAACTATACAAAATCTCCTCTCCACTAAAACATATCTGCTAAAAACAAAAATAATTTAAACACTGCACTAGTAGAGAGAATAAGCAAGAACTTCCCACCTCCCTTTTCACCAGCCTAGTTTATTTCAGAGTTCTAGAATTGCTGCCAAAACAGTTCTTGCTGTTAACCTCTCCCATGAAAGTTGCCTCAGAGCTGGGCCTACCAAAAGTGCTCCCTGACTTGATCACACCTAGTAACATGGTACATACATTGCAATTTCTAGGTCAAATATCCTGGCTCCCCCTCTCGTAATGCTCGAAAAGCCAGGCATAACAATTTAAATCTAATCCTCGACTGGATTGGAAGCCAATGTAGGGAGTTCTACAATGACCATGCTGACACCCATCTAGACTGCTTAAAAATCAGCCTAGCTGCCACAGTCTGGACCATTTGCAACCACCGCAACTGGCTGGCGAGACTCACAAAGACATCCCATTGCAGTAGTTCAAATTGGCAGCACCAATGTCTGCACAACCAGACGAATCATATCTGCCTGTACTTACGTCCCATGGCTGTGGGGAGGGGAGGGAGGCAATTTTATAAGAGTACATAGGTACATATGTTGACTTTACAAAATAGGTGCAAAATTCCCTATGAATCTATGTGCCTTCTCTCCATGAGCCAAAAAACAAAACCCCAAATTCTGAACAAGTCACTAGAAAAATGGGTTACTAGAACAGTAACAAAATTGCAAAGCTTAGTAACAGTCAACCAATATAGAGTATTTTTTGTCAGACTGTTTGTGATGGGGGATTAGCCCCTTCGTTACAAACTTTACATTTTAATCATTTGAAACAGCAAAGCTTAAGACCAGAAAAATGCTCTGATCTGATGCAGGAAGAAACGATGGATGTAGAGACATTAAACCACACAGTGGGAGCTAAATGGTGACTAACGGGTATGTTTACCAAGCAACGATAGCGGCCACTGTGTAATATCGGAACCGCAGCCCTCATTGAATTCAGTGGGGCCGCTGCACGGAGGCTGCTACTGCTGCTTTGTAAACACACTCCTAAGTCGTTTTTCAAAAGGTTTCTTCAATGCAGCACTGTGTTTCAAACCATAACATTTAGAGGTTCTGCATCAGGAAAACACTTCACCAAAGTCCCAGAAAAGAATGGAGCAGTCTCAATCATCCATTTGACACCAATCAAGCCGCACAGGTTGCATAAGAAAGTACTAAAACTTGCAACGCTTTTTTAATCCAAGGCATGTGATGTCACACTGAAAGCCTATTCGTCAGAATCACTTTGGGCATTTTCTCCAAATGGGTTAATTCTGCGGATACCATGACAGTCGTGAACCTCACTTCTATGCCAGGGTATGTGGCTTATGATCTTAGTCTCTCAAATTTACTGCTAATGCTTGGCGTAATACTTGCATTGTGCCAAAGAGAGCTTCCTTCTGGAGTTTGTAAGATGTTACAGGTATGGGTAGTTTGTCAAGATGTGCTTGGGAATTCTTTTTTTATTATCAATCCTGTTGCTCCCAGTACAATGGGAAAGATTTCTGTATCTTTCTGCCACATTTTCTTGGCCTCTGACTGCATTTCTTGGTACTTCAGGAACTTCTGCCGCTCCACACAATGTACAGAATAATCACTCGATACCAACACTTCTATGCCATTCTGGTATTCTTCTCCTTTACCACTGTGTCAGGTTTCCTAGCATTCAGTTTCTTATCCATCGGAATGGGAATGTCCCAGGTGATCATAACTTCTTCATTCTCTGTTATTCTATTAGGGTCATGATCCCAGTGCTTTTCAGGGACAGTGATGTGGTAGTGTTTACAGAGTTTCCAGTGGAGGAGGCGTGCTGATTTGTTGTGCCTTGCTGTATAGAAATTTTCCACCATCAGAACTTCACAGCCTGCTGTAAGGCCCATAAAGGTTAGATGTGCTTTGTGGGGAAACCCCTGACCAGTCAGCAACAGAACTGCTGCAATCAAAGTATTCCAAATGCTCAAAGGATTGTAAATAAGTTGAATTCGATGTACTGTCATGAGGCTGGAGCTAGGGAAGAAACAGCCTTGAAAAAAACTCCTGATTTGCATAAGTCTCAGAAAAGCCAGAGAGCGCAGTTCCAGTGTAGCTCAGCCAGAGGGCGCATGGACAGCTACACAATGCCTGAACCCACGTGCTCAAGCTCTGAGCACCTTAATGATGAGTGTTTTCACCTGTCCTCAAACTCACAGCGTGCAAGCTGGAAATCCCTTTATAGGGGAAGTCAGATGAGCAGAGAGGGGGAACAGGACGGAGAGTGGTATAGAGACCGGGAAGGGACCTCCGGTACCAGCACAGGAGAGTGGGACGGAGACCGGTACAGAGACCAGAAAGGGGGCTCAAGAGACCCAGGTGTGCAGCAAGGACTGCAGCAAATAGTCCAGCACAGAGACCGGGAAGAGAGCTCAGGTGCCAGCACAGGAGTGCAGCAGAGGGACCAAGGAGTCCAGCAAAGAGAGGCACCCAGGAGGGTAGCCGACAGACCAACCGGAAGGGTACCAGCGAGGGTACCAGGAATAGTAACCGGAGCAGGAAGGAGAAGAACGGATACAGACAGAGGCAAGTCTCAGCCCTGGGATAAGGCCCAGAGAAGCAGCCTGCCTGTTAAAATAAGTTCTTCAAATAAAGACTGGAAATCCACGTCTGGTTTTCCTAGCAGCCTTAATTGTGGAACAGTGCACAGGACAGAGGATCAACGAGAAAAGCTACAGAGTAAGCTGAATCCTAGGCGTGGCACTCCACCGAAGATAAGGTATGAAAAGCCTTTTATATTAAAAGGGACTTTCAATGAAGGCAGACTTATGCAGGTAGATAAACCTCATTATCAGAGAAGAAGCAAAGTTAACTATTTAAAACCACTTTCCAAAAGGGTTCAACAGAAGTTATATGAGAAGCCAAGGAACTTCTATGGGGAACTAAGTAACACTGAGGATACTCTAAATATTGAAGAGTGTAGTGAGCCAGAATCAATGGACTTGGATTACAGCTCCAGTGTTCCCATGCCTCACACAGAACCTATGGAATGTAACTTGTGCTTAAGAGGTTGTTGCCTGCCATGCTAATTGTACAGTGAAGAAATGAGTCTGCAAATGGTGAAGCTGATAACCATTCTGTTCTAATTGTTTTTCTATTGTTTGGAAAATCCCTTAACCCAGCTAAACAGTCAATTATACAGCCGACAATATTTAACTGTTTAGTCCATGGTGGAACTTTATTATTCTTTGAGGAAAGCCTTACCTCCACTTTAAGTTTGTTGTCTCATTTGAACCTAGAGCATTAAGCGGGGAAATAAAGCCTTATTTACCTTCCATTCGGCGTAGTTATTCATTTCAGGGAGCACCACACTACAAGGACCACAATCCTTTGGGTCCTGCAGCTCAAATACTCCCTGATTCAAATTAAATGTCAGCGGACGCCCTTACTCTACTACGCCAGTAGGGGCGCCGGCGCGACAGTACATAGTTACGCCCAGTTGATTTTCAAGTTTAAAGCTCCAGTTCATTGTAAGTGCTCCCCGGCACAATCTTGTATGTAAACCGTGCTGATTTTTAAGAGTGCGGTATATAAGAAACAATAAATAAATAAATGCCATTCCAACTCAAGATTCAAGCTGGCAGGTGCTACTATTTTTAACATAAAAATCCAGCACTGCTCCTCCCCGCCAACCAGGAGATACATGATTGATAACATGCCATTGGAACTGTACAAAACTGTGACCAAACTGCATACAGTGGGATACTAAAGGTGCAGATAAGGTCTGATTGGCAATCCTAGATCTGTGCTCTCCCAGCCGTATCCTTACTGGGCGTAGAGTTCGTCCCACATATTTAAGGCCACAATAGCAGAAGAGGAGATAAAGCATGTGATCAGAGGTGCAATTGGTATAGTCACGAGAATAGTAGATTACTGAAGTAGATGAATCAGTCCAATGTGAATGGGTTATAGTTTGCTCACAGTAAAGGCACCCATCACATGCAAAATGACCTTTAGGATGGATAGATGTTTCAAGAGTGTCATGGAATACTTCACTGTTGTGGGCCACATAATCCCGGATGTTTTTGCCCCTCGTATAGGTAATCATCAGATCTTTTTGGAAACAATTGTAAAGTTGTACAATGTGCCAATATTCTAGTAACCCATTTTTCTAGTGAATTTCTCTCCATGAGTATCATTTTATAACAGGGTGCCTAGACAGGGAAGGAGTGAGTTTGTGTATATTTCTGCTAAAAGAAATTGGCGCTTATGTGTGTATTTTATAAAATATACACATAAGTGCTGTTTGAGTATACACCCTCCCACAGGCCATTGTATAAATGCCTACTTCAGCTTGTAAAATTTTATTTATTTTTATTTATTTATTACAGGCTCTTATATACCGCTCTATTCAGAATCAGCGCGGTTCACAATATAACAACATACCATAACAACAAACTGTTAGGTTTTACAGAGAACAAGGTCAGAGAACTTGGATAAAACATGGGACGTCAAAATTCTATTCTGCATGCTCAAGCTACTTGTAAAATTACCTCAAGAAGGATCTGTGTCAGCACAGCAGGTAGGTATAAATGGATAGACTTGGTGATCCTTCCCTACTGACTGCCTTTGTTCTATGAATCTATCAAGTGGAGGCATCTAGAAAAATTGGAGAGAGCTTTTCTAATTTAACTTTAATTAGGATAAATTCTCTGGTGCCTTAACTCACTTTCACCTGTAGGTGTCTCCATAGCAACAGAAAATGATAGTTCTTGTCATTTAATTAATTACATTATAATTCAAATAGTGAGAACCTCAGTAAAAAAAAAATGCAGATTTAACTTGCATATATTAAAGTCAGTTTTACTGATTACTGGATGAAAGGTGATACCATGTTTGAAACAATAAATACTTTACTTTGGTACAACTGGAAAAAGAAAAGAAATACAGTAGTCGATAGTGCATGAAGATGGTAAAGACGACTGAGTATTAAATTGTATATTTAGCTGGCTAAACCTATAGGTAATGTTGTTTTTTAAATTTGTGATTGAATGTCTTATGCTATTTTTCTGTTAGAAGTCACAAATGATTTGAACTGGAGGGAGTTTTAAAGGCAACAAATACTATTAATGTGTCTTTGTCCAGTCGTGTTTGTGGGCTCTTATTGTGTTGGTTATACAATAATTCTAAGCCAGAGAATTTTAAGATCATTTTCTTGCTGGAATGAATGTCAGTTGTCTACAAAATTTTAGCAAAAGGTTGTGAGCATACTCCCTGTCATACAGGTAAAGTACTGTGCATACTAGGCTGTGATGTCTAAAGGCTTCCTTGAGAGGGCAGTAAAATATTTCAAGTCTGTTGTATTAAATAAACTCCAGTAAATTGTTTGTAAAAATAGGTGATTTCTCAGAGTTTCTAAAACTCCTAAATCTATATTCACTGGTCGTTTCTTGTAGTGCTAAATCTTATGTAGTGACCGACTGCCAGATAGCAGCAAAGGAGCAGAACTTCATGGCCTGTCACATCTCTTCTCCATTCGCTTATTCCTAGGCTGAGGAGCCTAGAAATATTTTATTCTGCACAGCCACCATATGTAACACCTAGCAGTCTGCGGTGCTGCTTTGAACTGCATCTAGAAAATGTTACTGGCTCTCCACTACCACCATTGGCTCCTTTAAATCAAGTAGCCAAAATGGTGCTTTCTGTATAAATGGAACCAACTGTGCAGATTTGAGGTTTTTTTCCTGTCGCTTGCACTGTTCATTGGAATTTTCACATTCCACTGCCAATTCCAGACTTTGGTCATTCCACCTTGCTGCTCCATATGCCTGGAACAAACTACCTGAGTTAGTATGTTAGGCTCCTTCCTAGCCCTATTCAAATCCAGGCTGAAAACCCACTACTTTGAGGCTGCTTTTGGATCCTAGTGCTCTACTACTACTACTACTATTACTACTGAGCATTTGTATAGCACTACAAGACATATGCAGCACTGCACAGACATGTAAGAGGCAGTCCCTGCTCATCAGAGCATACACTCTAGTCAAGACAGACAACACAAGGGAAACAGAAGGAGATCAGGGTGAGTCAAGATCCAAAAGCGGCAGCGAAGAGGTGAGTTTTCAGCATGGATTTGAAAAGGGTCAAAGAAGGCGCCTGACATACAGACTTGGGTAGTTTGTTCCAGGCGTAAGGTGCAGCAAGGGGAAAGGAGCAAAATCTGGAGTTAGCAATAGAAGAGAAGGACACAGATAGAAGCAATTTGCCAGAAGAGCAGAATTCCCGAGGGGGGGGAGGGGTGCGTGTAGGGAGAGATAAGAGAGGAAAGGTAGTGAGGAGCTGCAGAGTAAATGCACTTACAGGTCAGCAGGAGAAGTTTGAACTGGATGCGGAAATGGATAGGGAGCCAATGACTTGACTTGAGAAGAGGGGTAATATGAGCATGATGAGATTGGCGGAAGATTAGCCGTGTAGCAGAGTGTTGAACAGATTGAAGGGGAGATAGATGATTCAAAGGGAGACCAGTAAGGAGTAGGTTACAATAGTCAAGATGGGAGGTGATTAAGGAGTGGATAAGTGTCTTAGTAGTGTGTTCAGAAATGGACGGATTTTATTGATGTTATAGAGAAAGAAATGGCAAGTCTTAGCTATCAGATGGACATGTATGGAGAAGGACAGAGAGGAGTCAAAGACAACCCCAAGGTTGCGAGCTGAGAAAACAGGGAGGAGTAGAGAGTTAGTCACAGAGAGTGAGAAAGGAGGAAGAGGAGAGGAGGTTTTAAGGGGAATAATAGGAAGCTCAGTTTTGGCCATGTTCAATTTCAAGCAGCGGTGAGACATCCAAGCAGCAATGTCAGAAAGGCAGGCAGAGTGTAGATTGCTGGAGAGATTTCAGGTGTAGAGAGGTAGATCTGGGAGTCATCAGCATAAAGATGGTACTGAAAGCCATGGGAAGAGATGAGTGCACCAAGGGACTGGGTATAGAGAGAGAAAAGGAGTGGAGCCAAGATAGATTCTTGGGGTACACCACTGAGAATGGGATAGCAGCAGAGGAGGATCCACCAGAACAAACACTAAAAGTACGATGGGAGAAATAAGAGGAGAACTAGAATAGTACAGAGCCCTTAAAACCAAGCGAGGACAGGGTATCAAGGAGAAGGATGTGGTCAACAGTGTCAAAAGCAGCAGAGAGGTCAAGAAGGATGAGGACAGAGTAAAGGCCCTTGGATTTTGCTAGGAACAAGACACTGGAGACTTTGGCAAGAGCCATTTCAGTAGAGTGTAAAGGACGAAAGCCAAATTGTAAAGGATCCAGGAGGGCTTGAGAGTAGAGAAAGTTAAGGCAACGGTGGTGAACCGCATGTTCAAGTAATTTAAAAATGAGGGAGAGGAGGGAGATGGATCCACAATTGGAAGGACAGGAAGGATCAAATGAGGGTTTCTTGAAGAGAGGTGTAACTACAGCATGCTTAAGGCTGCAGGGACAGTTGCAGTGTAGAGCAATAGATAAGAATATGAGAGATGGAAGGGACAACAGTGGATGAGATGGTACTTAGGAGACAGGTGGGGATAAGTCAGAGGAGTAGGTAATGAGTTTGGAGGAAGAAAGAAGATGTGCAGTTTCCTCTTTAGAGATCACAGAAAAGGAAGAGAGGTTAGCAGAAGTAGAAGGGGAAAGTTGGGAGTGAAGAGGGGGGGGGGGAGAGGGGAAGGATGGGAAGTAGATGATTTTGTGGGGTGATCTTGTGGATTTTGTCATGGAAATAGCCAGAATTTGGGCAGAAAGGGAAAGAGGGGTCAGAGGCGGAGGCACCTTGAGGAGAGAGCTGAGAGTAGTAAAGAGACGGCAAGGGTTAGAGGCAAGAATTATTCAGATGGACATAATAGTCTTGTTTGGCAAGTGCTAGGGCTGACTGGAAAGAGACAAGCATGAATTTGAAGTGTAGAAAGTCTGCAAGGGAGCGGAATTTGAGCCAAGCACACTCAGCTGAACGGGCAGAAGAATGTAGATAGCGGGTAGTGGATGAAAGCCAGGGCTGGGGTGCAGTATGCCTCACAAGATGTGGCATGGTTGGAGCGAGAGCATTCAGAGCAGAGAGTACAGCATTATAGGAAGCTACTGCCTCATCAACAGACTCAGATGACATAGTGGAGGAAAGATATGATGAAACAGTGGAGGAGAGAACCATAGGATCAATAGCATGAAGATTTCTAAATAGGTTGGAGGAGGCAGGATGAGGTTGAGGCGGTGGGTGATGAAGAGTGAAGCTTAGCAGTTGATGGTCAGATATGAGAAGAACTGAGGTACAGAAGTTTGAGGGTAAGCAATTAGAGAAAAATATACGGTCAAGGCAGTGGCCATGCTGGTGAGTGGGGGCAGTAGAGCAAAGCTGGAGGTCAAATGAGGAGGTAAAGGAAAGGAGCTTTAGAGCATAAGGATCAGAGGGGTTATCAACATGAATATTAAAATCCCCGAGAATAAGAGTGGGGGAAGAGGAATCCAGAAAGAAGGAAAGCCACAAGTCAAAGTCAATGAGAAAGGTAGAAATTCTCGTAGACTTGTCAGGAGGTCGATGAATAACAGCTACTCAGAGGTAGTGGAGTGAAAAGGCGGATGGAGTGGATTTCAAAGGAGGGAAAGAAGTGAGACTGAGGCAGCAGGAGGGGTTGGAATTGGCAGGAAGGAGAAAGTAGAAGCCCAGCACCACCACCACGGCTAATGGGATGACGTGTGTGGGAAAACTGATAACCACCATGACAGAGAGCAGCAACAGATGCCGTGTCTTCTGGGAGGAGCCAGGTCTCAAGCAAGAAGATGGAGAGCATCAGAGATAAAAAGATCATGAGTAAAAGCAAGTTTATTTGAGATGGAGTGTGCGTTCCACAAATGTACATGAGAAGGGGAGAGAGGAAGGGGAAAGGAGAAGGATATGAATAAGATTACAGTTGTTGCATGAAGATCTCTTTTCAGAGTGTGACAAAAGTCTAGGGGGGCCAGGGTTGGGATTGATTCCTCTGGATGAGAGAAGGAGTAGAAGAGTGTAGGGCAGAGAGGAGACAGTACAGTGGAAACAAGGGTGAGGTTGTCTTAGAGAGAGAGGAGATGGTTGAATGAGAGGGAGAAAGTGGTGAATCTCCAGAGCTGATGACAGGGTAGAGGACAGAATGGAGGGGGAAGTGAAGATGGTAAAGGGGGGATAAGGAGGGGAGGAGTGAAGGTGTTGGTAGGAGGGGAGTCAATTAGGGAGTATGAAGACAAAGTGATGAGGAGCCATAGAAGAGGAATGGAGAGAAGAACAGAGGCCAGAAGAAATAGATAGGTGGGGGAGAGCCCACAGGGGATTAGGTGCACCTATGAATAAGAGAGGTAATGAGCAGATGCTCCTCATTCTCATTCTCTTGTTCACCCTTATGTATATCTTACTGTACTCTAGTTCGAAGCTTCATTATGATCTTAGTCTTGTAAGCTCTGATGAGCAGGGACCGTCTCTTACATCTATATGTTCAGCGCTGCGTATGCCTTGTAGCGTTATATAAATAAGTAGTAGTTGTAGTAATTTTTATTTAATAGACAAGCAGTGCTTAATTTGTGCTGAAATGAAGTAGAATCTCAGCAAGGTGACATTGCAGTTGAAATAAGGTAGAAAAGAATGTACTGCTACCTTTATGCTACAAAACTTATATTTAATTTGAGAAGGACAGACTAGATAGGCCATGTGGTCTTTTTCTGTTGTCATATTTCTATGTTTCTATGTTTCTAAGTCATACAAAGAGAATCAGCCAAAAAACTAGAAGAGGGATATTGCCAGAAGAAAAACTGCAAAAAGTAACTGATGCAAATTTAAGATCTCTAATTTCAATGTAGAGAAGTATATGAATTTTAACATCTTAAATCAACAGACAAGAAGAATGCTGGTCTGTCAGCAGTTCTTCGGTGATTAACATATGTGGAATAAACTGCAGATACCTATTTTTGAGAATTATGCACAAAATTAACCCGTTTGGAGAAAATGCTGTGAGAAAAGACATGGGAATGGTTTCTTTATGGCCTTAAAACTATGGAGCTACACAGCAATTCTTGTGTAGTAGACTGCAATGAGTGGCTAGAGTATACAGTTTTAAAAGTGACAGTAGTTCATTATTCACAGTGCAAGATAATAATTTAAATAATAAGCATAGGCACTTAAATTGCACATGACACCAAAGCAGAAAAACACCCTCCTGTTTTTTTTCATATTATTTAAAGTCTAATGCTCCAACATTAAACAATTTTATAACCATTTCATAACTTCAGATTTTGTCCATATAAATGATTCCAAATGGAGGCGTTTGCTCCACAACAGCAGCTGCATCAGGGTGGCACTTTGCTCTGCAGACTTCCATTCAGTTTTGCAGAGAGAAGTGCTGCCCCTGAAGCAGCTGCTGGGTCAAATGAAGGCCTCTGTTGGGCATTGTTTTTATGGACAAAATGTGAAGATAGGTCATGAAATGGTTATAAAATTGTTCAACAAATCTTAGTGACTTATATAGGGAAACAAAACAGGAAACGACACATAGAAAGATTCATTACATCTTCTTTAACCCTTTATCCCCCCACGTCAAAGCACTCAACATTTGTGCAGACATATGGGGTCCCCCTCCACATTCAAAAGTCACTATTCATATGCCCTGACAAACCACCTCACCCTGTTCTTACACTCCACTAACGCAGCATCCTCTCACTTGGTTTGCAGCTTGTCGTGCTGTGAGGGCTTGCGTGCATCAGTGATGCTGAGAGCTAAACTATCGGTAGTTTAACTACTGGCAGGGTCTCCCAAGATGGACAGGTCTCAGCTGAGGTGCCAGACCAAGACAAACCACCCATCTGGGCAGCAGCAGAATGGGACAGTGTTGACGGCGGAGGATCACATTTTTGTGACAATGGCAACACCAAACTTAAACTGCGCGGAAGAAAGGCCCGGCAATCTACTTCTGTATCTTGCCATGAAAACCCAATGGATAGTTACAACAAAACAAATTGTGCTATGGTGCTGGAAGATGAGACCCCCAGGTCGGAAGGCACTCAACTAGCTACTGGGGAAGAGCTGAAGACTTTTCAGAGTAAAGCCAGCATTTATGATGTGGTTGGATCAAAGCCCTCGGGAAGTCTGACTGCTGATGTAGCTGCGCATGAAATGAGAGTCAGAAGCTGTAAAGATGTCTTACACATTGGAACATGGAACGTACGAAGCATGAACCAAGGGAAGTTGGAGGTGGTCAAGAATGAAATGGAACGTGTACAACTTGATCTGTTGGGTGTCAGCGAACTGAAATGGACTGGCATGGGGCACTTTGCATCAGATGATCACATGGTCTACTATGCTGGAAATGAGAGACAAAGAAGAAATGGTGTTGCATTTATAATAAAGAAGAAACTTGCAAGAACTGTAATGAAATACAATGCAGTCAGCGAACGCTTAATCTCTATTCGTCTACGAGGATTGCCTATCAACACAACTATAATTCAAGTATATGCCCCAACAACAGCTGCAGAAGAGAATGAAATTGAAGAGTTCTATGAACAAGTACAAGCTGAAATTGACCGAACATGCAAACAGGATATCCTGATAGTCATGGGTGACTGGAACGCAAAAGTTGGCAACAAAGAAGAAGGCAAAGTAGTTGGAAAATATGGACTTGGCAACAGAAATGAAGCTGGAGAAAGACTGATAGAATTCTGCAAGACCAATGATCTATTCATCTCAAACACCTTCTTCCAGCAACACAAGCGGCGACTGTACACATGGACTTCACCCAATGGATTGTATAAAAATCAAATTGACTACATCTGTGGAAGTCAACGATGGAAAAGCTCTGTAACGTCAACAAAGACAAAACCTGGAACTGATTGTGGTACAGATCATCAACTACTAGTATGCAAACTCAAGCTAAAGTTGAAAAAGAGCAAACCACTCATGAATGCAGCAAAATATGACCTTGAGAATATACCACTGGAATTTAAAGACAGCCTGCAAAATCGATTTGCTGCTTTAGATACAAATGACAGAGCTCCGGAAGAGTTATGGAATGACATCAAGAAGGTTGTGTTGGAAGAAAGCGAGAAGTCTACAAAAGGTGAAAAAGCAAAAACGGCCAAAATGGATGACGGAAGAAACTCTGAAAATTGCCCAGAAATGCAGAGAAGCTAAAGCCAGAGGAGAAAGAAAGACAATCGCAGAACTCAACAGAGATTTCCAGCGTGCAGCAAGACAGGACAAGGAAAAGTACTACAATGACACTTGCAAGGAAATAGAAGCAGAAACTATTAGAGGAAGAACAAGATCGGCTTTCCTAAAGCTACGAGAGTTAAAGAAAACGTTACAGCCTCGAATTGGAATGTTACAAGATGCTCAAGATTCTATGTTGAATGATGCTGAGAAGATCAAGAAAAGGTGGAAGGAATATACAGAGTTTTTATATGATAAAGATCAAGTGGACCAACAGCCGTTTCAATCTGTACCTTATGATCGGGAACCATTGGTTATGAAAGAAGTTGAAACAGCATTGAAAGCCTTATCAAAGAACAAAGCACCAGGCATTGATAGCATTCCCATAGAAGTATTGCAGCAATCTGATGCAGCTGTTATCGTACTCACAAGGCTCTGCCAAAAAATATGGAAGACAACATCATGGCCAACTAACTGGAAAAGATCTGTGTTTATACCAATACTAAAGAAAGGTGATCCAACTGACTGTGGAAATTATCGCACAATCGCTCTGATCCCACATGCCAGCAAGATTCTACTGAAGATTATTCAGAAGAGACTACAACCATACCTGGAACAAGAACTACCTGAAGTGCAAGCAGGGTTCAGGAAAGGGCGAGGAACGAGAGACATCATTGCAGATGTGAGATGGATCCTTGAAAAGACTAAAGAATACCAAAAGGATATCTATTTGTGCTTTATCGACTACAGCAAGGTTTTTGACTGTGTAAACCATGAGAAACTCTGGACCACATTAAGAAGCATGGGTATACCAGAACACCTGATCGTTCTCTTGCGCAATCTGTACATTGATCAAGAAGCAACAGTTCGAACGGAACAAGGAGAAACAGAATGGTTTAAAATAAGCAAAGGTTTAAGACAAGGCTGCATACTTTCACCCTACCTGTTTAATTTATATGCAGAACAAATCATCAGAGAAGCAGGATTGTATGAAGACAACAGAGGTGTGAAGATTGGTGGAAGACTCATCAACAACCTTCGCTATGCTGATACCACATTACTGGCTGAAAGTGAAGATGATCTGAAACATTTGCTTCTCACAATCAAAGAACATAGTCTCAAAATGGGCCTGCAGCTTAATGTAAAGAAGACAAAGATCATGACAACTGGCATAATCAACAGGTTCATCGTTGAAGGAGAAGAAATTGAAATTGTGAACAACTTTAACCTACTTGGATCAACTATCAATAAAGAAGCAACAAGCAGTCAAGAAATCAGACGACGCATTGCTCTTGGCAGAATGGCTATGAAAGACCTAGATAAGATTCTCAAGAGCAGAGATGTCTCTCTCCATACAAATATTTGACTTGTTCAAGCCATGGTATTTTCAATAACATCATTTATTTATTTATTTAACTGTATTTATATCCCGCTTTTCACCGTGTCAAAGCGGTGGGACATATAACCGGGGGGGGGGCCATCACCAGGGGTTCAACATTGATGATTTTTGGGATGAACATAGAGACTGACAAGATAGCATAGTTACTGGTTTGGAGTTCTTGGAGAGAAATAGGGGGGGGGGGGGGGTCCTATTCAGAGATGTTCTCGGAATAGGATGGTTTTTAGCTGCTTTTTGAATGATGGGAGATCACCGTTGTTCCTGATGTGGTTTGGTAGAGAGTTCCAGAGGGATGGGGCATAGAGTTCAAAGGCTCTGTTGCAGGTCCGTTGAGTTGCTTTGGTTCTTTTGTGGGGGATGGGAACGGAGCTGTTGGAGGATTGTCTGGTTGTTCTGCTGTGGGTTGGGCGAGGCAGTAGGGCGCAGAGTGGGGTGTCTTGTGTTTGGTGGATGGTTTTGTGGGTGAGTAGAAGGGTTTTGTACTTGATTCTTGCTTCGATGGGGAGAATATGAAGGTCTCTCAGAATTGGGGTGATGTGGTCTCGTTTCTTTGCATTGTGAATTATTCTTGCCGTGGTGTTTAGGGCAGTTCGGAGGGGATTGGTCTGTGTGGCAGGTAGGCCATGGTAGATTATGTTGCAGTAGTCCAGATGAGGGAGTGTTAGAGCTTGCATTACTGTCCTGAAGTCTTGTGGTTCGAGGAGGGGTCGGAGGCGTTGTACCGTTTTTGCCTTGTGGAATACAGTTCTCGTGGTTTTGTTGATTTGCTGCTTAAGGGTTAGGGCTTGGTCAATGATAATGCCGAGATATCTTATGTGTGGTTGTACTTGAATTTGCGTGGTTCCCATGGTGAGGTGAGTGGGTGGTTTGAAGTCTGGGTCTTTTGTCACTATAAGGACTTCGGTCTTCTTTATGTTAATGGATAAGTTGTTTTCTTGTAGCCAGTTGGATACGTCGGTGAAGCAGGTCGATAGCTGGTCGTTTGTTGGGTCCATGGTTGTGATTGGGGCGTAGAGCATTATGTCGTCGGCGTATATGTGGAAGTTGACATTGTGAGTGCGTATGACTGAGCAGAGTGGACGGAGGTAGATGTTGAAAAGCATGGCTGATAGTGTGGATCCTTGAGGTACTCCTTGATGTTGCTGGAAGGGGGGTGAGGTGGAGGTTTTGGTGCGGATCAGTTGCTGTCAGTTGGTTAGATAGGACCTGAACCATTGGAGTACAGTATCTTTGATCCCAATTGTTTGGAGTCTGTGGATAAGGGTGTCATGGGAGATGGTGTCGAATGCCGCTGATATATCCAGAAAAATTAGGATGTATCTGGAGTGTTTCTCTTGGGTTCCTATGATGAGGGTGTTCATCAGCATGGTCATTAGGGTCTCGACCCCATGTAATGGTCGGAATCCGTGTTGCTGTGGGTCCAGTATGTTGTTAACGTCTAGGTGTTCTTGAAGCTGACGTTGGACTATCTTCTCGATTATCTTTGCGGTGAGTGGGAGGCTTGCTACTGGCCTGTAGGAGGTGAGGTCTAGGGGATCTAGGTTGTGCTTTTTTAGGGTTGGTCGGATGATTGTGTTCTTGAGGGCGTCTGGCATGTGTCCTTGTTTAAAGGATTCATTTACGATGTGGGTTAGTGGTTCACTGAGGTCTTCTTTGGTTTTCTTTATCCAGTCGGCAGGGCAAGGATCCAGCGGGGAGGTGGTGGTGTTCAAGCAGGAGATGGTGGAAGATATTTCTTCTTTTGAGGTTGTGTCGAATGTATTCTAGTCTCTGTTCAGGGTGGGGTATGAAGTTGTCGTGGTTGTTGTTTCAGTGTAGTGATGTGGGTTTTGTGGTTGCTGAAGCTGTTTGTATTGTCGGGCTAGAAGATCAGGGGGGATATCTGGCAGCTGGTCGGAGTTACTGGGTGCTTTTGTTAGATTTTTGACAATTTGGAAGAGCTCTCGAGGTTTGTTTATGGCTGTTGCGATGATTTTGGTGTGGTAGGTTTTTTTAGCATTGTCAGTTTCTGAGTGGTATGCATTGAGTTCGTAGAGGTATTTTGTCTCTGTCGCTTTTGGTTTTTCTCCATTTCCTTTCGGTTCTTCTAAGTCTGGTTTTCAGTTTGCGGAGGCTGGGGGTGAACCATCGGGCTTTTGAGGAGATGGGTCTGGTACTGGTACTGGTGCTGTTTCTAGTTGTGCTGGCTGCTGAGGAGATTGTGGTATTCCAGTTGTGGATCAGGACATCAAGGTTGTTGGAGTTTGTGTGTAAGTTAGGCAGGGTTATATGGATGTGAAAGCTGGACAGTGAAAAAGACAGATAGGAAGAAAATTGATGCCTTTGAATTATGGTGTTGGCGGCGAATACTGTGTATACCATGGACTGCCCGAAGAACAAACCAGTCGGTACTAGAGGAGATCAAACCTAAGCTTTCTTTAGAAGCTCAGATGACAAGACTTCGACTTTCATACTTTGGACACATCATGCGAAGAGAGAAATCATTAGAGAAAGACATTATGCTGGGCAAGATAGAAGGTCAACGCAAAAGAGGAAGGCCAGCAATGAGATGGATCGATACAATAACAGCAGCTACGGGTACCAGTCTGTCAACAATGAGCCGCCTGACTCAAGACCGAACACAATTTAGGATAGCTATCCAGAGGGTCGCCATGAGTCGACTCCGACTCGACGGCACTTAACAACAACAACAACAACAACAACGCAGCATCATATCTACAATACATGAGAACATAAGATATGCCATACTGGGTCAGAGGAAAGAACCATCAAGCCCAGCATTCTGTTTCCAACAGTGGCCAATGCAGGTCACAAGTACCTGTCAGGTTCCAAAAAGGTAGACAAACTAGATTCTAAGTCTTCCGGGAACAAGGAAATACCTAGCATATCTGATTGTAACTTGCCTTGAGCTACTACTGAAAAGGCATGTGTTAAATCCAAATAAATGGTCAAGTTATGGAATCTGTTGCTGGAGGATGTCATCAAGGTGACTGACATAGTAGGATTCCAAAGACATTTGGACAAGTTGCTGGAGGAAAAGTGTCTAAAGAAATTATCAGCCAGATGGACTTGGAAGAGCCATTATTCATCCGCAGAAATGAACTATGGGAAATAATCAGTAGATCCCAGAAAGTAGGTCTATTTGTGACTTGGACTGGTTATTTTTGGAGACAGAATGCTGGACTTAATAGACCTTGGTCTGATACAACATGACTTTTCTTATGGTTTTTCCCCAACAAAATTTGACCCATTCTATTAAATATTTGGAGAGTTATTTTGCCCCCTCACAGACAAACATTCTTGACTCCTTATGACTCCATCTGTTGGGTTGGAAAGAACAAACAACAAAACTTTAATTTCATGCCTCACCTTTGTAGGTTCTCAGTAAAATCATACAGTATGTTTCATTTGCTATACAAATATTTATTTTTCATTTTATGCTGTCACAACCCTGCCAAATGTTTTCTCCAGCACACACATCTACTCTGACTGTCCCAGCAGACTGTGCTCCTTTTCTCCATTCCTTCCCACAAGAGAACCTTGAGGGCAAGGGAACATAGTTAAGGATCATATGTGCTAAATTATATTCCAAACAAGAGCTCCTGAGTGAAGTTTGAAGTCTCATCCACTGGTGTAAGCCTGTCAAAAGGCATCATGTTGGCTTAGATATAAATTGTCTAACAGGATTGGCCTTAGGGTAAGGCAACCAGTGTGGCTGCAATAACTGCAGTGCCACTTGAAAAATATTTCACAACAATGCTCCAAGGCCCCTTCCTCCCCACTCTTTGGATTGCCTGGACGAACCCTGACCACATGGGGCAATCCCAGCACTAAGGCTTTCCCTGCTGTCCAGTTTTAAATCCTGACTGCAGCTTCTCTGGGAAGACCCAGCCTTAGTCTGTGTGCCACAGCTACCATTGTTTATAATGCAGCTACAGTGAGATTGCCTTCATTTTCCTTTAGGATACACAAATAACTGTCTGCCTAATCCCCTTCCCTCTTTTCTAGTCATATACTAATAGACTGTGGTACAAATAGTTTGCTGCAGGGTTAAAGCACACACGTCCCTTTCCAAAACCACCTACAAGAGGGCTCCCTTTTGGTCTAGCAGGTTCCTCCTGCGTCGTTGGGTTTCTATCTCAACTAGAACTAATCTATTTTGGATTATCATGTCATAAACCTTCATTCACCTGTGTTTTCCATCCCTTTAGCCTGGACTCTCTCCCCCCAAAGTTGGTAAACACTGCCACTGTGGCATTTGCAGCTCCAATCTCCTGAAGAAGAGGCAGTGGAGCGAAGGAGTAGCCTAATGGTTAGAACACTGGCTCGGGAACCAAGAGATCAGGGTTAGATTCCCACTAGCACCTCTTGTAGCCTTGGGCAAATCACTTAACCCCCCATTGCCTAAAAAGAATCAAAATTAATGTATATTACCATGTTGACGTTACAATGTAAACCACTTTGACTAAATGGTAACGTGGTATTAAAAAAAACAGTTAAAATAAATAAAGAAGCTGGGTTCAGAAATCAACCCCAGGTCGCATATATAGCAACTTGGCACTGCCACTGAGTTGATTCTTAAATTAAGCTTTGAATGCTGCATTTCTTGCTGCTTAAAAACAATTCGAAGTGATAGTTTCAGAGTGGATGGAAATTGGTGTGTAAGTTCATTGCATATGTTTGTCTGTTATTTTTTGCGTGTTACAGCATAATTTTTAGTGGAGATGGGGCTTTTGTTTATTGTTTTTATTTACATATTTGTCTTTTTTATTTGTATTTTTCTTTAATATATGTTTTATGTGATTTCCTTTTCAGTGTTATAGCTCATCTTGGTGAGAACGCATGAACTCAAAGAATGATTAGATAGGGTTACTGCACTTTAAAAGTTTATTGTAACAGAATCTGCAATGTTTTAGAGCAGCGGACAGTGGACTGAGAAATGTGACAGCTAGATTTGAATCCCACTACTGCAGCTTGTAATCTTAAGCAAGTCACTTAAGTCTCCAGTGCGTCATGTACAAATTCAGATTGTAAACGCTCCAGGGAACAGGAAAATATCTACTGAACCTGAATGTAACTAAGTTTGAACTTCTGAGAAAGGAATGAGTGAATTCCAATTCCCTTTCTCTTTTCCTCCTCTTATGGTTCATGGAAGAGTTGACAAAGATTGAACAAGAATATTGCAGAACTATTTCACTTTTTTCACTGATATAAAATATACTTCAGGTTTTCCTGGCGAGAGATTGAGGACATGAGAGTTTTTTTCATTTACAATGATGTGTTAGACTAGTTCCAACATCTGCAAAACTAGACTCAGTGGATTTTTCCATGGGCCTGGGGCAGCCTTGGGGTCAGAACCAAGTCTTTATCCTTAAGTTCTTTTGTTAGCATATACTTGCAGAAATAATCATCTTACATATTTTTTTCAAGCTACTGTGCTGACACAGTTCCAGATTTGCTGCAAGATCTTCTCTGAATAAAGAAGTTTTCAAAACCAAGTAGCCAGGTAGACCGCCGGTTTCCTGTACAGAGAAAACACTCCTTGACACAAGAAAAAACAAACAAAGCTTTGAACTATTCTAAAAACCTTAGACAATAGCCACACATAGTTATCCCACAGAAGTGATGCCATGCAAAACCCAAACGATTAGATCTGTGAGCCGGATGTGCTTTTATGTGAAGGAAATCACAGGGTTCTCAGAGGGATTTATTCACAGAGGTAAAATCGTATCTTTCTTCAGTACAAACCTATCTTGGCATGTCCTTACCAGCAGGTTTGGACAAGATTGTGTGAAAGGCAGGAAACTGATGCAAATGAACTGAAACCAATGTTCTGCAGACATGTAGAACTGAACTAATTGTCCCCTTAATCCTACAACATTTTTTGATGCTGTTCACTTGGCATAGGTTTGTGGACTTTCCCTTATTCTGATTCATCTCATACTACTTTTTGTAGGCTCTGAACTGATGCTAATAGCAATGTGCTATAAAATCTCCAACAGAGCACAAAGAGGCTGGGGAATAATAACTTTGCACTCATTAGGTTTCTGGTTAAAGGTTTTTTTGCCTTTCCAGGGACTGTTAAAAAAAAAACCACCAATGACATTTGGACACAATTCAATTTATTTTTCCTTTTTTATTATCACTACTACTTTATATAGTAGTAAGAACATTTGTATGAAAAGATGGTTTGTGCCTTTTTGAGAAATTCATAGAGCAGTATTTAAGCTAGAGGAACAATTGATGGATGGAAGCACTTGATTTGGGCTGTCACCCTTGATGAATAAATGAGGATTGTACTGTAAACAAAATTGTGGAAAGGTCATAAGTCCTGAGTAACATTTTAGAAAAGGAGAGCAGATACAATGAAATATAGGGTATAGATCAGTTTTATTTATTTTATTTACATTTTCTTATATACTGCGCTATTCTGCATCAGTGTGGTTTGCATTGAACAAACTGAAATTACATTGAACAGGGCATTATAACTTGGAGATAACTATTTTACAGGGAACATGGGCTATGGAGGGTTAAGTGGCTTGCCCAAGACCACAAGGAGCACCTGTGGGACTAGAAACCCCAGTCCTTCCGGCCCAAGGTTGCTGCCCTCTAGTGGGATTTGAACCCCTGACCTTCCGGCCTGAAGTACCTTGCCCCAACCACTAGGCCACTCCTCCACTCCAGTTGAGAAGAAATAGATGGAAAGCTATAAGCACAAAAGCCTACAGACTAGGAAAATGGTATTCACTGTAGTCCTTGAGGGCCACAAATGGGTAGCATTTTTAGGATATCCATAAGGAATATGCATGCAAGAGATTTGCATGCACACCTCCTCTGTTCTATGCAAATCTCTCTCATGCATATTCCTCAGGGATAGCCATTTCTGACTTTTAAGGATTGGAAGTGAATATGCTGATCTAGGCAAAAACGTTTAAGATCTGCAAACTCTTACGGTAGAGGCAGGTCTGGATAATATCACAATCACATAGATATGCTAAATATGTCCCATGATGGGACACAAACACAAAAAGCGAGATATGGTGAAAGCGGTCACAGATGCTTTATTCAACCAAAACAACCCCTATGCATTTCGGCAAACGCCTTCCTTGGGGGGGGGGGGGGGGGGGGGGGTGTGTGTTACATTGCCTAGCAAATGTTATGTAAATTCTGACTACAAAAACAATCTTATTGTTGAATTCCAGGTACACACAATGTGCACTGCAGAAAGGTGTCAGCAATTTGCTGCAGAAAAAAAAGTCCCTGTCTGCGTTTGCGCTCTTTGGGACTTCCATGATGGGACACAGCCATTTGTTTAGGAAGGATGTAGATTTTGGGGTAGATATTCAGATCATGGTCAACACTTCCAAAGCACCTGACTGCCACAGCCAAAAAATGAAAGTGGATATTCAGCACTAGAGCCTATCCGGTTTCAATGGCCATTGGTCTTGCTATCCATTTAGCTGCAATATTCATCCACTAACTGTATAGCAAGATCTGCATAGTTAGGTAAGCCATTGACCTGCTCTAACTTTATGCAGTTTGCCAATATGGCTATTGGCTGAAGATTGGAACAAGGAAAACACCCCACCTGCATTCAAACAGCACACAAAAGAAGCAGGCAAAGAAGAAATCCTTGGAGGACAAAGCTTTATTGATTGGTCAGCCCAACACATGTTTCGGCCACTTAGGTCTTCATCAGGGGACTATGACCACTACAACATAAAAACATAAAAGGAATAACTGTAATCATAAATAAATGGGCAATAATAACAGTAAAAGCAATAAAAACATAATGAAATAAAAACTAAAAAATAGATAATTTAAAAAAACGCTTTAAAGGTTAAAAAATGTGTAGATGTAGTAATAAATAATTATAAACACAATTACATAAAATCATATGCAAATGTATAGAGCTGCCGATAGGGAGACATATCATGAAGCAAAGTCAGTAAACTGTTGAACTTACCAGTGGATGAATAACAATCAGCATCTAGACAGTAGTTATAGGCAGTAGATAGCAACTAGAAGAGAGAATGACAAACTAATTATTAGACCATAGTAAAAAAAACAGTAAAAAAAAAAGCAAAAATAGACTGTTATGCTTTCCCTTTCTCCAATCAGGCTACCATTAGCGCTTGCTGTTTCTGACACATTGCTCTCACATTCCCTGTTCCCTCCTCCTTTCTGATTTTTTTTGAATCGTTTGGCTGTCTATTTTTGCATTTTTTAAAATTGTTTTTACTATGGTCTACTAAGTTTGTCGTTCTGTCTACTAGTTGTTATCTAGTGCCTATAACAACTACTGTCTAGATGTTGATTGTTATTCATCCATTGGTAAGTTTAACAGTTTATTGACCTTGCTTCATGATATGTCTCCCTATTGGCAGCTGTATACATTTGCATATGATTTTATGTAATTGTCTTTATTATTTATTATTATATGTACACATTTTTTAACCATTAATAGGGCTGTTTTTATTTGTCTATTTAGTTTTTATTTCATTATGTTTTTATTGCTTTTTTAATTGTTTTTACTGTTATTATTGCTCATTTATTTATGAACTGCTAGGGGAAATGGAAAGTACATTTTTTCTTAAAGTTTTATTGAGTAATACCTTTCTTTAACTCTTAATAACTTAACTTTTATTGAGTAATTTGTGTTAAATTTAGGTTGAGTATTGATCCAGGCTCATCTTGTACAATCTTAAATATTTCGCTCTTGCTCATTAGTGAGACGTCTGAGCGTGCATTTCATCCACCAGCTTTTTGAAGTTGGGTGAATATTGCATGAGGGCCAGTCTCAGGGAATCCTGGAGATGTTCATCTGTCATGTTGGAATGTTGTGTACTCTTTGTCATTTTCAGATGGGAAAACGCAGATTCACACATACGTTGAACTGAAACAGGGGTGTACAGCTTCACTGCATCTTCTCAAGTTGGGAAATTTGTCTCTAGGCACTAGCTTCCAAAACGATTCTTGCTCAGCATGGGTCTTGAGAAAAATGTCATTTTTAAGGGTTAATATTTCGTTTTCAAGAGATGGCTTGTTCAATGAGTAATTTTTATTGATAGCAGCTGCGGTTTCTTTAATGTCCACATCTACTTTGAATGGGTATGACAAGTACTCCACAACTGTTCCAATTTTTTGGAAGTCACAGAATCTATTTTCGAATTCCTGGATAACAGAATAGATTTCTGTCACATACTTCTTGTTCTGTAAAACAAAATTTGGATATTGTCCCAGATGGTCCTGCGTATTAGGAAAATGATCAAAAGTGTTGTTTGCAAGGTCAGTCATCATTGGCTCAAATTTGCTCTTGAAGGATGAAACTGTACTCATCTCGCCAATGCATTTGTTTTTACCTTGTAGTTCAAGGTTCATATCACTTAGTTCGCCTGTAAAGTCAGCGAGAAATACCAGATCAGAAAACCACTCCTCATCTTCCAACTCTGCTTGGTCATCTCCCCTCTCCTTCAAAAAACTTCTTATTTCATTCAGCAAATCATGAAATCTTTGCTGAAATTTGTCCCTACTTAGCCACCTTACATCTGTGTGCAAAATGATTTCCGCTGCCCCTTCATCAAGAGTAAGATTGAAAAGCCGTCTTTGAAGTGATCTTCCACGAACTGAATTTACAATTTTGAAAGTGATGTCCATGACAGTCTTTTATTGAGTCTCTTGCTTGCCAAAACTCGCTGGTGAATGATGCCGTGGTAAGAAAGGAAATCTGGGAAGTCGTCATGCTGTCTACAGAGGGCTATGAAACCGTTAACCTCACCTGTCATTGCTCTTGCTTCATCAGTAGTGATGGAAACAAGTCTATGCAATGGAAGATTACACTTTGTCACAAAAGAATGGAAAGAACTGAATATTTCCTGACCGGTAGTTCTCCCTTTTAAAGAAATCTTTCCAAGTAGTTCTTCTTTAACACTGAAGTCTTCAAAAACCATCCGGATAAAGACTAGTAACTGGGCTATGTCTCTTATGTCTGTAGATTCATCCAGCTGGAGTGAGAAAGCAACACAATTTGAAACATCCTCCAACAATTGTTCAGTTTTGTCTCCACACATCTTTTCTATTCGTCACACAATGGTGTTTCTTGACAATTGTACATCTTGAATAGCAGCTATGATCTCTTTCTTATTTTTAAATCCGTCAAAAAGATTGTCAGCTGCTTCAAGAAAACAATCTTTTACAAATTCCCCTTCAGTGAAAAGTTTGCATTTCTTTGAGATCAGTTTGCTGACCTTGAAGGATGCTATGGTTGCATTGACCGAATGTGACCTTGGCTTCGCCATCAACTGTTGCTGAGTAGCCAGTTTCGATTTAAGTTCTTTGAGCTTTAGTTTACGAATTTCACTTTTGGGTGGAAAATCAACAGCAAACTTATTGCTATGCAGAGCCTTATAATGACGTTCCAGATTACCCTTTTTGGGCAAGGATACTGGGACGTTACAAATTAGACAACAACACTTGTCTTTCACCATGATGAAGAAGTAGTCAATTTTCCATTCATCATGAAAGTGGTAGATTTTGCTCATCTTCTTTATACTGGGGTGGCTGGGTGTAAGAAGGCCAAATCTGCTAAGTTAGTATAAACATTGGCTGAATCTGGCCCAAAACTGTCACTGTTCCAAAGTATTAAAGATCAACAGGAACTGAAGACCTCTGGATGATGTGCAATACAAGGACTGGAGATGCCAAAACCACACATGCATTTCTAAAAGTAAAAATAAGAATTCATCATACTGGCACCAAATCAAATACCACCAAACAATCATCAAAAAAACTCAAACACCTGCCCAGCAAACCAGATAAAATCAAATACCACCAAACAAGTTCAAATACCACCACACGCGCGATTTAATAAATTCTGCACACAGTGTAGAATAAGCGCAAAGGCAAGGTGAAATAAAATTGCAGTGAAGAATCAACGCAATGGCTAGGCGAAATAAAATTGAAGAGGCAAGCAAAAGTCACAGTGGTTTGAACCAATTCAAAGGCAAGGCATAGGCAAGTTAGAACAAAATTGGAAAAGCCTGCCAAAATCACCAAATTCTTGACGCTTTGTTGTGTCTGCCCGAAAACGTTTAATGAAAGCGAACTATAAAGCGACCAATGACCAGCACATGACACAGCTAATACGGTAAGTGTATTCAGATAAAGCCCGGGTGAATGGATATCGCCCAGTATATAACACACTTCTAAGGGGTGTTGGGGCGGGGGCAGGATTGGGTGATTCTGAGAGGCAGGAGACCAGGTATGACGCCGGGCCTGTGGCGTCTTGTTGCGGGGCATGGGCGGCACCCCTACCTTGGGTATCCACAAACTATTGGCACGAAAACAACAAGCACCCCCAATACACCCCCAGGCAAGATTCCCACAGGCAGGGAAAAAAGACAGGGAAAGGATCAGCAGCAGCGGCAAGCCCTTGGCAGATGACCTGCCAGTACGAGCTCTCTCCTAGCGATGGGGCGAGCTGCTAGAGAGATGGAGCCAAGTGGGGCTGGCGATCTACCTCTGACCCCTCTGCGATCTACAGGTAGATCGCGATCTACCTGTTGGACATGCCTGGTATATACATTTCCCTTGTCCCCAAAGGGCTCACAATCTATTTTTTTATACCTGAGGCAATGGAGGTTAAGTGGCTTGCCCAAGGCCACAAGGAGCACCTGTGGGACTAGAAACCCCAGTCCTTCCAATCCAAGGTTGCTGTTCTCTAGCAGGATTTGAACTCCTGGGCCTCTGTCCTGAGGTAACTTGCACTCTTCTCTTATGCACCACTCTTTTCCACACAGGTGTTATAGAGCAGATGAACAACAATTAAAATTACAAATCAATACATAAAATGATGTAACAAATATGTTATAAAGCAATCAAAACCCTCTCAAAACTATGAAACACCTTTGAGTATCTCCACAGTTTTGATGACTCTTCTAATCTCAACATGCTACGCTACTAGATGTTCTGTCATTCTGGCGTATTCACTTCAGTGACCTTTGTGACCGAGAGTTTTCAGTAGCAGTGCCTAATTTGTGGAATGCCTTTCCAACAGATCTCTGATTTACATCTTCACTGGAAGTATTTAGGAAAGAATTGAAGGCACATCTTATTTCTCAGGCATTTACAGTTACTTGGGGTATCTCCTCTGTCGGCATTTAAGAGTAGTGATTTGTTACATATAAAGTATTGTTGGATGTTTTTTGTTTCCATGTCCCATGTTTGTATATTGATGTTTTATAATTTAGTTATTTTTATTTTTATTCATTTGGATTTTTGTAGCTATCAACAACTAAGATCTCCCACAACTGAAGATTCATGATTTTTCAACATTTGTCACTTGGTGCATGCTATTTACAGCGTAAACGAACACACTATTTTCAATGGCCTGTTACCAGTATTGCAAAGCTGCCATCTACCGAAAAAATTAAGACTTACCTATTTCAAGACCTCCTCAACACCACTATGCCCTCTGGATCTCAGCCCACTCTCATCTCAGATCAACCCATTACCTAATTTCCCAATCAGCTGGTTCTTGACCTAGTGAACTCAAAATTGTAGTGAACTCAAAATTGTAAAAGCCTACAAATTGTATATATTGTATATTTTATGGTTGTACATAGTTACCCTGTTAGCCAAGTTGATTATCCTGTTCATATGTAAACACAAAGTACTGTTGGAAATGTGTATGTTCACTGTTTATTGTGAACCGCGCTGATGCTGAATAGCGCGGTATAAAAGAGACTTTAAATAAATAAATAAATAAATAAGTTCGTTGAATGTACTCACCAGTTTAATGAAAGCTAGCTTAATATGTTTAAAGTTTTACCTTAGTTTGTTTGTTAATTTTATTTATTTAACTGTGTTTCTATATCGCATAATCAGAAAATGAAAGTAGTTTACATGGAACTGAGAACTTCACCTTTATATAGAACAGGAGCTTAATATAACATCAAGAACACTATAACATCAATTTACATTTTCCATATGCAGCTGTAATGAGAGTATTTCATTTCTTTTAACGGGGTGTAGTGTTAGTCCTTAAAGTGGTCTTTGAATAAGTGAGTTTTTAGCTTCTTGCAGAATGAGAGTTCTGTTATGATTCTCGGCTCTGTGGGGAGTGCATACCAGGGGTCTGTGGCATACAATGTGACTGATCTCTTCTGAGTTTCCTGATTGCACTTTGTTAACTCGGTAGAGCTAGTTTATTTTGCATACATTTCCTTGTTTCTCTGTCCCTTGCAGCTGTGTGTATTGTAGATCTCAAGCAGGGCACCAAAATATTGTGGATTATTTTGAATATGATTATTATTGTTTTGTATCTTATCTGGTTTGCCAGTTGGAGTCAGTGTAGCTGTTTTAGTATAGGTGTGATATGGTCTGATTTTATTTTATTTTTGCTGCTTTTATGATTCTGGCTGCTATGTGTTGTGCTAGTTGAAACTGATGTAGTGTCTGTTTGGGGAACCTTGAAGTATGTTACAAAACTCTAGATGAGGAAATATTATTGCCCGGTACACCATTCTGAAGTCTTTTTCACTGGTGAGGGGTTGGAGGTTCTTTAGGTCTCTTATTTTGTGATAGACTGCTCTTGTGGTTTTCTTGATGTGTGATGTGAAGCTTAACTCTTGGTCTAGTGTTATGCCTAAGTAACGTACTTCGTTTTTGATCTCTAGGACTGCGTTACTGATTCTAATAGTTTTTGGCGGAGTGAATGCTTTGTTCCTGAAGACATAGAGTACTTCGGTCCTATTTAGGATAATTTTGAGCATGTGGTTTGTTAACCATTGAACTATTTCTGTGAGGCAATTTAATATTTTACTCGGATCCGGGTTGGTTAGGATGTGAGGGGTATATAGCAATCTCCAGGAACAGCAGGAATGTAGTCTTCACATATGGGTATCGTCGGTACCGATTGAGCCTGCGCGGAAACGCTCCCCAGTGTCCAATAGGAAAGCTTTTGGGAGCATCCCACAGCGCCTGCGTGCTGCCTTCCCGCCTTTCCCAACTGTCCCTCTCCAGTTCTTCGTTTTCCATGGAGCCGACAGGTCGCACATCCTGTCACCGCAGAAATCAGAGATTTTTGATAGGAAAGGTAAGCTACTTATTGGTCTATAGGATGCTGTGTCATTTTTGTCTGTAGCGTTGATTTTTAGTATTGGATGCACAGAGGTGGTTTTTAGTTGTTCGGGTAGGTGACCTTGCTCTAGAGATAATTTAATTAGTTTATGGATTAATGGGGACAGTTCAGCTCTGCTTAGCTTTAACTAAGATACTGGGCAGGGGTCAAGTGGAGATGTAGTGGTGATTAGGCTGTTTATTATTTATTCAATGTTTTTGATGGATAGTCGGTCAAATTTGTGCCATTGTGCGTCTTGTATGTTGGTTATGACCTCTGCCAATGGGGTAGTTGTTTGATTGTTGAATTTGCTTTGGAAGAAGTTTGCGAGGGTCTGTGGGCAGGGTGTTCTGTCTGCATTGACTTTGTTGAAGTCTTTCGTGAGTGAACAAACGATATTGTCACCAGCAATGCCCAACTAGATATAGGTAGCTAGGTACACTGCTGGGCCTGACCCTTCCAGGTAAGAAATTGTAGTTGCGACGGAGTGTCAGGTTGAAAACAGGCTTTATTCCCCTCCTGGGGTTTCAGGATTTTCAAAGTAATACACAGTATGAAAATTAAGAGGTAGCCATACTTCTGGCAAACAAAATGGTGAAATGAAAACAGCTTCTTGCTTGTACAGAATCAGTAACAAAACAGGAACCAGGTGAAATAAATGCTGACAGTTTTTCTCTGTATTCTTCTAGCTTTGTGCACGGCACCCTTATGCTTAGCTAGCGTAGAGAACTCTCATTAGTTATGACCAGAGAGCAGTCCATGTCCTCCTCATAAGGCATATAACTATCTGTACACATGGGCTCTTCAACTGTATTATCTTGTGGACAGAGAGTTTGAAATGTTCTTAACTCAGTTGCAGAACCTTCGTCAGAACTCTCTCTATGATATGGCAAGTACTTATCAGAGAGCTCATAGAACTGCCCTGCTCTGTTCCTAACAGGTTTTTGCAGTTTCTTATAAGGCTTTACAAACATGCAATCATCTTCTTCACTCATACAAATGTCCTGACTTACATTTCTTTCCTTTTCCCAAGGCTGTAAGTACTTCTGGTGGTTTTGCCTTTCAGACAAACAGGGAACCTTATCAGCTGCTCTCCTTTCCCTCCACGGCACTCTGTGTCTAGGAAATTCTTCCTGCGTCACAGGTGAGGGTTTCCTCCAGTTAATCCCTCTGTTTGTAGCAAGCTTTCTGTCCCTCCTTGAATCCTTCCTGGGCTTTCTGTTCCACGGCTCACATACAACAGAATCAGCTGGTGAATATCCTGACCTTCTGTTTGAAACTTTCAAGTTATCTTTTACTTGCCAAGTCTCCCAGTCATTCTCAGCTTCTGAGCATTCACCAAACAAATCACCGTCAGGATCAGAATCAACATCCAAACCATGAGAATCCAAATCTAACTCTGTTTGCCTAACATGCTTTTTATTCAGGTTTAGGGGCGTTCTCCTGCTCATGTGCACACTGTTCTGCTGATTACTAGGGGAGTGTTTGTTCTCTGGGCGTGCTCTCAGACCCCGTGTCTCAGCCTGCCCTTGTTGCCTATAGCAACCTGGAAGCTTTTTCTCTCCCTGCCTGTCAGAAATTGTGCTGAACTCTGCATCTCTCTGTGTCTTAGAGGTATGAGGTAGAACTTCGGTGTCACAATATCAAATAATTCCCTTGGGTTCAGGGAGCTTTGGATAATTTTGGTGTGATATTGTTTCTTTTGCCTGTTGGTTTGTTTGTGATACTCTTAATTGGTTTGCATGTTGTAGTTTGTCTTCTAGTGTTTTTGTTCATCCCTATTTCCTTTCAATTTGTCTGAGTTGGTGTTTTAAGATCCTCAGTTCTCTGGTGTACCATGCTTCATTCCGTTTGTTCCATTGTTTCTGCTTGTGGCTTACTGAGGAGGCAGTTGCTGCTTTGGTCATGATCTTGTTCCATGTGTTATTCATAGAGGCCATGGCCGTACTAAAATACCAACAAACAGTAAACAAGCCAAGACATAGGAAAGGAGGCAAACTTGACTTAATCTTCATCCCCAACGACATACTCTGTCACGGCCTAACAAGAACTTCACAAATACAGCTGGTCCGTTGGTCTGACCATTTCATTTTATTTATTTATTTATTTATTGCAATTTCTTATATACCGCACTATTCGGCATCAGCGCGGTTTACATTATAACAAGATGACCAGTGCAACAAGCTGTTTGGTTTTACATATAACAGGAGTACAAACTTGGATAACTGGAGTATAAACTTGGATAACAGGGGTGAACTATATACATGAAATAATTACAATGAACAAGATTGAAGGCAACTATAACCTAAGGAAAGTATGCGCAGAATCTGGGTGTTGGCGCTGTCTCAGAACTAGCCATGGTTACTTCTTTGGTGAGGTTACCTAGGTTTCATTGCTGACTGGGTAGTATTGGAGGAAAAGGTGATATTTGAGTGCCTTCCTGAACTGTGATAGATCTACGATAGCCTGAATGTCGGGTGGTAGAGCATTCCAGCATTTGGGGACGTAGAGACTGAAGGCCCTATTCGCCGTTGTACTGTTGCATTTTGTCAATGCCTTCGGGGTTATTAGGGAATTTACTGCTGTTGCTCTTCTGGACCTGTTGGGGGGCACTGTGTGAATGAGTTCCATGAGTGAAAAAGATGATAGGCCATTGATGGCCTTGAATGAGAGGAGTAAGGTTTTAAAGATAATCCTTCCGTGGATAGGGAGCCAGTGAAGCTGCTTCAGAATAGGAGTCACGTGGTCACTTCTGGAGGCTTTGTGGAGGACCCTTGCTGCCGCATTCATAGCCAGCTGTAATGGGCTAAGTGTGGATTGAGGGAGACCTTGTAAGATGGCATTGGCAAAGTCGAAATGGGGTAGGATTAGTGCCTGATATATAGTCCGGAAATCGTCTGAGTCCAGTAAGGAGTGTAGATGCCTGAGTGTACGGATCTTGAAATATACAGCTTTGACTATATTGCCTATGTGAGATTTCATATCCAGGCGTTGATCCAAGGTGACTCCAAGGTATTTTATTGTTTCTTTAGTTTGCAAGTCAGCTTCCTTGACTCTTACATGGGACGGAGGAATAAAATTGGGGTCTCTCGAGATGAAGAGCACCTCCGTTTTCTTGTGCTGAATGCGGAGGTTTTGAGACTGGAGCCATTCTGAGACTGCATTGAAGCAGTCTACCAGTGGTGTAAGATCCATTTGAGCCGTGGAGAACGGCATGTATAAAAGTATGTCGTCTGCATATATCAGACAGTTCTTGTTAAATGATCTAATGATATTGCAGATGGGTTGAACAGGAGAGATGACAAAGAGGAACCTTGAGGCACACCTTGTGTTTGATGGAAGCATTTTGATTCCTCTGATCCGGATTTTACATATTGCCATCTTCCATCCAGATAAGACTTGCACCATTCGAGAGCAGTGTTGCAGACGCCCTTCTCTTTCAATCGCCCGAGGAGAAGATCGTGACTTACCGAGTCGAACGCCGCGGCGATGTCTAAGAAAATGAGTACAAAACCTTGTCGGATGTTATCAATGCCTGTGATTATACTGTTGAATAGGGTAGCGAGGAGGGTCTCAACTCCATGATATTCTCTGAAGTCATGTTGGCAATGATCTAGGGGAGCTGCAGAGTCTATATGGTCTTGAATTTGCCTTTGTACCTCTTTCTCGATTATCTTAGCTAGGAGAGGAATACTAGCTATTGGTTTATAAGAGTCGACCCTTTGGGGGTCTAGTTTGGAGTTTTTCAATAGTGGCCTAATGGAAGTCTGCTTGAGTGCTGTGGGGAAGGAACCAGTTGTGAAGGAAAGGTTCATCAGTTTTGCGATGAAAGGACTGAACTCATTGCGTAGCTCCTTGATCCAAAAAGCTGGGCAAGGGTCAGTCTGTGCAGTGGAGGTGTTGAGAGACGCTATTGTATCCTCAATACATTTAGTAGATGGTGTGGAAAATTTAATTAGAGGGGTTAGGCCGGTTGTATCTTGATACGAGGCTGCTGAGACCTTGTCAGTCTGTACGATCTTGGATTGTAAGTAGTCCGCAAATTTTTGTGGGTGAATCTCATCGTGTTGTTCAGGAGAAGGTTCCTTCGAAAGAGATTTGACCAAGGCGAAAAGATCCCGTGGTTTGTTCAGAGACCTCTTTAGGGTATCGGTGTGATATTGTTTCATTTTAATTGTGATTGCTTCTCAGTGCATTGATAAGTGGAGTTGGTAAGCAGTCTGATCTTTCGTGGAGAGTGATCGGCGCCATCATCTCTCAAGTCTGCGTAGATGTGTGAGAGAAGATCGTAGCTCAGGAGAGAACCATGGGGCAGAGCTTCTTTTTATCCTTGATGTGTTATTGGAGTGCGGGCGTTGTGAGATGGCATTAAGGTTGACGTTCCAGGAGGAGATTAGTTCTTCAAGGTCAGATGTGGTTTCATTGAGGAGTGAGTGGGTCTCAGGTAGGATAAGTTCCCTGTTAAATGGGCGAAAGTTTCTTGTTGACTTTCGTGATGTGCTGTTACTCTTTCGGTTGCTGTGTAGTTGCTTATCGCTGATGGGTATCTGGATATTGATCAGTTTGTGGTCTGACCAGGGTACATCAATAACTGACAACATTATGTCGTGGTTTTGTTCAAGAACCGACTGAGACGCGAACACCAAATCAAGAATGTTACCCTTTATATGTGTGGGTTTGTTGATGATTTGCTTGAATCCCAGGTCCTCAATGAATACCACAAGAATTGAACAAACTCCAGCCCATCAACCCGAAGATTCAAAAAACAATCCTCCCTAAATGAAATTACCCCACAACTTCAAGACCCAACAAACCTTGACTCATTAGTAGTTGTGTCTTGGTGAAGTTGTGGGGTAATTTCATTTAGGGAGGATTGTTTGTCAAAGTGTTTGAATCAGATCTTGTGGTGAAGTGAAATGGTCAGACCAACGGACCAGCTGTATTTGTGGAGTTGTTGTTAACCGTGGCAAACTATGTCGTTGGGGATGAAGATTAAGTCAAGTTTGCCTCCTTTCCTATGTGTTGGCTTGTTTACTGTTTGCTGGTATTTTAGTACGGCCATGGCCTATATGAATGCAGCCTCTTGTTTTGCTGAGAGAATTGAAGATTGAAGTCTCCAAGTAATTAGGTATTTGTGCTGTAATGTTTTGTAGACAGTCTCTTGAAGTGTTGAGAGGTCATCAGTATTTGTTGTTGGTGCTGTGTAAGTTAAGGTGATAGTGTTGTGATTATTTGATAATACTAATATGTCTGTTGTGTCTGTGTTGATGGTTTTGATTGTTCGGAATCCAAGGTTTGATTTCATTGCTATCAGTACTCCACCACCCCGTTGTTGTTTCTTGGACAGTGGTGTATTGTAATCAGGTATTTTTAGTTGGTTTATTAGTACTGTATCATCTTTGGATAGCCAGTATTACGTTATGCATAGGATGTCAAAGGTTGTTGCCCTTAATATAAGTGATTATAGGTATCTTGTTTCTTGCAGAGCGAGTGTTGATAAGTGCACATCTGAGTTGTGTATATTTATTTATTTATTTATTTGTGCGTTTTTCTATACCGCCCCTTCCAGAGATCGGCGGTTTACAGAGAACATGGTAATCATTAAATTACATAGAACATTTTTGAGCACATAATAACTACTTTACAGAGAAAATATTTATCATTATGGTATGTTTTGTCTAGGTTTTCTCGTGGAATGATTGGTGTATATATATATGAGCCGGCAAGGACCTAAGGAGACCTTATCATGGTGGAACCTGGGTGTAGAGTGGGTCTGCCACCAAAGCCTGAAACTCACTAATGCGTCTAGCTGAAGTGAGGGCAATAAGGATAATAACCTTCCATGAAAGGAACTTTAGTGGGGCCATAGCCAATGGTTACCTTTGTTTTATTTTTCATTCCTTTCCTTATGATACCTAGCATTCTATTTGCTCTCTTGGCTGCCGCTGCAGAGGGTTTTAACATGTTATCCACAATGACGCCTAAATCTTTTTCCTGGGTGGTGGTTCCTAATGTGGAACCTTGCATCGTGTAACCATAGTTTGGGTTGTTCTTCCCTAGGTGCATAACTTTGCACTTGTCCACATTAAATTTCATCTGCCATTTTGATGTCTTCCAATTTATCAAGATCCTCTTGCAATTTTCCACAATCCTGTATTGTTCCATGGTGCGACCGCACCTTGAATATTGTGTGCAATTCTGGTCGCCGTATCTTAAAAAGGATATAGCGTTATTAGAAAAGGTTCAAAGAAGAGCCACCAAAATGGTAAAGGGGATGGAAGGATACCCCTATGAAGAAAGATGAAAAAGGTTAGGGCTCTTTAACCTGGAAAAGAGACGGGTGAGGGGAGATATGATAGAAGTCTATAAATTAATGAATGGAGTAGAACGGGTAAACGTTGATCGATTGTTTACGTTATCAGAATATAGAAAGATTAGGGGACATGCAATGAAGCTAAAGGGTAAACTATTTAAGACAAATAAGAAAAAATATTTTTTCACTCAACGTGCAATCAAACTCTGGAATTTGCTACCGGAGGGTGTAGTAAAGGCTCTTAGTGTAGCTGGGTTGCACTCCCTGCAGAGACACACTGTCTCACTGTTCTCTCCTCACCCAATGGTTTGAACAGTGCCTCCTGCTTCCTTGGAAGATCAAGGGGGAGCTAGCCTGGAGGCTGCAGACTCACCCCTGATGGACAGAATGCCTGTAGAGGCACAATATTGAGTGATAATCACCATGGATGCAGTCTTTTGTCCTGGGGAGCTCATTGTCTGGGTCAGTTTGCACAGTGACGCCTCCTGGTTTATCAACAGACTAGAGGCCAGGGCAATTCACCTCAATCTGGAAAGGTTCTGGACCCTTCTGAAGGGCAAGGTTGTCAGGGTGTTCTCAGATGTCAACAAGCAAGGTGGAACGTACAGTGCCACAGTGGCTGCTAAGATGATAGAACTCCGTTGTTGGGCAGAGATTCATGTGGTGAACACATATTGTTGGAGTGAACAATGTACGGGCTGACTTCTTGAGCCGGAACACCATGGATCCTGGTGAGTGGGAGATAAGCCCTTGCACATTTGATCTCATCATGCAGAAGTGGGGACCTGAGGGTGTTTGATCTGATGGCCAGACAGGAAAATGTCATGGTGAAGAACTATTTCAGCCTGAAGCCCTTGGGGAGCAGATTTTTGCAGTGGATTCCATCTCACCAGGGCTTGGTCATTCTGGTGGGACCAGATTGGCCATGCAGGCCTTGATGGGCTGATCTTTGAGCTTGTTGTCAGGGTCTTCTCTATTGTTATCTCAGGAGAGGAAACTGCTGTGGCAAGCTCCCCTGATCATAAAGGAGCCCATGCCCCTCTTTCTAATGTTTTATTAAATAAAAATAAAATAAATAAAATAAATAAATAAATTAAAAAAAAATCATATGGATGTGGAAGCTGGACAGTGAAAAAGATAGACAGGAAGAAAATTGATGCCTTTGAATTATGGTGCTGGCGGCGAATACTGTGTATACCATAGACTGCCCGAAGAACAAACCAGCGGGTAGTAGAGGAGATCAAACCTAAGCTTTCTTTAGAAGCTCAGATGACAAGACTTCGACTTTCATACTTTGGACACATCATGCGAAGAGAGAGATCATTAGAGAAAGACATCATGCTTGGCAAGATAGAAGGTCAACGCAACCCATATATTCAACATAGTCAGAGCCATATATTTCAAAATCCGGTCACTCAGACACCTGCAATCCCTTCTAAGCCCTGAAGACTTCCGAACAATATACCAAGCCCTGATCTTGCCACACTTTGACTTTGCCAACGCCATTCTCCAAGGTCTCCCTCAATCAACGCTCAATCCGTTGCAACTTGCCATGAATGCCGCAGCCAGAGTCTTAGTAGGAGCAGCAAGATGCGACCATATAACGCCTATCCTAATACAACTTCATTGGCTCCCCATACAAGGAAGGCTTGCATTCAAATCTTTGTTACTCACTTTCAAATCCATCCATGGCATTACCTCCCCCTCATTAACCGACATCATCCAACCCATTCCTCCCAACAGAATAAGGAGAACCCCATCAACAAATGCGCTAGTAGTACCAAAGGCTTCAACAAAGTACACAACCGCAACATCTAACAGGGCATTCAGTATCTATGCCCCAAAATGTTGGAACGCATTACCACCAGGCATCCGTGCGATTACTGACTTAACACAATTCAGAAAGGCTCTCAAATTCCATTTATTTACTCAGTACTACCAGATTAACCCAACCCCTACATAATTGCCTCTCCCTTACCTCCTCAAGTTAACATATCAACCCTATCGTACACATGTACACCCTAAATTCTCAGACTCGATCTCATTGTACATATGTAATTAGTTCAGTTTGCATTCCCTGTGTTATCCAAGTTGTAACTCCTGTTCTCTGTAAAGCATAAACATGTTATCCAAGTTGTTACTCCTGTTCTATGTGAAGCCAAGCAGTTTGTTATGGTCATTTTGTTGTATGTAAACCGCGCTGACAATAGTGCGGTATATAAGAAATTGTAATAAATAATAAATAAATAATAAATAAATAATAAAAGAGGAAGGCCAGCAATGAGATGGATCGATACAATAACAGCAGCTATGGGTACCAGTCTGTCAACAATGAGCTGCCTGACTCAAGACCGAACACAATTTAGGATAGCTATCCAGAGGGTCGCCATGAGTCGACTCCGACTCGACGGCACTTAACAACAACAAATAAAATAAAATGTTGTTGACGATGCACCTTGATATATCCTGCTTCCTCAAGAGGTTGAAGCAGATTTCCCCCCCCCCCCCCCATGCGACCAGTTGTGCTAAAGTGGAGCCTTTCTCTGGTGTTGAAGGCTTTTAAACCTTCCCCTTTTGAGCCCCTTCAGAATATCTCCCTCCAGGATTTGATCTTGTAGGTTGTATTTCTGAGGACTGTTGCTTCCATCAGACTGGTATCAGAGCTACCTGCCATGACTTGTAGGGAGATCTTTCTGGTCATCTGGTCAGTGTCTGTCTCCATGAGGATGGTGTTGTCCTTTTTCCTGAAATTGTTGTATCTCTTGTATCTTAATCAGTCCTGCCCTCCACCTTTGAGGAGGATCTTTGGTCAGACTGCGTCACTGCATCTGTTAAATGTAAGGAGGTTGTTGGTAAAGTATCTGGAGATTACTAATATCTCCAGGAACAAGCAGGAATGTAGTTTACATATGGTGACGTCAGTACCGACGGAGCCCGCATGGGAACGTTCCCCAGCGGCCAATTGGAAGACTTTTGGGAGCACTCCACTGCACTTGTGTGGCTGGCCTCCCGCCTTCCCAACTCCCTCTCTTCAGTTCTTCGTTTTCTGTGGACCCAGCAGAAAGCAAATCTTCTCATCGCAGAAAATTCTCCCTTGTTTTTTGTGGTTAGCATCTGTCTTTCTGTCGATGCTGGCACTATCTTGACACCACCGGTTCCCTTACTCTTTTATTTATTCTTTCTTTACTAGTAAAAAAAAAAAAATCTTCAAGTATATCGACGCCTTCTTAGGCCTTAAGCCTACCACACTGTCCACTGACGTTATGGAGAAACCGACTAGTGGTTTTAAAAAATGTTTCAAATGCAGCACTAATGTTTCAAATTTACCATCTTTCAGAAAACAGCTAAAAACCATTCTTTTCCAGGAATGCTTCAACACGAATCCCACCGAAAAACCCACAAACCCCTGATCCAGCCCACAACGAACCTCTGACTCAAAGCTATACTAACCTGTCTATGTCTAAAGTCTGTCCTACCCCAAAATTATTAATGTTGCCTCCTCGGTGTTGGCCCTACCCTCGTACTTAATCTCCCCACCCCTATATGTAGCACCGCTTTGACCCGGTGAAAAGCGGTATATAAATGCAGCTAAATAAATAGCACTACCATTTCGGCAACTGACACACATGACTGGTGCTTGAAATGCCTCGGGCCCGACTACCAGCCAACAGAATGTTCCCTTTGTAAAAAGATGACAAAGAGAGGCCTGCAGAACCGGGCCTCTAAATTTGGAACTCTCTTCGCTTCGGATGCGGTATCTTTGGCATCAATGTCATCGAGAGCCTCCTCCTCCTCCCATGGATCTCGGGTATTGAAAATGTCCAAGCTCAAGTCTTCATCGAAGACAGAAAATTCCTCCAAAAGTAGATCTTATTCCAAGCATTGAGATGCCTCTGGCTTTGCCCTAGAGGTGGATTGGCCTGCCAAACACCCCTGGTGGGAGGACCTGCCCTTCAAAGCCATTGAGGGGCCCCAGGATGCTCCTGATGCCTCAACCTAAGGAGAGCTATTGGTGCCATGCTCTGGGACAGTGGCACACGTATCCATCACTGATACCCAAACATCGGCAACCTCGATAGACCAGCATATACTGGACATTGAGTGGAGCTTGGCAGCTCTATTGGTAACCTTGGTTCCCTGCCTTCAGAGCCCTCCCCGTCTCCAGAGCGATGCATGTTGCCTCCGGGGGACATGTTCTTCCAAGAATTCATTTGAGACCTAGCTAGGGATCTCTCCATAACAGTGACATAACAGTACAAAAGAGCCCAGGGTGGAGCAGCTCCCAAGGAGGCGGCCACCCTGCTGGTGCACCGCATCCTTCATGTTCTGATGCTCCAGATGTTTGGGAGACTCCCCTCACAATTTTACCTCATACTCGATGTCTCGATACCATGTATAGAGTACTGGAGTGTCCTGGCTTCCAAAAGCCACATCTTCCCCACCATTCAATGGTGGTGGAATCGGCGATGCGCCAAATCAAGAGTTCCAAAACCCATTCATCTAATCCACTGGGTAGAGAATCGAGAACCCTCAATGCCTTTGGGTGTCAATGTTTCCAGGCTTCCATGCTTTCAGCCAGGATTAACTCCTATATATACTCTACATGGGTATGTTCCTTAAGGAGGTTTCCAGGGACCTCGAGGCCATGGCCCCTCTTCTCCCAGGTGATAAGAGAGAAGACTATCTTGCTCTAGTCAAACATACCCAGAATGTGTCAAAGTTTGTCAATAGGGCAACCTTTGATGCATTTGAATGCAGAAGCAGAGCCACAGCAGTATGCATTGGTGCACGCAGGATTGCATGGCTTCTGGCCTCAGATCTTGAACAGTGGGTTCAAGATAAGCTGGGCAACATACTCTGCACAGGGGGAAAACCTCTTTGGCAAAGACTGGCAGGATAAAGCTTCTCAGTTAGTCAGAGAACACCACTCTATATAGGCTGTCCAGAACAACAGCTAACCCTGCTAGAAAGACAGCTGCAAAGAAGGCTTTCTTCAATAATAATCAGAAATTCTACCCTTCTTATCCCCCTGCTTCACAGTACGAAGCTCAAGGCCCTCAGAAAAGGCAGCAGCCTCCTAAACCACAAAAGAAGCCACAAGAGGCTAAATCTCAACCAGCTCTGCAGCCACAGTCTGCACCTGGCTTTTGACTCTTTTCTAGAGAACATTGCCACCCTACCTCTGGAGGACCCTCACCCTCTCCATATAGCAGACAGACTCTGTCACTATGCCCACAGAAGGCACCTTATCACCTCAGAGCAGTTGACACTAACTATAGTCCGGGAGGGTACAGACTTCATCTGTAAACTTTGTCCCCTTCAACTCTCGTAGGGGAATATCACAAGCAACCCCCACTCACTGCTCTCCTACAGGAAGAGGTATCTTCTCTTCTATCCCAAGGCACCATAGAAGATGTCCTGATATCCTAACAGGGATCACTTTCTGATACCAAAGAAGACCGGAGGATACAAGCCCATCCTGGACCTCAGAAACCTCAACAAGTTTCTAGTCCGCAAGAAGTTCAAAATGATCTCTCTAGGGACTCGTCTTCCCTACCTCCAGAGTCAGGACTTGCTCTCTTCTCTAAATCTAAAAGAAGCTTGCACACATATCCTCATCCACCCAGGACACAGGAAATATCTACGCTTCATCTTTCAGGGAAGACATTATCAGTACAAGGTCCTTCCTTTCGGACTCGCTTCTGGCCCAAGAATCTTCACAAAGTGCATGGTGGTTGTAGACACATTTCTGAGATCTCTGGGGATATTTGTCTTCCCTTACTTAGACGACTGGCTCATAAGAGCAGACACCTCCCAAGAGGCTCAGCTTTCCTTATATCGTACCATCACAGTACAACAACTCTTGGGATTTGTAATAAACTTTCCAAAAGCCCACCTCGCTCTAACTCAGACTAGAGTTCATCGGAGCTTTACTAGACACACAACAGTCCAGGGCGTTTCTGCCCCATCTCTGTTGTGCCCATCTCATCGAGCTAGCATCCCAAGCGCTACTCTGAGACCATCTGACCGCCCAAGAAATGCTGCAGCTTCTGTGGGCACATGGTCTCAACAGTACATGTCATCCCATATGCCCATCTACATTTGCGGACAGCCCAGTGGACTCTTGCCTCCCAATGGACGCTGGCCTCAGGCTACCTTGGGGACAGGATCCAGGTCACTACCCCTCTCATCACTTCCCTCCAGTGGTGGTGTTCCCCAGAAAATCTCATTGGGTCACTTTTTAAGATGCCTCCACATTAATGCACCCTGACAATGGATGCCTCCAAACTGGTTTGGGGAGCTCACTTGGGCACACTCTCTACACAAGGCCTCTGGAGTCACAGCAGGAGTCACAGCATCAGATCAATCTCCTGGAGCTTCGTGCTGTTTCATATGCCCTCAGGGTGTTTCAACCTCAGGGTACAGTGAGTCCCAATCAGGACAGACAATCAGGTGGCCATGTTCTGTCTGAACAAACAGGGCAGAACAGACTCTTCGCCCCTCTGCAAGGAGACTCTCCATCTGTGGTCCTTTGCCATTTCTGATCAAATACACCTCCAAGTGGTGTATCTCCCAGGGGAGCTCAATGTCTTCTTCCCACAAATGGTCTCTCCATCCGGACTCTTTCAGACCTGGGGAATTCCAGATGTAGATCTGTTTGCCATTCCGCAGAATGCCATGCTTTCCCGCTTCTGCACAAGGACTCCAATGTTCAGCAATCAGCAGGTGGATGCTTTTCACCTGCAATGGAGTCAGGTTCTTTGTTTTACCTCACATACCCTCATTCCCAAGATGCTTTTCAAGCTATAGCCGACAGGGGATCCATGATTCTCATAGCCCCTCACTGGCCACATCAACCGCAGTTCCCTCTCCTGCTACGTCTGACTCAGAGTCAGCCTTTACAATTGGGATCTGCGCCCGATCCATGATGGGACACTGCTCCCAATCCACAGTCTCTCCGTCTCACAGCTTGGCTGCTGAGAACGTAATATTACAAGACTTTAACCTTACACAAGATGTTAAGGAGATCCTGTTGGCTTCCAGGAAGCCATCCACCAGGTATTCCTATGCTTTCAAGTGGGGTAGATTCTCTATCTGGTGTTCCCAGAAGGATCTCAATCCTTTCTCTGCTCCCATGGAGGCACTCCTCCAGTATCTCCTTCACCTGTCCTCAACAGGTCTCAAGATCAACTCCGTGAGAGTTCACCTCAGTGCCACTGTGGCCTCTCATCTATTGGATGAACAGCCCATCTCCTCACAACTACTGGTAGCGTGCTTTATGAGAGGGCTCTTGCTGACCAAGCCACCCATTAAGCCACCTCTGATGGCTCAATCTCAATGTTGTTCTAGCACAGCTTCTTTGAACCATTGGCTACAGCCCCACTAAAGTTCCTTTCACGGAAGGTTATCTTCCTTATTGCCCTCACTTCAGCTAGACGCATTAGTGAGCTTCAGGCTTTGGTGGCGGACCCACTCTACACCCAGGTTCCACCATGACAAGGTCTCCCTTAGGTCCTTAATAGCCATTATACCAGGAGCACTGCGTCATCTGATTTCTTGACTGCTTTTTGTTTCTTTATTGATTGTTGATCCAAGCAGGTTAAAGTTGTCTACTATTTCAATTTCTTCTCCAATGATGAACTTAATGATTTTGCCAGTTGTTGAAATCTTTTGTCTTTTTTACATTGAGATGCACGCCCATTTTAAGACTATATTCCTGATCTTGAGAAGCAAATGTTTCAGATAGTCTTTACTTTCAGCCAGTAATGTGGTATCATCAGCATAGCAAAGGTTGTTATTTATTTATTTTATTTTATTTAGGCTTTTCTTATATACCGCCTCTTCCAGAGATCAAAGGCGGTTTACAGGTAACAAGAACTGAACAAGGTTTTACATGGAACAATTTTGAATTATTTACAGTCAACTTTTGAACAACATCTTGTAAAACTAATTACAATCAACTATTTACAGGAACAATTGTAATAGGCAGTAATGTTGATTAATTACAATTGAACATTGTTGTTGATGAGTCTCCCACCAATCTTCACACCTCTTTTGTCTTCTTATAGTCCTCCTTCTCTGATTATTTGTTCTGCATATAAATTAAACAGGTAGGGGGAAAGTATGCAGCCTTGTCGTACACCTGTTGCTGATTTTAAACCATTCTGTTTCTCCTTGTACCGTTTGAACTGTTGCTTCTTGATCAGTGCAAAGGTTGTGCAAGAGAACGATCAGGTGTTCTGTTATACACATGCTTCTTAATGTGGCCCAGAGTTTCTCATGGCTTACATAGTCAAAAGCCTTGCTGTAGTCAATAAAACACATATAGAAAGCCTTTTGGTATTCTTTAGTCTTTTCAAGGATCCATCTCACATCCGCAGTGATGTCTCTCATTCCTCGCCCTTCCCTGAACCCTGCTTGCACTTCAGGTAGTTCTTGTTCCAGGTATGGTTGTAGTCTCTGCTGAATGATCTTGATTAGAATCTTGCTGGCATGTGGGATCAGAGCGATTGTGCGATAATTTCCACAGCCAGTCAGATAACCTTTCTTTAGCATTGGTATAAACATAGATCTTTTCCAGTCAGTTGGCCATGAATTTGTCTTTCAAATTTCCTGGCAGAGCCTTGTAAGTATAGTAACAGCGTCATCAGATTGCTGTAGTACTTCAATGGAATGCCATCAATGCCTGGTGCTTTGTTCTTTGATACAGTTTTCAATGCTGCTTTCACCTCTTCTTTCATCATCAATGGTTCCTGATCATAAAGTACAGGTTGAAATGGCTGTTGGTCCACTTGATCTTTATCATATAATATCTCTGAGTATTCTTTCCACCCCCTCACTTGGTTTGCAGCTTGTCATGCTGTGAGGGCTTGTGTGCATCAGTGATGCTGAGAGCTAAACTATCGGTAGTTTAACTACTGGCAGGGTCTCCCAAGATGGACAGGTCTCAGCTGAGGTGCCAGACCAAGACAAACCACCCATCTGGGCAGCAGCAGAATGAGATAGTGTTGAAGTCGGAGGATCACATTTCTTTGACAACGGCAACACCACCAAACTTAAACTGCGCAGAAGAAAGGCCCGGCAATCTACTTCTGTATCTTGCCATGAAAACCCAATGGATAGTTACAACAAAACAAATTGTGCTATAGTGCTGGAAAATGAGACCCCCAGGTCGGAAGGCACTCAACTAGCTACTGGGGAAGAGCTGAAGACTTTTCAGAGTAAAACCAGCATTTATGATGTGGTTGGATCAAAGCCCTCGGGACGTCTGACTGCTGATGTAGCTGCGCATGAAATGAGAGTCAGAAGCTGCAAAGATGTCTTACACATTGGAACATGGAACGTACGAAGCATGAACCAAGGGAAGTTGGAGGTGGTCAAGAATGAAATGGAACGTGTACAACTTGATCTGTTGGGTGTCAGCGAACTGAAACGGACTGGCATTGGGCACTTTTCATCAGATGATTACAGGGTCTACTATGCTGGAAATGAAAGACAAAGAAGAAATGGTGGTGTACTTATAATAAAGAAGAAACTTGCAAGAACTGTAATGAGATACAGTGCAGTCAGTGAACACTTAATCTTTATTCATCTACGAGGAATGCCTGTCAACACAACTATAATTCAAGTATATGCCCCAACAACAGCTGCAGAAGAGAATGAAATTGAAGAGTTCTATGAACAAGTACGAGATGAAATTGACAGAACATGCAAACAGGATATCCTGATAGTCATGGGTGACTGGAACGCAAAAGTTGGCAACAAAGAAGAAGGCAAAGTAGTTGGAAAATATGGACTTGGCAACAGAAATGAAGCTGGAGAAAGACTGATAGAATTCTGCAAGACCAACGATCTATTCATCTCAAACACCTTCTTCCATCAACACAAGTGGTGACTGTACACATGGACTTCACCCAGTGGATTGTATAAAAATCAAATTGACTACATCTGTGGAAGTCAACGATGGAAAAGTTCTATAACATCAACAAAGACAAAACCTGGAGCTGACAGTGGTACAGATCATCAACTACTAGTATGCAAACTCAAGATAAAGTTGAAAAAGAGCAAACCACTCATGAATGCAGCAAAATATGACCTTGAGAATATACCACTGGAATTTAAAGACTGCCTGCAAAATCGATTTGCTGTTTTAGATACAAATGACAGAGCTCCAGAAGAGTTATGGAATGACATCAAGAAGGTTGTGTTGGAAGAAAGCGAGAAGTCTCTACAAAAGGTGAAAAAGCAAAAATGGCCAAAATGGATGACGGAAGAAACTCTGAAAATTGCCCAGAAACGCAGAGAAGCTAAAGCCAGAGGAGAAAGAAAGACAATAACAGAACTCAACAGAGATTTCCAACGTGCAGCAAGACAGGACAAGGAAAAGTACTACAACGACGCATGCAAGGAAATAGAAGCAGAAACTATTAGAGGAAGAACAAGATCGGCTTTCCTAGAGCTACGAGAGTTAAAGAAAACGTTCCAGTCTCGAATTGGAATGTTACAAGATGCTCAAGGTTCTATGTTGAATGATGCTGAGAAGATCAAGAAAAGATGGAAGGAATATACAGAGTTTTTATATGATAAAGATCAAGTGGACCAACAGCCGTTTCAACCCGTACCTTATGATCTGGAATCATTGGTGATGAAAAAAAGAAGTTGAAGCAGCATTGAAAGCCTTATCAAAGAACAAAGCACCAGGCATTGATTGCGTTCTCATAGAAGTATTACAGCAATCTGATGCAGCTGTTACCGTACTTACAAGGCTCTGCCAAGAAATATGGAAGACAGCATCATGGCCAACTGACTGGAAAAGATCTGTGTTTATACCAGTACTAAAGAAAGGTGATCCAACTGACTGTGGAAATTATCGCACAATCGCTCTGATCCCACATACCAGCAAAATTCTACTGAAGATTATTCAAAAGAGACTACAATCATTACATTCATACCTGGAACAAGAACTACCTGAAGTGCAAGCAGGGTTCAGAAAAGGGCGAGGAACGAGAGACATCATTGCGGATGTGAGATGGATCCTTGAAAAGACTAAAGAATACCAAAAGGATATCTATTTGTGCTTTATCGACTATAGCAAAGCTTTTGACTGTGTAAACCATGAGAAACTCTGGGCCACTTTAAGAAGCATGGGTATACCAGAACACCTGATCGTTCTCTTGCACAATCTGTACATTGATCAAGAAGCAACAGTTTGAACGGAACAAGGAGAAACAGAATAGTTTAAAATAAGCAAAGGTGTAAGACAAGGCTGCATACTTTCCCCCTACCTGCTTAATTTATATGCAGAACAAATCATCAGAGAAGCAGGATTGTATGAAGACAACAGAGGTGTGAAGATTGGTGGAAGACTCATCAACAACCTTCGCTATGCTGATGATACCACATTACTGGCGGAAAGCGAAGATGATCTGTGAAATATTTGCTTCTCACAATCAAAGAACATAGTCTCAAAATGGGCCTGCACCTTAATGTAAAGAAGACAAAGATCATGACAACTGGCATAATCAACAGGTTCATCGTCGAAGGAGAAGAAATTGAAATCGTGAATAACTTTAACCTACTTGGATCAACTATCAATAAAGAAGCAACAAGCAGTCCAGAAATCAGACGACGCATTGCTCTTGGCAGAATGGCTATGAAAGACCTAGATAAGATTCTCAAGAGCAGAGATGTCTCTCTCCATACAAAGATTCGACTTGTTCAAGCCATGGTATTTTCAATAACATCATATGGATGTGAAAGCTGGACAGTGAAAAAGATAAACAGGAAGAGAATTGATGCCTTTGAATTATGGTGCTGGCGGTGAATACTGTGTATACCATGGACTGCCCGAAGAACAAACCAGTCTGTACTAGAGGAGATCAAACCTAAGCTTTCTTTAGAAGCTCAGATGACAAGACTTCGACTTTCATACTTTGGACACATCATGCGGAGAGAGAGATCATTAGAGAAAGACATCATGCTTGGCAAGATAGAAGGTCAACACAAAAGAGGAAGGCCAGCAATGAGATGGATCGATACAATAACAGCAGCTATGGGTACCAGTCTGTCAACAATGAGCCGCCTGACTGAAGATCGAACACAATTTAGGATAGCTATCCAGAGGGTCGCCATGAGTCGACTCCGACTCGACGGCACTTAACAACAACAACAACAACAACAACATTCTTTCCACCTTTTCTTGATCTTCTCAGTATCATTCAACATGGATCCTTGAGCATCTTGTAACTTTCCAATTCGAGGCTAGAATTTTTTTCTTTAACTCTTGTAGCTTTAGGAAAGTTGATGATGTTCTTTCTCTAATAGTTTCTGCCTCTGTTTCCTTGCATGTGTCATTGTAGTACTTCTCCTTGTCTTGTCTTCCTGCACATTGGAAATCTCTGAAATCTGTGATTGTCTCTCTTTCTCCTTTGGCTTTAGCTTCTCTGCATTTCTGGGCAATTTTCAGAGTTTCTCCGGTCATCCATTTTGGCCATTTTTGCTTTTTCACCTTTTGTAGAAATTTCTCACTTTCTTCCAACACAGCCTTCTTGATGTCATCCCATAACTCTTCTGAAGCTCTGTCATTTGTATCTAAAGCAGCAAATCTATTTTGTAGGCAGTCTTTAAATTCTGGTGGTATATTCTCAGGTTCATATTTTGCTACATTCATGATTGGCTTGCTCTTTTTAAACTTTACTTGAGTTTGCATACTAGTAGTTGGTGATCTGTACGATAGTCTGCTCCAGGTTTTGTCTTTGTTGATGTTATAGAGCTTTCACTTTGTTTGCAGCTTGTCATGCTGTGAGGGGTTGTGGGCATCAGTGATGCTGAGGGCTAAGCAATTAGTAGATCTCTTTACCACTCCTTCAAACAGAAGGCATTTCACTTTTGCTCCAAAATAGAGGCACACGTAGACTAACCTCAGATGCCACCTTTCTATTTAAGACGAGAGTTGCCTGTACACATCTTCCAATACCTCTAATAGCAAAGACTCCTGAAATTCAGACAGGATTAGGGAGCCATGATTCTTGTTGCACTTTACTGGCCGAGGCAAGTATGGTTTCCTTTTCTTCTGGAACTTTTTAAGGAGGCCCATAAAACTGGGGAACTTTCCAACACTGATCACATAGGCTCAGAGGACTTTGTTGCACCCCAACCCTCACAGCTTGGATGTTGAAAAGTTAAATTTAGCTCCCCTGAATCTGCCTGATGGTGTATCACAGGTGATTCTGACTTTCAGGAGAGAATCCACTAGAAGATTGTGCAGATTTATATGGAAGAGGTTTCCTGTTTGCCATTTGGTATGATGGTAGGGCCTTAGATCCCTTTTTCGGCCCCACACAAAAACTGCTTGAGTACCTTCTCTATCTTTGAGTCAGGTTTGAAGACCAACTTCATAAGGGTTTACCTTAGTGCAATTGGCACATACCACCAGCATGTAGAAGGTAGACCCATCTCAGTACAGTCTTTCGTTTGTTTTATGTGTGTTTGATTCTGTTGAAGCCTCCTACATTATCTTGTGATCTGAGCATTACCTTAACCCAAGTGATGAAATCTCCCATTGAGCCACTGGACATCTATGATCTGATGTGGAATTTCTTATTTTTGATGTCACTAACTTCGGCATGCAAAGTTAGTGAGCTCCAGGCTGATCTACCTGCACAAAGCTTTACAACCATAGGGTGATATACTGCACTCATTTGAAGAATATATGGGATCATTTTATAAGGAGCTATATAAAGTTACTCGTCATCTAAATGCATAAATGAAGACAGAAGAATGCTGGACTGCATAGAGGGGCAAAATCATTCAAAAAGAGGAGGTGATAATGCCTCTTTAGAGGTCATTAGTGAGGCCTCACTTGGAGTACTGTGCTCAGTTGGAGGGCACACAGTATCTTGCTAAGGATATAAAAAGGTTTGAAGCGGTTTAGAAAGAGAGTGACCAAAATGGTATGGGTTTGTGCCAGAAGCCATATGAGAATATACATATTCAGGTCTTTAAGTGTATCTTAGAGGAAAGGAGAGACACGGGAGATAAGATACAGACATTTAAATACTTGAAAGGTATTAATAAGCAAACAAACATTTTCCAAAGACATATAAGCTGTAAAACTAGATGATATCTTTTATCTTTATCTTTATTTCACACTTTATATACCAACAACGCCATGGCTTTAGGGCAGTTTCCTGTCAAGTAAATGGCGTTCTTTTCCTCTTTCCTACAGCATTGCTATTTTATTGTAAAGTAGTAAGAGGCACAGTGTAGTTTAACAGAGACAGTAAGGAAATGAAATAAAACTGAAAGGAACAACATTTAAAAGCAACCTTAGAAAATACTTTTTCACAGAAATGGTAGTGGATGCTTGCAATGCCCTTCTACTGGAGGTGATTGGGGCAAGAAAGATGATGGAATTCAGAAAGACATGAAATAAGCACAAAGGATCCTTATCTACTGCAATGGTGAAAAAAAAAGTTCAAAAATGCCTGGCCATGTTTTTAAAGACAGGGCAGGTTCGGCCTGAATTTGTGCTGTAGGGAGGCAGGGGGAGCATGCTTTCTGGTTGTCCAGGTTTGCCGTGGCATCAAGGTGGTGCTAGGAGGTCAAATAAAAAGGAAAAAAAGGTTGAAAATGAAAATAAAAAAGAGACTGACAGCCACATTAAAATAAATAAAAAAGGTTGGTAAAATCTCAATTAAGGAAATAAACATTTAAAATGAAAGGCTGGCTAGTTCAAATGAAGTGTCAAATTATGAAACATGCCAAATAAATAAACATATACTGATTCTGAAGGAATATTTGTGTGTATGAATGTAAGGGGAATCAGACCTCAGTTTCAGTACAGTGTTGAAGGAGTTAATGAACACAGCATCTGATGCAGGAAACAGCTGAATCTGTGGCAAGCATGGGAGAGATCACAGGAGATAACAAAAAGCATGACATAGAGGGTCATTTTAAAAGGTTTAGTCGTGATTTGGACTTTTGCAGACATGCACATGGTCATTGAAATCACGGACATGTCTCCATAGCCATTTCACAAATGACATTTGCAGACACTTCCAGTGCAGGGATGTCCAAGTAGGCATGGGAATGTGGCAGAGGCATCTGATCTCAGAAATGGCAGAGAGGTCTGCAAGCGTCTCCATGATTATACCTGCTCCAGGCATGAATAGGCATCAGGAAAGTGCTTGTTTTCACCTTAAAACATCCAGAGAGTATAAAGAAGATGGAGAATTAAGTGATACCTTATAAAACAAAGACCCACTCTGGGATTTAAACCCTGGCCACACTGCTCATAAGCCACTAAAACCATTATGCTGTTAGACGTCTTGCTTCTAAAATGCTATCCTGGGGATGTCTATATAGACGTTTGTAATACACATGCATATCAAGCACGTCCACATTTCCGAAATCGTGCCTGAACTTGCATGTGCTTGCTTTTTTTTTTAGACATTCTGGCTTTGACATCCAAGATTGCACTTGGGCGTCCCATTGTGAAATGTGCCTCAAAATGCCTCAACGACTCCCTAAAACATGGAAACTTCCCACCTGATTTCAAACAATCCTCCATACAACCCATAGTCAAGAAACCCACCCTAGATCCAACAAACCCAATTTCTTACAGACCTATATCCAGTGTTCCTTTCATAGCCAAGATCATTGAAAAGGCAGTTCAATCGCAGCTTCAGGAGCATCTAGATGAACACGCACGACTAGACCCACAGCAGCATGGGTTCAGGCCTAACCATGGAATTGAAACCCTCTTCATCTACCTCATCAACACCTTAATCATAGGCACAGAAAAATTACTACAAGGATTCATATTGCTATTCATAGACATCTCTGTGGCATTTGATTCAGTCTCGCACCAGCTACTCCTAAAATGGTTACAGCAAATCGGAATACGAGGTACCACTTTAAAATGGTTCCACTCCTACCTTTCCAACCTCATACAGTAAATTAAAATAGGATTAACCACATCCCTCCCTTTCTCTCTCAGACAAGGCATACCACAGGGATCAGCGCTTTCTTCTATTCTCTTCAACATCTACTTACAACCAATAGGCGATGTATCAAGAGCTTTGGCATACGGTGCTTAGTTTATGCAGATGACATCATGCTTTTTACTCCATTCACCACAAATGCCCCTGATTACACAAAACTCAACAACTGCTTCATAGCAATGTCTAAATGGCTCAAGGCACACAACCTCAACATAAACCATAACAAAACTGAGCTACTACATATCACAAGAAACCAGAATTTCACACCACCACCACCAACAATCACACTGGACAGCATCCAAATTAACGTCAAAACTGAGATTAAATACCTCTGCATAACACTGGACCAACAGTTCACTCTTCTTCCATGCATAAACCATACAACATCTGCACCGGGTCAAACCGCTTTGACCCGGTGAAAAGCGGGATATAAATGCAGCTAAATAAAATAAATAAATATAAACATTAAAAAAAATATATATATATACTACAAGCTACGTATAATAAAGAACCTACGCCCACTCCTCTCACCAACCGACCTCCGGTCCATATGTCAAGCTGTCATAACACCACTGCTAGACTATGGCAATACAATACAATATATCTTTATCTTTATTTAAAACTTAATATACCGCCAGAACCGAGGCATATGGCGGTTTACAATATAGCAAGGCATTCCAAAGAGCTCACTATACCCACTGCAGCTAGCAGAGTACACCACTGCAAGGATTATCCTGGGACAAGCTCGTCAATTCCACATCACGCCACTCCTCAAGCAACTTTACTGTCTGCCCGAATCACAAAGAATCAAATATAAGGTCCTTGTCAATCTGCACAAAAGCATTCACAACGCTTCAGCTTTCAATCTGCATGCCTTAATATCAACCGACAGCTGCAATAGACCCACAAGACAGGTGTCTTACTACATCAAAGGCTAACACACCTTGTTAATGAAGACGTGCAGTTTATTTACAAACAAAGCAAGGATACTTATTCAGAAAGGCAAGTAATTCTCTTAGTTACACATGAGTAGTTAGAAAGCAATTAGAATAATAACTAAAAACACTTAATTACAGAAGAATAATACTTCACTGAAAGAGTTATGAGAGAGTGCAGCTATTTACAAAGAATACTTCACCAAACTTGTCATCAAACAGCCCCTTTTAAAGCATCAGCTGGGAGAAATCAGCGAAGGCTGTAGAAGTCTGGGATTCTTCATGCATGGCCAAGCAGATCTATGCTCTGTCTGCTCTGGACTCTCTCTGTACTTTTATTTTTTTTATTTTATTTTTTATTTTAGCTGTATTTATATCCCGCTTTTCACCGGGTCAAAGCGGTCAATTGGGAGATACATTTAACACGAGGGGATATGACACAGATACGCTAATACTTACAGGGAACATGGACAATGGAGGGTTAAGTGGCTTGCCCAAGACCACAAGGAGTGCCTATAGGACTAGAAATCCCAGTCCCTCCGGCCTGAGATTGCTGTCCCCAGGTGGGACTTGAACCCCCGGCCCTCCGGCCTGAAGTACCTTGTCCTAACCACTAGGCCACTCCCCCTCACAAATATAGGCACAAATGTGTTGCAGCTAGCCCTCACACATGAGCTTCTCCCCACAGACACTCTCCACCCCATCCACCTTTGCTTGACCAGTCCCTCTCCAAACTTTGGTTTCCGGGCAGGCTTCTTTTGTCCTCTCTAATGGGTCTCCATTTGTTTGCTAGGAGAAGGACTCCTAGGTGAAGTGTTCTTTTGTCCTCTCTAATGGGTCTCCATTTGTTTGCTAGGAGAAGGACTCCTCCCTAATCTCCCAGCATCTTCCTGTAGTTATGTAAATTGTCTCAACAGTTTCAAATACCCCTATAGTTACTGTTGAGGCATATTTATTTATTTATTTATAGACTCTTATATACCGCACTATTAGGCATCAGCGCGGTTCACAAAAAACAGTGAGATACACAATTCAACAGTACTTTGTGTTTACAGAAAACAGGAGAATATAACTCGGATAACAGGGTATATAATTAATAAACATAGTCATAATATCATCATGGCTTCAGTTTTGTGTGTATGTGGTCTGTGGGGTATCTGTATTGTATGTGTATGAGTGGAAGGTCTGTGGGTTGGTTGAGATGTCTTTATTGTTTACTGGATAAGATAAAAGGAAGAGGTAGTGTTTCAAAGCTTTGCGAAACTGCAAAAGGTCTGGTATTGCTCGGATGTTTTGAGGGAGGCTATTCCAACACCTTGGTGCACAGAATAAAAAGGCCCTGTCTGAAGTAGTTTTGGTACACTGTGATATTGATTTAGGGACTAACAGAGTATTGAGTGTTACTGACCTTCTGTCTCTATTGAGGGGTGGTGTTTGGATCAAGTCTGATATTGATGAAGATGAGAGTTCTTTGAAGGCTTTGAATGTAATTAGTAAAATTTTGAAAGTGAGTCTACTTTGAATTGGGAGCCAATGAAGATGTTTTAGAATAGGTGAGATATGGTCTTTCCGGGAAGCTCCATATTCACTGCTGAGGCATATTCAATAGTGGCATAATCAATAGTCAAAATTCATCCGTACCACATTCGGTCCTTTGACTATTGATTGTGCCCATAAGATACTGGTAACATTGTGGGGACCCCTCCCTGGTCTTTCAGGTATCCCTCAGACTAGATGTGTAAGCAGTTTCTCACCAGACTGCAAATACAGCTTTGGTCTTTGGGCTAGCAAGCCGGCTCAGCATGACTCCTCAGCCGACCTCTCACATGCAGAATGGCTCAAAGCAGAATGGCTCAAGAGTTCAATTTCCCTGCAAAGTTCAATATTCCTTGCTGATCCAAATAAATCTTTAATTAGTAATACAACAGGGCATGTCTAACATACTAAACATCTCAACAGAAAAAACAAAATGCAGCCCAAGGACCAATAACAGGGCCTTTTCGCTATATGCCCCTGCATTATGGAACTCACTTCCACCACAAATAAGAGACATTCAACTCCTGCAAGACTTCAGAAAATCTTTGAAAACCCTCTTATTCACAGAATACTATGGCCCATTAACAAACAACAATTAACCAGCACAGCATCTCCATGCACAGAACACACACCTTGAGCATTAAGCTTCATAACACCTACATAGTTTTTCTACCTTTATGAGAGTTTGTTAATAGCATTTGTTACAATATATTCAATATGTTCAATGTATTGTCCACTACTGTTGGATTTGTTTCCTGTTACCACACTGAGTTATTTGTAAACTGTCTAGACTTGTAGAAAGACGGTATAAAACAACTGTTAAATAAATAAATCAGTAAATATAAATAATTCAGATCCTAAGCAAACTTTAAAGAAAATGGGTTTCGTTTTCTAAATTTTCCATTATGTCGTCTACTTTCACCTGAAATTTTGTTACGAAAATACCTTAGAGGTGTCCTAGCTCTTTCTGGGGCCGACTCCATGTTTTTTTTCAAAATTATTTTATTTAACTGGGAGGAGAGTTTCCTCTGAGTCTCCAGAAGGATTTGATGTCTTACAAGCTTCTGTTGATATAAATTTGACTAAATTCCTGGAGGACTCGCAGGATACTATTACTTCCAGGGCAACTTTATTGGTTAGTTTTGTTTCTGAACAGGATAAGGCTTCTGTCTTTAAGGCTTATTTCAAAAATAAGAATGCTTTGTTTTGTGGGGCTAAGTTGCAGTTGTTTCCAGAATGACACAACTTCGGAGAAGGGCCTTTTTGGCCTTGAAACCGAGAGTGTTGGCTCTGGGGGCAACTTTTTTCCTTCGTTACCCCTGTAAATGTGTAATAGTATTAAATAGAGATAGGTTTATCTTTGTGGAATCTTCTCAGTCTGAGGCATTTTTGGCTGCTAGGGAAATGCAGGATTGATTTCTGGGTGAGGTATAACGGGGTGGTTTTTTTTGTAGGCTGTATGTTTGAGCAACTTTTGCTCTCATTACCTTTTTTTCTTTGTTTCTTATTTGTTGTTCTCCCCAATATGTGGGCTAAGGATTGAAATGTATTACTCCTTGTACAGTATATTATTATTATGTTTATTATAGGGTAAATTGCTAATCATTTTTCTTCTATACTTGTTTGTAAGTATTTGAGCTAGGAAAATCAATAAAAAAAAGAAAATGGCTTAAAAGTTATTTTAACCCTTATGCGTCCACATAATTGTTTTGTAACTGAAATGGTTTTTTCTGGTTTTTTTGTATTAAGATTTGAGCTAAATGATGCAGAATATAAAGTTTTTTTGAAAAACTTTTATTTCTAAGAAATAATATTTACTGTTGCCATATGGCAACTACGGTCCTGAATGGCTGAAAATTAAAAACAGTCTTGGCATCAGTTTCATTTACTGCTGGGTGTGATAGTTTAAATAATAGTTTTTTTCAGATGTCAAGCACAGATGCACATCACATTTCGTACACAGTGCAGATTTTTTGAAAATATAGAATCCAGTGAAAAATTTTGGGGAAAATTTGAAGATTGCCATATGGCAACAGCAGCCATGAAATTAAGGTGTGCAAAGATCCGCAAGGGGCTTTAGAGCTATAATGTGTGCTGTGTGAGTAGGAAAGAAGTTAGGAACTATTTCGAGATGGAGCTAGGTGTAAGAACACTTACAGAGAGGATAGAATCCTCATGCAGGAATTTCAGTGCCATGGTGGAAGAAAACTCTGATGGGTTAAGACATGGCAGAGTGAGTGTAAATATGAAAGAGCTTAATTGATGCCAGAATTAGTAAAAGTAGAGAATGTATTATAGAAGAGAAGTGTGTATGAAACTTGAATGAAAGCTGAAGAGAAAAACTTAAATTTAAATGTGAGAACCTTTTCCTTGGTGACTGGAATAAGGCTGAAAGAACTCAAACTCATTCAGGCAGTTTTAAAACCAAGCTTAATGTGGATTTGAATTAATTTATCAAAGAATGAAAACAGCACTGAAGTCCTTTAGACAGTGAAGGAAAAGAAAGGCCGACGGTATAAACTCCCAATGCAGTGAGAGAAACCCTGAAAGTGAGCTGTTTTCAACTGCTCACAGGAATTGTTTAATCCTGATATAGCCTAACTGTTTCAGTGAGGAAGAAAGTGCATGTGTGAGAGAGAGAAGGACTGAAACTGTAAATAAAAGAATTTTTTTTGCCAAATTTAAGAGAACTACAGTTAATTAGCAGTTGGTATAGTTCTTCAGAATTGATTGGCAGTTTTAAAAGATTGACTCTGGCACATAAAGAAAAGCACTGGTTTTGGCACAGAGTTCTCCAGGAATAAGCAGGAAGGACTAGAAAGGGGGACTGTTACTTCTGGAGAGAAATCTGCAACTGTGAGTATATACTTCTGGTAATTTTCTAAAAATAATTCTTTGTATTAAAGCTACTTAATCTGTGAACCCACTGTTTTTTGTTGGATCAGTTAGGGCCTAGTAGCAGCAATTAAAGTTTGAATTTAAAACACAGAGGAGAACTTTCTGGTTACATTTCATACCCAGCAGAGAGTTTGTAGTTTAAATTTAATAGTCACTCAGGGCCAAGTAACAGCAAAGTACTTTTACTTTAAATTTAACACACAGAAGAGAGCTTTCTGGTTACATTTGGAACCCAGCAGAGAGCTTGTAGTGTACATTTAATAGTCACTCAGGGCCTAGCATCAGAAAAGTACTTTTAGTTTTAAAACACAGCAGAGAGCTTTCTGGTTAAATTTAAAACCCAGCAGAGAGCTTGTAGTTCAAATTTCATAAGAAGTTAGAGCCTAGCAGCAGCTAAGAGCTATAATTTAAATCAAATCAGAATTTAGCTTACCTCAGCAGCACAAGACAGGGTACTGTGTAGCAGCCCTCTTTTAATAAGTGTTATTTCCCTCCCTCCCCTGGGATAATCGTAGCTTTATAGGTACTTACACATCTTAAAAGACAGGAGGTGCTTTCAGGTGAAGCTCATTACCCAAATCAGTCATACACTAAGGACCTAAGATTAATTAAGCTTCAGGTGAACAAGGTATATTAAATGTATTAGGTACAGTTTTATTGGTATAAATACCCTTAGACACCCCTAGTAAGTAAGAACTTAAAGATCTAGACACAAACTTAACACTAAGATGCAGACAGCAGTCCAGCAGCAGGATGGGGGCTTTCCAGTCTTTTGCATTGAGTGTCACATGTATGATTTTCTCCCAGTTGGTGAGAGGTCTTACGTGTGCACTAGGTGCAAGGAGCTCTTTGCTCTCAGGGAACAAGTCCGTTCTCTTGAGGCTAAAGTAGCAGACTTGGAAAACATAAGAAAGACAGAGAGGTACATAGACGAGACCTACAGGGATATAGTCCTGAAGTCCCACCTCCAGTCTGGCAGCACCCCTGTTGCCATGGAGGAGAGAGGTCACGTGACAGGAGAGCATCACCCTGGTGTGGCAGGAAGTGATCCTGTAACTAGGACCTGTCCTCCAGGTGATGTAAAACCCTCTCGCACCGAGGAAGTTTCTCCAGGGCCATGTGCCCATGAGGGAAGGGTTAGGACAGCCGTTATATTTGGTGATTCGATCATTAGGCATGTAGATAGCTGGGTGGCTGGTGGACGTGAGGATCGCCTGGTAACATGCCTGCCTGGTGCGAAGGTAGCGGACCTCACGCGCCACCTAGATAAGGTCTTAGATAGTGCTGGAGTCTGCTGGGGAGGAGTCTGCTGTCTTAGATAGTGCTGGAGTCTGCTGGGGAGGAGTCTGCTGTCTTGGTACATGTCGGTACCAATGACATAGGAAAATATGGTAGGGAGGTTCTGGAGGCAAAATTTAGGCTTTTAGGTAGGAAGTTGAAATCCAGAACTTCCATGGTAGCATTCTCCGAAATGCTTCCTGTTCCACGCGCAGGACCCAAAAGGCAGGCAGAGCTCCGGAGTCTCAATGCGTGGATGAGACAATGGTGCAGAGATGAGGGTTTTGGATTTGTTAGGAACTGGGGAACATTCTGGGGAAAGGAGGGGCTCTTCCGAAGGGATGGGCTTCACCTTAACCGGGATGGAACCAGGCTGCTGGCATTAACCTTTAAAAAGGAGATAGAGCAGCTTTTAAACTAGATATTAGGGGAAAGCCGACAGTCGCCCAAGAGCGGATGGTTCGAAAGAATGTATCCTTGAAGGATACTACCAAAAGCAGAGAGGTTCCACAAAAGAGTAAAGTAGCCCAAATGCCCTCAAGTATGGAGCAGACAGAGCTTAAAGATCCCAATTTACCCATGTCTAACAATAGCCAAATTAACATGAATAAAATACATTCTCTAAAATGCTTGTATGCAAATGCTAGAAGTCTAAAGAATAAGATGGGAGAGTTAGAATATATAGCACTAAATGAAAGGTTAGATATGATTGGAATATCAGAGACATGGTGGAAGGAGGGCAACCAGTGGGACACTGTGATACCTGGGTACAAACTATATCATAATGATAGAGCTGATCAAATTGGTGGAGGGGTAGCGCTCTATGTTAGAGAGGGCATTGACTCAGAAAGGATTAAAGTTTTGCAGGAAACAAAATCTGCTGTAGAATCTATATGGATTGAAATTCCATATAAAAGGGGGAAGGCAATGGCAGTGGGGGTGTACTATCGAGCACCTGGCCAGAATGACCAAATGGATGATGAAATGCTCAAAGAAATCAAGGAAGCTAACAAAAGTTACAGCGCAGTAATAATAATGGGTGATTTCAATTGCCCAGGTATCGACTAGGTCAGTGTCACGTCAGGACATGCTAGGGAGATAAAGTTCCTAGATGAAATAAATGACTGCTTCTTGGAGCAGCTGGTTCATGAACCGACCAGAGGGGAAGTCATATTAGACCTAGTCCTTAGTGGAACACCAGATCTAGTGCAAGAGATAAGGGTGTTGGGGCCACTTGGCAATAGTGATCATAGCATGATCGCCTTTGATTTAATTAGTGGAGGAGGGATAGTAAGGAAATCCACAGTACTACCTTTTAACTTTCGAAAGGGAGACTATGATAAAATGAGGAAAACAGTTAAGAAAAAACTAAAAGGAGCAGTTGCAAAGGTTAAAGACGTACATCAAGCTTGGGTGTTGTTGAAAAATACTATCTTGGAAGCCCAGACCAGCTGTATTCCACGCTTTAAGAAAAGTGGAAGGAAGTCCAAAAAACTGCCAGCATGGTTTAAAGGTGAGGTCAGAGGCTGTTGTTGCCAAAAAAGCATCTTTCAGGAAATGGAAAAAAGAGACAAACGATGAAACCTGGAAACAGCACAAGCACTGGCAAATCAAATGCAAGGCATTGATAAGGCAGGCAAAGAGAGAATTTAAGAAGAAGCTTGCTGCGGAAGCAAAAACGCAAAATAAAGACCTTTTCAAGTACATTCGTAGCAAAAAACCTGTGAGAGAGTCAGTTGGTCCATTAGATGATAAAGGGGTTAAAGGAGCACTAAGAGGCGACAAGGCAATAGCGGGGAGACTGAATGAATTCTTTGCTTCGGTCTTTACTGAGGAAGATGTAGGGATGTTACCCTTGACTGAAGTGGTATTTAAAGGTGCGGAAGAATTGAAGGAAATATCGATACATCGGGAAGATGTCTTACAACTATTAGATAAACTGAAGAGTAGCAAATCACCTGGGCCGGATGGTATACATCCAAGGGTGTTGAAAGAACTGAAATATGAGATTGCAGACCTGCTATCAGTAATCTGTGAACTATACCTGAAGATTGGAGGATCGCCAATGTAACACCAATTTTTAAAAAGGGTTCCAGGGGTGATCCGGGAAACTACAGACCGGTGAGCTTGACGTCAGTACCAGGAAAAATGGTAGAAACCATCATAAAGAATAAAATTACTCAGCATGTAGATAGTCACAACCTAATGGGAGACAGCCAACATGGCTTTAGACAAGGAAAATCTTGTCTTACTAATCTGTTATGTTTTTTTGAAGGAGTGAATAAACAGGTGGACAAAGGTGAGTCGGTTGATATTGTGTATCTGGACTTTCAGAAAGCCTTTGACAAGGTCCTTCATCAGAGACTTTTGGCAAAACTAAAGAGTCATGGGATAGGAGGCAGTGTACTATTGTGGATCAGGAACTGGTTAAAAGATAGAAAGCAGAGGGTAGGGCTAAATGGCCAATTTTCCCAATGGAGAAAGGTAAATAGTTGTGTACCCCAGGGATCTGTGCTGGGTCCGCTGCTTTTTGACATATTCATAAATGACCTGGAAAGTGGGATAACGAGTGAGGTTATCAAATTTGCAGATGACACAAAACTATTTAAAGTTGTTAAAACCCAAGAGGATTGTGAAAAATTGCAAGAGGATCTTGATAAATTGGAAGACTGGGCATCAAAATGGCAGATGAAATTTAATGTGGACAAGTGCAAGGTTATGCACCTAGGGAAGAACAACCCAAACTGTGGTTACACGATGCAAGGTTCCACATTAGGAACCACCACCCAGGAAAAAGATTTAGGCGTCATTGTGGATACCATGTTAAAACCCTCAGCCCAGTGTGCAGCGGCGGCCAAGAGAGCAAATAGAATGCTAGGTATGATAAGGAAAGGAATGGAAAATAAAACAAAAGATATTATAATGCCTCTATATCGTTCCATGGTGAGACCACACCTTGAATATTGTGTGCAATTCTGGTCGCCGTATCTTAAAAAGGATATAGCGATTTTAGAAAAGGTTCAGAGAAGAGCCACCAAAATGGTAAATTGGATGGAAGGATACTCCTATGAAGAAAGGCTAAAAAGGTTAGGGCTCTAACCTGGAAAAGAGACGGCTGAGGGGAGATATGATAGAAGTCTATAAATTAATGAACGGAGTGGAACGGGTAAACGTAGATTGATTGTTTACCTTATCAGAATATAGAAAGACTAGGGGACATGCAATGAAGCTACAGGGTAAACTATTTAAGACTAATAAAAGAAAATATTTTTTCACTCAACGTGAAATCAAACTCTGGAATTTGTTACCGGAGGATGTAGTAAAGGCTGTTAGTGTAGTTGGGTTTAAAAAAGGTTTGGACAAGTTCCCGGAGGAAAGGTCCATAAACCATTATTAAGAAGTGACCGAAGATATCAATGCTTGACCCAGTACAAGCATTGTGGAACTTGTGTCTCTTGGGGATACTGCTAGGTACATATGACCTAGATTGAGCACTGTTGGAAACAGAATACTGGGCTTGATGGACCCTGGTCTGACCCAGTATGGCATATCTTATGTTCTTATGTTCTTAAATCAGTCCTCACTTATGAGGGACGTCATCGTCGATGGCGCATTTCCCCAGCTTTCAAAGAAAGCCTTTGGGACATGCTACCATGCATGCGTGGTCCCCTTCTCGCCCATGGGTGCCATCTTGTTCAATCTCCTTTTTTTCGCGGAACCCAATGAATGTCTGTCCTGTTTCCCTGGAAAGAAATCCTTGCTATATCCTTAAAAGTTAGCTTTTCCCAGTTTGTATACCGGTTCCTCTTCTCGCCTCGAGCCGGCGCTGGACCCGGCACTGTTGTTGGATTTTTTTTTCCTTTTTTCAATCGAAGCTTGCCGTGACTGGCCTTCCCACCTTTTTTCGCTGGGGGTTGTTGACCCCGGCCGGGTGTTTCCCACCATGTCTCCAGGTGAGTTCAAAAAATGTGACCTCTGTAGTTAAACCATGTTAATAACAGACACCCATGACTGCTGCCAATGCTGCCTGGGACCAGACCATGACAGCACCTCCTGTGACCTGTGCCAGGCCATGACGCCTAAGACCAATAGAAAGAGGTTGCAGGAGAAACTGTTCCCAAGGTCCGATTTGGCACTAGCTTCCCTGTCACTGAGCTCCAAACCAGCACTTCCCATGAGGCCCAAGCATCCTCGGAGTCCTGTGGCGACAACTTCTCCGAGAAGACCCCAGACCCCGAGAGAAAGAAGAAAAATCCTTGAAGTCTGTCTTGATTCCACTGGTAAAACACAGTAAAACTGCTCAGAGGGACCTGGGCGGCTCCGAGAAGCACCCTACCAAGGTCCTTAAAAAGGATTCCTCGGCTGGCGGAGACCATGTGACTTTCCTCGAGACCATAGTCCTCATCGAGGGTGCACTTGTGAGAGTGCTGGCGCTAGGACCGAGATCCTCAGTGCTCGCGCCAAAAGGTGTGGAGCCTTCTGGCTTGGAAACCAGAATGGGGGCCCTGGAGCAAAACATCACTGTTATCCTGGCCCTGCAGCAGGTAATGATGGCTGGTTTGTCCGCATCATCTGCCTCGATGACCGGCCCCCAACTGTGTGGGAGTCCCCAGTTATCAAACCGAGCTCACAGTACCACCAGCCTTGGGTAAGTCCTTGGCACCAGTTGAGGTCTCGGTCCTGTTCCCGTTCCTCGGGAATTCGATCCTCCCCAGCCAGTTTCTGCAAATCGGACCCCAGGTCCTCTGGAGGCCCCCGGCCCCTCAGCACTGGCCTCAAGGAAAGGAGTCGCAGGGCCTCAGATTCGTTGTCACCCCTCGACTCCGAGTGGGAGACTCACGACGAGGCATACCCGGAAAACAGACGGCACCGAGACATCCCCTCAGACTCATCTCCCTGGTGCCATTCTCCTCCGGAGGATGTGGTCTTCCAAGACTTGTTAAGGATATGGCCAGAGCCCCTTTGGTGCAAACCAAGAAGGAGGAGGATCCACACACTGAAGAACTGGAGATTCTCCAGTATGAGTATTCACCCAAGGAAACTCTCATGGTGGCAGTGCAGCTGATCCTTGAGCATCTCCTCTTGAGAATGTGGGAGACCCCGGCATCGGTACTGGTGGTCAGCCGGTGCCTCAACGCCATGTACCCCGTCAGGAAAGTGCCGAGATCCCACAAACCCCAACTTTCACATAGCTCCATGGTTGTCGAGTCAACCATGCAAAAATGTAAGAGCCAGAAGACCCATTTTTCTGTTCCCCCGGTAGGGTTGCTAGAGCCCTCGATGCCCTTGAGCGCAAGTGCTACCAGGGCTCGATGCTGGGTTGTTGATCCAGGCCTATGAGTTATACATAGACATGTACCTCAAGGCCATAACCCAGGAGTTTTCTGGGTTTTCAGTAGGGCTTACTGGGGAACCCCTCCAACGGTCCCAATCCCTGACCTTCGGGCTCAAGGACTGCTTTAAGTTCCTTTCCTGGGTGGCCTATGATGGCTTTGAGTCAGCGGCTTGGGAAGCAGCGGCCGGCATCAGCGCCGGTGCCAAGCCTGGCTGCAGTCTTCAGACCTCGAGCAATGGGTCCAAGACAAGCTGCTCGACATCCCCTCTACCAGGGAGAACCTGTTTAGCAAGCCTATGGCCAACAAGGCGGCCGACATAAAGGCCAACGTGGTGACTCGACACAGGCTCTCCAAAAAGAACTCATTCTTCCTCAGTAAGAAACCATTGGGGAAAAGACCCCTGTTCCTGAGGAAAAAGGGGTCCTTTCATCAGAGTCACCACTACCAACCCTTCTTGGGCCAGCCACAGGATTCTCACCCTAAAAGACAAAGCCATGGAGCCCAGAAGCCAAAAGCACAGAAGCCCCAGGCTCCAGCTCCCGCCCAGCCCAAGGGGAGCTTTTGACTCCCGGGGCAGGGCCTCCTCTCCCCCCTGGAAACCTTTGCCAGCTCACAGGGGGCCGCCTAGCACTCTTCACACACAAGTGGGCCAGTGTCACCTCGGACCAGTGGGTACTGCAGGTGGTAAGGGAGGGATACCTCCTCCACCTACAGCAGGTACCACCTAGGTTCTTTTCAGGAGAACTGTTGTGACCTCTCCTTCACCAGACCCTTCTGCTCTCAGAGCTTGCAGGCTTGCTCAGTGACAACACAGTACAGCCTATACCTAAACATCTATGGGGAAAAGGCTTCTACTCCAGATACTTCCTTGTCCCAAAGAGAACTGGGGGCCTCAGGCCCATACTAGACCTGAGAAACTTAAACAAGTTTCTGGTGACGGAGACGTTCAAGATGCTCTCCCTTGGAACATTGCTGCCTTACTTCTACCAGGGAGATTGGCTGTGTTTCTTGGACCTAAAGGATGCATACACACACATCCTGATCCACCCCTCCCACAGGCAGTACCTACGGTTCATAGTGGGAGGAGGGCATTACCAGTACAAGGTGCCACCCTTCGGCCTGGCCTCCTCATCAAGGATCTTTACTAAATGCTTGGCAGTGGTAGCCGCCTACCGGCACCTACATGGGGCTTTTGTCTTCTCCTACCTGGACGACTGGCTCATCAGGGGCAGTACGGCCTCAGAGGTCTGTCAGGATCAGAGGTCTGTCAGGTCGCAGAGCATGCAACCCTCCTTTTGCAGCACCTAGGGTTCATTATCAACTACCCCAAATCCCATCTCTCTGCAGCCCAAAGTCTGGAGTTCATAGCTGCCCAGTGGGACATGTTACAGGTCAAGGCTGTTCTCCCAAAGAGAAAGGGCAGAATGCCTCAGGCAACAGGCAGGAGAGGTACAACCCGCCGGTCAGTGCTGACTTGTCTCCTCCTCCGCCTACTGGGCCATATGGCCTCGACGGTCCACATCATGCCTTCAGCCAGCTTACACATGTGGACAGCCCAGTGGTGCCTATGCTTGCAGTGGACTCAGGCCATGGGCAGGCTATGGGACAGGGTCAGGGTTATCTGGGGCGTCTCTCAACTGCTGGCAAAACCTGCGCCACCTCCAGGCAGGAATGCTCTTCCAGGCACCTATACCATAGAGGACCATAGTAACAGAGTATATGACGGAAGATAAAGACCAGTATGGTCCATTTAGTCTTCCCAGCAAGGCGGCACCAGTAGGTGCACCTGCCGCTCGGTGCACTGACCACAGACGCCTCCCTCCTGGGGTGGTGGGCACATTGTGGAGACCGCCACACACAGGGCAGCTGGTCTCAGGAGGAGTCGCTCCTACAGATCAATCCCCTGGCGTTCAGGGCAATCGGCCTGTACTGATCCAGACAGCCAGGTTGCAAAGTTTTATATCAACAAGCAGGGGGCACGGGTTCGTACTCCCTCTGCCAGGATGCGGTGGCCCTCCTCTCCTTTGTAGCACACAGCATGCTTCTGACTAGCGGTGTACCTCCCGGGCCAGGAAAACTGCCTAGCAGACAGGCTGAGCAGAGTCCTTCACCCACACGAGTGGCGCTTAAACACCAGAATAATAAAGCAGCTGTTCCACCTCTGGGGCATGCCCATGATGGACCTATTCGCCTCTCTGGACGATACGCAGCTACCCTGCTTCTGCTTCTGCTCCTGTCAGCCGCACCTGGAGAGAGTGGCGGCAGATGCCTTCCTGATCTTGTGGTATGAGGGCCTACTCTATGCGTTCCTGCTGACCTCGCCTGGTCGCCAGGACTCTCTTCAAGGTTCAAAGTGAAAAGGCATCAGTTATACTGATTGCCCCCAGGTGGCTCAAGCAACCTTGGTTCCCTCTGCTGTTTTCCATGTTGGTGGCACTCCCAGTGCCACTGGGCTGAGCCCCGGACCTCTTGTCCCAGGAGGAGGCTCTCTCCTGCATCCCAATCTGGGGTCGCTAATGCTAACAGCATGGCTGCTGAAAGGATAGCATTGGCCCCTTTCAGTCTTCCAAGAGAAGTCGAGGGGATCCTACTGGCCTCCCGAAAAACCTCCAAAAGACAGGCTTATGCCTTTAAGTTGAGAAAGTTCTCCATCTGGTGTGCGGAAAAGGCGTAGAATCCATTCTCCTGCCATGTGCAACTAGTACTGCAGTACCTACTGCACCTGTCACACACCGGGCTGAAATCTAACTCGGTGAGGGTACATCTGAGCACCATAGGTGCTTACCACCACCCTGTTGAGGGAAAACCCTCTCAAGCCAGCCCCTGGTCTCCAGGTTCCTCCGGGATCTCCTGTTATCCAAGCCCCCTCTCTGCCCTCCAGCGGCAAAGTGAGACCGCAATGTGGTGCTCGCTCTGCTCACCAAACCACCATTCGAGCCCCTGGTGACTTGCCACCTGTGGTACTTGTCATGGAAAGTGGCATTTCTGGTGGACCTTATGTCCGCTCGAAGAGTGAGCGAACTCCAGGCCCTAGTGGCAGATCCACTATATACAAGGTTCTACAAGAACAGGATAGTGCTCCGCACTCACCCCAAATTCCTCCCAAAGGCAGTGTCTCCTTTCCACCTCATCCAAGAGGTGGTCCTCCCCACCTTCTTTCCACGGCCTCACGCTAGGCAAGGAGGAACTAGTACTTCATACACTAGATTGCAAACGGGCCCTGTCTTTCTATGTACTGCCGACTCAGGCCCATCAAATAGCTCCTCAGCTTTTCGTGTCTTATGACCCCAGCAGACTGGGGCTCCCCGTGACTAAATGAACTCTGTCCACTTGGGTAGCAGACTGTTGCCCTCGCCTATGAGTGAGCTGACCTCTTCCTCAAGCACCAGATTACAGCGCATCGGGTGAGGGTGATGGTCACGTCGGTGGCCAACCTCCGCTCAGTGCCGGTGACGGAAATATGCAAGGCTGCCACATAGTCTTCAGTTCATACGTTCACAGCTCACTACTACCTGGAGAGTGAGTTCCGCAGGGACAGTGCCTTTGGCCAGGCAGTACTCCGTAATATTCTTGGGGTGTAGGCAACTCCTGCCCTCCGACCTTTCTGTGTTTAGACTACCGGAGTGATAGTGTTACTGGACGCTAGGGTCTTGCGGATTCTCTCAGTGGGGAATCATCTGCTGCAACTCATGACTACCCAAATGGTCGCTGTGGTGCTGTCCTGGTTTGGTCCTCGGCAGCCTGGAGCTAGGGAGTCTCATATGTGAGGACTGACTTCCTCCTTGTTACTGGAGACAGCGTAGTTACTCATCTGTAACAGATGTTCTCCAGGAACAGCAGGAATCAGCCCTCACAATCCTCCCTCCTCTCCTGGGAGTTGCCTCCCTACCTTGATTTAGTTTTACTGCCATCCTAGCTATGTCATCTGACTGTGCAAGATGGCACTCTTGGGTGGGAAAGGGACCATGTATGCGTGGTAGCATGTCCCAAAGACTTTCTTTGAAAGCTGGGGAAATGCTCCCTCGGGCTCCGTCGGCACTGATGTCACCCATATGTGAGGACTGATTCTTGCTGTCCCTGGAGGACATCTGTTGCAGGAGAGTAGCTACGCTTTCTCTGGGAGGGAAAGATAAGGAACTGGCTTATCTGTTATTTTTTGGGGACTAGCAAGCCACACCAGTAAGAGAAACAAAATACAAAGAAATGGATAGGAATACTTTCTAGTTACTGCACACATAGCTAGGGAGGCAGTTTTTTTTATTGATTTTTAAAGATAGGGAATAGATATGCTGACTACAGCAGAACATCGCTGGAGCAGAGAGGATCCTGAGGCGCCCAGTGTCAAGAAAGTAGCAAGACTTGAAAAGAAAATTGAGATAAGTGACTGATACAATGTAGTGACTATTTTTTTGAAACATACTAGTGCACTAGTAGTATACATTTTTTTAAACAAAGGTGTCTTTATCTGAATGATAATACTCAGTCACCTGCAAAGTTACAGATAAAAGACAGTGCTAGAACTGAACTTTTCTTCTAAGGAGTAAAGAAATTTCAAGCTTTAAATTGGTTAACTAATACTTGCCTGTTTTTGAAAGAGACAATGCTGTACCAGTGTGTAATAGAAGCATTGTGAGAATTGTTCATAGAAAATACTTGACTGCATTTATAAAGATTGTTATTGTTTACAAAATTTGAATTTGCACTATGCTTACAAATTAAAAGTAGAAATTTTTCAAAATTATAATTGTTCAAGTGGATTCTTGTGAGAGCTCTCACAAGTTCTGGTTTGAATTTGAGGTTCAAGAAGTTGTCGAGTGCATTGCAGAAAAAAATAAAAATATATATTTTCTCTGTAAGCTGGGAATTTCCATTGATGGCTTACAAAGGGTAATGCCCCCGTGGAGCCCTCGGTTTACACTTATATAGGAAAAGGAGCATTCCTGCTCAAAGAATATCTTAAATGACTTTCACACTTCAAAAAAGAATAGCAGGCATAGTAGTCACAGAGCGGCAGTCATAACCCAAAGTAAAAGCAGAGTAAAGATAACCTCCACAGAGTGACAGTTACAACCATAAACACCTTACTGGACAGATTAGATGGGCTATATTGCTCTTTATCTGTCATCATTTACTATGATACTATGCAGGGTTAAATTTGTAGACAAAAAAGAAGTGCAACCGTGGGCGGGGCTGGAAGTGACCTGGTGGAGGGGCAGGGCCAGAAGTGTTTGCATACTTTTGTTTACAGCATTGGTGAATAAACTGTCTGCTTATAACTTAGCTGATAGTGGCTAAATATTGTCACTGTCTGGATAATTTTCTGGCCTACTCTTGCTCCTCCCCTAACATATCCCACAAATATATGGAAAATGTCTGGCCATTTAACCCGATATTATCTGTATATTTTTTGAAAATACATAGGCTAATTATGCATTTGCCAGCAAAGACATAGTTGCCTATTTATTCATTTGTCTGATAGGATATAATTATTCATTCATATGGAGAACTCCTAGATTCACCAATAAAACTCTTGCAACAACGGATGCAGAGCAGAATTAGGTTTTTCACTTTACAACTCAATATACTAAAAAAGATTCCAATCAAATTTTGGTCTCAATTCAGTGACAATATCACCCACTCCTTCTACTGTCAAACACTGTGCATCATAACACAAAACCCTGCAAATGGACACCCAACACCAGCACCAAATACGAGAGCTCAATCTTACCTATGAAAAATCAGCACTGCAAATATTTTTGAACACCAATAACCTCTAGTTGGAAAAAGAGGACAAGCCGAACTACTACAGAACCAACATGTTAACAGAATCCCTCACCTTGGCTGCAAATGGAAAAAACATTACCTAGTAAATAATAAGAAACTACAAATTAGAAAAAAAATATGCAGACAGAAATTCAAATAGAAAACCTCTGAAACAGAAATGCATTTCCTCCTCTACTGAACTCTGAGAAATGTACATTTTCAAAACTGACGTATTTCATTTTCTAAAAAATTGCCACTCTTTCGTACCTTTTTTGTCTGATCATTTTATTCTACTAGCTGGTTGGTCCTAGTCTCTCTTTTCCACTTCCTCTTGTTGGTTTTCTTCTAAGTCCTTTTCCAGGATCTCATTTCCAATTTCTTTCTTCACACTGCCCGTCTTCATCCTTTCCTTCCCTACATCTCTCTCCGACACTGTTCCTTCTCTTTTTCTCCATTTCTCTCATCTGCCTTTTACCCTAACTATAGATTCATTCCATTCTTCCCTCTCCTTCGTTCAGTCTTCAGTCTCTCTCTTTTTACCTTTCACCTTCTTACCAGCTTTCCATTTCCTAACCTTACTTCCCTAGTCCTTCCTTCGCCAGCCTCCTATGCATCTTTCACCCACTTTCTAGTCCCCAATTTCCACCCTCCATATGCATCCCCTCCCCAGCCTTATCTACCACATTCTGCCTCTCATCCCCTAATGAGCACCAGCTCATTCCCTAGCACATCCTCTCTCCACCTAGAGGTCCTTTCTTATGTTTTAACCCCTATCTAGGTTTCCATTTGCACTTTTACCTCCCCCATTTCTACTTTCTCTTACCACCTTCAAGGAAGACCTGTCCCTTCCTGGGGCTCCCACCCACTCTATAGGCCTCTGTCCTTTTCAACCACCCCCATCCTTCCCCAAACCTTCCAAGGCCCTTCAGACCTTTGCCCCTTCCCATATTTCTGCACTTTGTCTCACAGCCCTATTCATACCCCTCACCCAGTCATCTTGTCCCCACTGTCCTCCTAATCTCTGGTCAATTTCTTAGTCTCCACTATCTCCCCAGACAACTCAAGTCCCAACTTTTTAACCCTCCCCAGTCCCTGAGTCCTCACTCACAATTTCATCCAAGCCCTGAATCCCTGCCTACATGCCCAGTACCCAGCCTATGGTACTATTTCTTCTGTTTTCTCACCCAATCTTTTCTCTACCTAAGCCCAAGTCTGTGCTCTTCCGCATCCACATGTCCTCAGTGACCATCCATCTATCTCCTTCTCCATCCTTACTAACCCCTCCTTTCCTCCTCCTTACCCCAGCATCTGATCTTATACCCCACCCTCTCAACATTCCCCTGTTTATTGTGGAGGCTGGGAAAGAAGCAAAGTCATAGCTGTCCTCCTCTCCCTTCTCAGTCCCCCAGCATCTCTTCCTTTTTCACACTCTGACCCCAGCATTTATCAACACTAGCCCCCTTTCAGTATCAGGTTCACAGCCCTAAAATTAGCCACTTTCCAGTGCCAGTCACATTTCAGTCCCAGTCCCCGTCCAGCATAAGCACATTTCCATGCTCACCCCCAGCATCAGCCCATTTCCAGTTCCAGTCCCCCCATCCTCAGTATCAGCTAATTTCCATTCTCAGTCAACCCGCATTTCCAGTCTGTCATCCCCCAACCCCAGTATCAGCCCATTTCCAGTCTCAGTTCCCCCTTGAGTCCCATATCAGTCTACTTCTAGTCCCAGTTTTCCCCAGTGTTAATACGGCTGCGGCTACCTCCTATCTTTCTTTGCCTGCTCTGTGCTGCCGCAGCCATATTAACATTTAGCAGAACTGCAGGAGCACTTTTGTTTGCTCTCACAGCTGTGCTGTAGTGAAACAGTCCGACTGTGGAACTTTTAGTAAAACAGAAAGTGCTGATTCTTTTTTGTCTCTCCAGTCCAGTCCCGGTAACTGTGGGTTGTCTCCCCAATCCAGCAGCTTGGAGACTGAGCATGTCACAGTTGATGACATCACCCTGGATGAGCAGCCGGCACTTCCCTCCTGCCTCCGTATCTCAGTCTCCAAGCAGCTGGCGGGGTTATTCAGGGACTCACTGAAGGGACAATTAGGATTAGTAGGGTTAAGAGTCCTTTTGACTTTAACTTTAAAATGTAAATTGGGATCGCACAGTTAGTTATTTTCTGCAGGAAGTTGGTTAAGCATGTAAAAAAAAAAAATGAAGAGACCTAGAAAGAGGACCAGAGTCTGTATTGAAGACAGGCAGGACCGGGAAAGCCTTTCATGTGGGGAGGGGGTTTCCCGAGAAATCCTGCCTTAATTCAGCAGCTCTGTAGATCACTACAGATAGGGGAGCCATTGGCTGGAAAGAAGCCTGTCACTTGGCTGGACTGGTGCTGAAGCCGTGAAGTGCTGGCTGAGTGTTCGGAAGCCGCAGCAGAATCCAGCAGAGGATATCAGGTATTTAAATTATTTTTGTCAGCTGGAGAAGCCCTGCGCTTCATAGGTTTTAGGCAAACCGTACGTAAGGGATGCTTTGCCTGAACCTCGTGGTTGGAGGCCATTTCCCAATGAGCGGGAACTGCGGCCATCTTGCACAGATGCGATTTCTTTATTTTCACTTTGGGTAGTTCTTTTCAATGTACTGGATGCTGGGGACTTAATTTCATGTCTTATTGTTTTGGGTATGTGAAAGGGGCTTCACAAAACAAGACAACCCCCCCAAAAAACACCTTAGCTTTCATGTTGAGGGATGACAGTAATCTCTAGGGCTGGTGCTTGCTATAACAGATGGAAGCATGCCAGCCAAGACCATGTTTGTAGCTTGTGGGTCACGAAAGAGGCCAGTCTCGTCCACTGGTTGTTGCTGTGGTTACAGGGCCGAATCCACTTCCCTAGAGGCAGAATTGTTGGGATAGAGGACTGAGAGTGCAGCAGCGCTGGAGGTGGGGGACTCCTCCGCCCAGCCCTCGGGAGTTGAAAGTGCCTCTCGGCCGCAGACTCTCCCAGGGAGTGGAGGGACTGGTGGCACAGCGCCATCTGATGCAAAGGCCGGAATAGCAAAGGTAAAAAAGAACCATAAATCTCCTGGAGGAAAGGAACAGGGCACCTTGTTTACACCAGAATTTGTGCTCCTCATGCATAAGGCCTTTTGTAAGAGGCAGCGTGCAGAGGAGGGCTCAGAACAGGTCAAGAGCAAGAGGCCGAAGAGGGCCTTTTCTGAACTCTCAGCGCAGGTTCCGCTGGAGGATGAACCAGGACCATGTAAATGTAGATTGCAGGAGGATCTCTGGGAGGAGGAGGGGACTGCACTCAGAGGAGCTGGAGGATCCAGAAGCGGATATGGAGCTGGTTTCGGGTCTGGAGGATGGCGAGATCTCTCAGGGGAGGAAGCCCGGATCGTCAGGGTCTTCCAGAGGGAAGAATTGGCGGCGTTGAAAGCGCATTCCACAAAGGCTTTTAATATGAGAGCTGAAGTTCCTAGAAAAGAGGAGCCTTTGGAGGATCCACTCTTTCAGGCTGTTTGAACCATGCAAAGGATTTTTCCCGTGCACAGTGTGATTAAGCACATGATGGGATGATCTCCAGGAACAAGCAGGAATGTAGTCTTCACACATGGGTATCTTCGGGACCGACGGAGCCTGCGCGGGAACGCTCCCCAGCATCCAGTAGGAAAGCTTTTGGGAGCATCCCACAGCACCTGCGTGCTGCCTTCCCGCCTTTCCCAACTGTCCCTCTCCAGTTCTTCATTTTCTGCGGAGCCGACAGGTCGCAAATCCTATCACCGCAGAAAAAATTCCCTCCTTATTCTTCTTTTTTGTGGTCGCGTCTGCCTTCCCTTGACGCTACACCGGTACCGCCGGTTCTTCTTTTCTTTTTTTTTAAAAAAAAAAACCAAAAACTTTCTTTCTGGAGTCTTTTCCAGTAATTTTCTCCTCAGGTGCCACGCACCATTATTGGCCCAGTTTTTTCCTCAAAATGGAAAAACCCACTTCGGGTTTTAAAAAGTGTTCTCCGTCTCCGACACATGTCTCCATCTCCGTCACCGACACCCATGAGTGGTGCCTCAAATGTTTAGGTCCTGACCACTCTATTTCAGAGTGTGTTGTCTGTGGGATGATGTCAAAAAGGGGCCGGCAAAACCGAGCTGCTAAACTTAGCACCCTTTTTCCATCCGATGCAGCCTCCGTGGCATCGACGTCTTCCAGGGCTTCGTCTTCCAGGGCTTCGTCTTCCTCCCATGGATCTCAGGTAACTAAACATAAAAATAGACGGCCCTCAAAGGGTAGATCTTCTTCTAAACATCGAGATGCCTCTGGCGTTGCCCTTGAGGGACTTTAACCGGCAAAATTGCCCCTGCGGGAGGCTTCGGCTTCCAAAGCATTAACGGGGCTCCAGGATGTTCTCGAGGCTTCACCTCGGCAGAACTACTGGTGCCATGCTCTGGGGTTCCGGCCTCTTCATCTGTCACCGACACCCAAGCATCGGCAGCGTCGAAAGACCATATTTTCTTGGCTGTTGAACACAGTCTGGCGGCTCTTCTCACGGCCTCGATGCCCCTGAAACCACTTCAGACAATTCAACCGGTACTGGCACCGACTGCATCGACATCGGCAGGTATTCTACCGGGACCGAGTCATGCGTCTCTATCCGGCATTAACAAGTCTGTACCGGACCACCCCGATGTCGACTTCGATCGGTACCGGTACCGTACCTTGCACGATCACCCGGATCGGAGATACTTCGAATCCTCGGATGAGTCTGAAGACTCTGAAAGCTCTGCTGATACCAGAGTACTTCTTCCTGAGGATTCCTCTTCTCCTCAGCGTCTCCTCAGGATGTCTCCATCAAAGGATATGTCCTTTCGGGATTTTATCCAAGATGTGGCCTGAGGTCTTTCCATCACAGTGGCTCCTGAAAAAGAGCCTAGGGCAAAGGAATTAGAAATCCTACAATACCCTAAAGCTCCCAAGGAGGCAGCTACCTTACCTATTCATGAGATCTTGCATGATCTTATGTTAAGGATGTGGGAAATACCTCTGACCACATCTCCTCACTCTCGAAGACTCAACACCATGTATCGAGTTCCTCCTTGTCCTGGGTTTCAGAAGACTCAATTACCACACCATTCCATGGTGGTGGAATCAGCCATGAGACGGATAAAGAGTGCAAAAAGACATGCATCTAATCCTCCAGGACGTGAGTGTAGGACTCTTGACACCTTTGGACGTCGATCCTTCCAGGCTTCCATGCTTTCTGCTAGGATCAGTTCCTATATCTTGTATATGGAAATGTTCCTTAAAGAGGTCACAGGAGATTTAGAGCTTATGAGCCCTCTCCTTCCTGATGATAAAAGGCAAGATTATCTCGCTCTTGTCAAACATGCTCAGGATGTTTCCAAGTTCGTGAATCGTGCAGCCTTTGACTGCTTTGAATGCATAAGCAGAACCTCTGCCATTGACATAGGTGCACATAGAATTGCCTGGCTCCAGGCATCTGACTTGGAAATCTGGGTACAGGACAAACTAGGAAATATACCTTGCACAGGAGAAAATCTCTTTGGCAAGAATTGGCAGGAAAAGGCTAATGAGAGAGATGCTGACAATATCACTTTGGATAGATTGTCTAAATCTACAGCTGATCCTGCGAGGAAAAGATCCTTTAAGAAACCTTTTTTTCAGAAAGAAGAAAATGTTTTATCCCTCCTATACCCAGCAGGGACATCGTTTAGGTCAGTCTGCCCAAAAGGGACAGCAGCAACAACCTAGGCAACAAAGGAAGCCAAAAGCAGCTAAGCCTCAACTGGCTCAGCAGACTCAGCCTCCACAGGGGCTTTGACTCCCTATCTAGAGAACTTTGCCTTCCTGGCCCTGAACGGCCCAGAACTCTCCACCATCCCAGGAAGGTTATGTCATTTTGCCCCCAGATGGGGTCAGATAACAGCAGAAAATTGGACTGTGTCTATTGTAAGAGAGGGGGTACAAGCTATATTTCCTCAGCATGCCCACTCCTACAATAGTAAGACAGTTCAACTATCAGATCTCTCTCAACGACTGGTTAGGTCAAGAGGTCACTGTGCTCCTTGCTCAAGGGGCAATAGAAGAGGAACCCATTCCCCAACGGGGTACAGGGTTTTACTCCCCCTATTTCCTTATTCCAAAGAAAACAGGAGGACACAGACCCATTTTAGACCTCAGAGAATTGAACAAATTCCTGTTCAAAGAGAAGTTCAAAATGATTTCTCTAGGAACTCTGCTGCCATACCTTCAGAGTCAGGATTGGCTTTGTTCTCTAGATCTCATGGATGCATACACTCATGTTCTCATCCATCCAACTCACCGAAAGTTCCTTCGATTTCTGTTTCAAGGGAAGCACTACCAATACAGGATTCTTCCTTTTGGCCTGGCCTCTGCACCAAGGGTGTTCACAAAATGCATGGCTGTGGTGGCAGCATTTCTCTGCACCCTGGGAATATTCGTCTTCCCTTACTTAGACGACTGGCTCTTTCGAGCCCCTTCAGAGCCAGAGGTGAGGTTGGCTCTCTCTCACACAATGCGCATCCTTCAGTATTTGGGACTTGTCATAAACTTCCCAAAGTCCAACCTTGCTCCCACTCAATCCCTAGAGTTTATAGGAGCTCTGCTGGATACCAGACAGACAAAGGGCCTTCCTTCCACAGCCCCGCTGCCTTCGCATTGTGCAGTTAGCTTCCCAAGCAGTGCTAAAACCTCACCTCACTGCTCGGGAAATGTTACAGTTGCTAAGCCACATGGCATCCACCGTGCATGTGGTTCCTTATGCTCACCTCAATATGAGGGCAGCCCAGTGGACTCAGGCGTCAGGTTGCCTGTCAGACAAAATAGCAAGCTCAGATCGCCTTATTTTGTCCCTCCAATGGTGGCAGTCACCCAAATATCTTTTGGTGGGGTCTCCTTTTCAACAACCCCCACCCCAGGCCACTCTAACAACAGATGCTTCACAGGTGGGTTGGGGAGCCCATCTGCACGGCCTCTCTACCCAGGGTACCTGGACTCCACAGGAGGCCTATCGTCATATCAACCTCCTGGAACTCAGAGCAATCTTCCTTGCTCTTCGAGTATTTCACACCCAGCTCAGCTACAAGGCAGTCCTAGTTCAAACGGACAATCAAGTAGCCATGTTCTTTGTGAACAAGCAGGGTGGAACAGGCTCTCTGTCGCTCTGCAACAAAGCCTTGCGACTATGGGCCCTCGCCAGAGAGCATCAGATTCATCTCCTTGCTGTGTATCTTCCAGGCATTCAAAACTCTTGGGCAGACAGACTCAGTTGAGTTCTGCTTCCACACGAATGGTCTCTCCATGCCAACCAGGTGGCCAAACTCTTTCAGATTTGGGGAACCCCGGACATAGACCTCTTTGCAAGTCCGCAGAATTCCAGACTTCCCCGGTTCTGTTCCAGAATTCCGGCTTGGGGTTGTCAGGCCAGGGATGCTTTCCTCCTCCATTGGGGTCAGGACTTCCTGTATGCCTTTCTACCCATTCCTCTAATTCCCAAAACCCTGTTCAACCTTCAGAGAGACAGAGGTCATATGATCCTTATAGCTCCACGTTGGCCACGGCAAATGGGGTACCCTCTGCTCCTGCATCTCTCTCAAGCTCCGCCTCTGGAGTTAGGATCTGCTCCAGATCTCCTTTCTCAAGAGGACGGGATGCTGTGGCATCCCAATCCCCAGCCTCTGCATCTCAGGGCCTGGTTGCTGAAAGCCTAGAACTTCACGGTCTTAACCTTTCCCAGCTGGTAAAGGATATCTTTTATGCTTCCAGGAAGCCTTCCACAAGACGCTCTTATGCATTTAAGTGGAAAAGGTTTACCATATGGTGCTTGCAGAAGGGTCTTAACCCTCTAGCGATACCTCTGGAATCATTACTGGAATATCTCCTTCATTTATCAAATGCAGGGCTTAAGACCAATTCAGTGAGAGTCCATTTGAGTGCTATTGCAGCTTCTTTCAAGCCTCTAAATGGACAACCTATTTCCTCTCATCCTCTCATAGCAAGATTTATGAGAGGCCTTCTTTTAACTAAGCCTCCCATTAAGCCACCACCGGTGGCATGGGATTTAAATCTGGTACTTGGGCAGCTCATGAAACCGCCCTATGAACCATTAGCCGCTACCTCTTCGAAATTCCTTTCCTGGAAGGTTATCATAAGAACATAACATAAGAACATAAGATATGCCATAATGGGTCAGACCAAGGTCCATCAAGCCCAGTATTCTGTTTCCAACAGTGGCCAATCTAGGTCATACATACCTAGCAGTTTCCCCAAGGGACACAGGTTCCACAATGCTTGTATTGGTTCAAGCATTGATATCCTGGGTCCCTTCTTAATAATGGTTTATGGACCTTTTATCCAGGAACTTGTCCAAACCTTTTTTAAACCCAACTACACTAACAGCCTTTACTACATCCTCCGGTAACAAATTCCAGAGTTTGATTACACGTTGAGTGAAAAAATATTTTTTTTATTAGTCTTAAATAGTTTACCCTGTAGCTTCATTGCATGTCCCCTAGTCTTTCTATATTCTGATAAGGTAAACAATCGATCTACGTTTACCCGTTCCACTCCGTTCATTAATTTATAGACTTCTATCATATCTCCCCTCAGCCAGGTTAAAGAGCCCCAACCTTTTTAGCCTTTCTTCATAGGAGTATCCTTCCATCCCCTTTACCATTTTGGTGGCTCTTCTCTGAACCTTTTCTAAAATCGCTATATCCTTTTTAAGATACGGCGACCAGAATTGTACACAATATTCAAGGTGCGGTCTCACCATGGAACGATATAGAGGCATTATGATATCTTTTGTTTTATTTTCCATTCCTTTCCTTATCATACCTAGCATTCTATTTGCTCTCTTGGCCGCCGCTGCACACTGGGCCAAGGGTTTTAACATGGTATCCACAATGACGCCTAAATCTTTTTCCTGGGTGGTGGTTCCTAATGTGGAACCTTGCATCGTGTAACCATAGTTTGGGTTGTTCTTCCCTAGGTGCATAACCTTGCACTTTTCCACATTAAATTTCATCTGCCATTTTGATGCCCAGTCTTCCAATTTATCAAGATCCTCTCGCCCCCTTCCACAAAAACCTTTGAATCTCCCGTTCCATTCTAAGCAAGTCTCGACGTAATAACCATACAGGCAAAGTTTGTAGCCAATAAAGAATGCGGGGCAGGATCACCATTTTAACTGCCGCGATCCTTCCCAACAGTGACAGTGGTAGCGGGTTCCAGGCTCGCATTTGACGCCTCATCCCCGATAATACATTCTCAAAATTAAAATGATAGAGATCTTGCGGTAATCTCGTCAGGACAATACCTAAATATTTAACCCTATGATCGGCCCATTTCAAGGGAAATGTTTCTCCCCAACTGTCCCGCAACCTCCCCGAGACATCCAAGGCCAGCGATTTAGCCGCATTGATCCGAAGACCGGCAAAACTGCCGAACCGCTGGAACTCAGCCAAGAGGCGCGGCAGCGACTCTTGCGGAGCCTGCAGGTGCACCAGCATGTCATCGGCAAAGGCCGCCATCTTGAATCCCTGGCTACCCACCTCAATTCCCGGGATCTGCCCATCTCGCTCAATACTCCGTATGAGCGGATCTAGAGACAATACAAACAACAGGGGGGACAGTGGACAGCCCTGCTGAGCGCCCCTATACAACGGAAAAGGGGCGGATAAGACCCCATTACACAGCACTCGGGCTGTCGAAGTGTCATATAAACTTTTCACCATCTCGCAAAAAGCCTGCCCAAACCCATATAATGGCAGCAGATATTCCAAATACTTCCAGTCAACCCTATCGAATGCTTTTTCGGCATCGAAACTCACCAGGATAGACCGCAGCTGGTGACTGTGTACCCAGTCTAAAGAGGTTAATATACGTCGAATATTACGAACGGCATAGCGGCCCCATAGAAATCCCACTTGTGATTCGTGCACAACGTCACCCAATATTCCCGCCAGGCGTTCTGCCAAAATTTTCGCCAGTAACTTTGCGTCGAAGTTTAACAGCGAAATCGGTCTATAGGAGGCCGCTTGCAGCGGATCTTTATCTGGCTTCGGTATCAACGTGATATAGGCCTGATTATCTCCCCACCTCCTACTGCCCCTCTCTATTCGTTGACGGTAGGTATCTACTAGCAGGGGGCCCACCCAGTTGGACAGGATTTTGTAAAACTCAGCACCATAGCCGTCTGGGCCTGGAGCCTTATAACAGCTGGCTCGCGTGATCACAGATTGTACCTCCTGTAAGGTTATCGGTTGCCCTAACTGTACCCGTTGTGCTTCGGACACCTTGGGAAGTTCCAACTCTTGTAAGTAAGTCTCCATGGTATAGTGATTATGCTCATCCGCAGCATATAATTTCTGGAAAAAGCCTTTAAATAAAGCACTGATCGCCTCCCGATTTTGCTGGAGTTTTCCTTGCTCATCTCGGAGGGCAGCCACCCCTTTCCCACTTCTCGGGCCTTTCAAGCAACGGCCTAATAGCTTCCCTGGTTTGTCCCCAAAACAATATAGGCGGTATTTATAATAGAGCAGTGATTTCTTGGCTCTCTGGTGAAGTAATTCATTTAAGGCTACCTGGAGTTCCCATAACCGTTTCCTGTTAGACACTGTGGGTGAGTGGCCACTAAGCATTCGCGCTCGAGACACTTGTTGCTCCAGCTGAACAATTTGTTCCGCTAGTAGTCTGCGTTTCCGAGCCACAAACCCAATGATATCTCCTCTCAACACCACTTTGGCGGTTTCCCAGACCAGCTCCGGGTCCTCGCCGTGCGCCTCGTGATTGAGTTCAAATTCACGCCAACGTTGGCCCAGAAATTGCCGGAACTGGCTATCTTTGTAGAGCTCTATTGGGAAACGCCATATACGGGATGGACTGGTTCCACCCCCCCAGTGCACCTCAATCCAGGCCATAGCATGGTCGGAGATCTCCAGGGGGCCTATCTGAGCGTCGTCTACGTGCGCGAAGGTAGCCGTAGAAGTCAGAAGATAGTCTATTCTCGCACTAGTCCCATGCGCCCGGGAAACATGGGTGAACTCTTTCTCGGAGGGGTGCAAGAGTCTCCAAGGATCTATCAGGCCTAATCTCGTCCGAAAACGTTGTAGCACCTGTGAACCAAGTGCTCTATCTCGCGTCCATCGGCCGCTGGAAGTGTCCAAGTCCACGTCAAACACCCCGTTAAGGTCTCCCCCCAGTAGCAGAGGTACATCAGGTAATTGTTCCACTTTGGCAGCAATACGATCAAAAAACTCCCGGTCTAGCGTATTAGGACCGTAAACATCTCCTAGTAACACCTCTCGATCTTCCAATAAGCCCTGTAGCAACAGAAATCTCCCAGTCGGGTCCACCACCTGACTTTGCATCGTGAAACGCACCCGTTTGTGTATTAAGATGGTCACACCCCCCTTTTTCCCCAGTGCAGGCGCACCCCACACCTGACCAACCCAATCTCGACATAGTTTAGCATGTTCGTCAGCAGTCTGGTGGGTTTCCTGGAGCAGCGCAATATCGCAGCGTTGTCTAGCCAATGCCTTCAGTACTTTATAGCGCTTGATCGGACTACCCAATCCACATACATTCCAGGTTATTACCCTCAGAGCCATACCAAGTGTTTACGGCATAGTTGCCAACACATCGTGTTAGGAGGGACCCTCCCAGCCTGGAGCCCTCTCCCGTATTTATCAGCACCGTATATCCTACATTGCTGCATGGAGTTCAGAGTGCGATGCCCCCACCCCACCGCTCCCCACCTCCCCTTAATCCCCCTACCCCCTTCTGCCGTTAAGCCTCTTCCCATCTCTCCCTACCTCAATCCTACCCTCCCCCACCCTGTATCCTCTAAACCCTCCCCAAACACTCCCTCCCACCTACTCCTCCTCTGCTACAGGACTCCCGACTCCTACCCCCTCCCCGGAAACCCTACCAAGACCCCTCTGAGCGTGGCCTGTCACCCCCAGCCGCATCTATCACCCACCATGCCTTAGACCGTCAGTTCTCCGCTGGTATGCACGGAGGGGCTAAAGCTTTCTTCCAATGCCCCAGCCTTATCAGATTGGAATGTTAGACTGCAATGGGGCATATTCCCCCCCCCCTTCACAGGGAACGCCAGCCAGAACCCTCCCCCCGTCCAGGTTATCCCTCCCAGTCCCTACTCCTCCCACTGAGGCCCTTTTGCTGCCGTTGAGGGGTACAGCCGATCATGCTAGTCCCGCGTGGTAGGGTCGACCACCTTAAATCGGGCGGGCCCCGGCTAGCTCCTACAACGGCAAGCTCCTTTGTCTCAGGCCTTCTCTCCCTCGGCCCCCGCCGATCTAATGCTACGGCCGCGGCGCTCTGCAAGCGTCTAGGCCACTCCCCCACATACGGCGCCGGCAAACGGCACCAGCAAGCAACCAGTCTTCGGGCTGAATCTTCCCTCCCTCTCTTCTGGGGCCCCTCCCCCCACATTAAACGGGACTGTGCTGACCCCCCTTGTACGATGGGACCGGGACTCCTATACAGAATACACACCCTCAGCCCGGTTAATTCACATTGTGAGCATACAATCTTCGATATAGGCCAGCAGGGACTAATAAAAAAGAAATTTGTAAGAACTAGTAACATTATTACCCTGTCATGCACAACGCAGTTCTTTTGCAGGGAAAAAACAGACAAGATATAATGTTGCTTCCAGTAGGCAATAGCGTTCTCTGCCCACAGCCAGGCCCTCGGGTAATCTTCCCCCCCTCTCTACCGGAGGGGGGGGGGCACCCCTCCCACGGCACGGAGCCATATTAGTTCCCCTTGTAAAGCGAATCAGGGACTCTAACCAGATATGCCCTCGTCTATGGAAGGGACATTTTCAACATAAAATCTTACATTCTTAACGGTAAGAACTAACAGAAGGGAGATTACAAAAAATTTAGTAACTTTGTTACACCATCCTAAGTTGAGCGCTTCACTTAACAAAAAGAAACAGAGAAACAAAAAACAACAAAGTTACTCCCGGTTGACAGTATCATTCTCAACCTATATCAAAGTATTTATGTCCAATGTGGCCTTGCCCTTCCCCAGCCTTCTTCCACTTACACGAGGTTCTCCTCGCAGCACAGAGCAGCTGGTTCTCGCAAGTTTCATTTGGGAGATGCCGATACAGCCTTCTGTTGAGTGCACAGCCGTTGCACATAATCTGCTGCAGTTTCCGCCAATTCGAAGGTGCAGTGGGCACCATCACAGAGCACGTGCAGCCTGGCTGGGTATTGCATGGAGAATCGGATCCCAGCCGCGATCAGCTGTCCACATAGGGGGGCATATTCTCGCCTTCTTCGGCTCACCGCCACCGAGTAATCTTGAGCCACACGAAGTTTAGTATTGTTGTAGGACACTTCCCCCTTCTGCCGGGCTGCTCGGAGAATCAGTTCCTTCTGCGGAAAATGCAGAAATTTCGCAAGTACAATTCTGGGGCGAGGGTCTCGCGTTTGCTTAGCGCCGACCCGATGCACCCATTCGATGTCGACGTTCCCGCCGAGTTCACCGTCTCCCACAAGATTTTTGACCAGATCCGCTATGTAGCCTCTAAGATCTTTATCTGTCACAGTTTCAGGGATCCCCAGAAAACGCAAGTTATTTCTCCGTGACCTGTTTTCCAGGTCGTCCAGCTTGGCTTCTTGTGCAGATAACTGGGATTTGAGGCCTGCCATCTCGGTGGTCAGCAGCTCCGCCTTCTCTTCCACTGCGCCCATGCGGTCCTCGGCTTCTCGCAGCCTGGTGCCCAGTTGATCCACTGAGGATTGCAATCCGTCCATTTTGCTGTGGAGAGCATCAAACTGGGGCATCAAAGCCGTCGTTACGGCAGCAGATAACTCTTCCAGAGAGGTGGGCGACTTGGGGGAGGTCGGCATCGAATTGGGGTCTGCCATCTTACTCGGGCCGGCACCCCGCTCCCGATCTCGTCTGAGGGCTTTAACTGCCGTTGCCATGCAGCTCACTCTCCCCCACTGCAGCAGGATAGTCCACAGGCACTCCGAAGCACGTTAGTCACCTTTCGGGTGAATAAATGCTATTTGTCACGGTATTAATCGCCGGTTTTATCTCGGGGCTTCAGGACCCGCTCAGGATGCGACCTCTATCCTGCTCGCATCACGTGGTCTCTCCTTGCCCAGATATTTTTAAATGCAGCTACACTAACAGCTTTTACTGCATCCTCCGGCAATAAATTCCAGAGTTTGACTACATGTTGAGTGAAAAAATATTTTCTCTTATTAGCCTTAGATAGGTTACCCTGTAGCTTCAAGAACGCATGGTTTGGAACAATGCATCCTTGAAGGATACTACCAAAAAAATGAAGTTAAGGCATATCAGCAGAGAGGTTCCAATAAAGACAAAGGTAGCCCAAATGCCCTTGAGTACAGAGCAGACACAACTTAAAGATTCCAAATTACCCCTGCCTACCGATAACCAGATTAATATGAATAAAATGCAGTCTCTAAAATGCTTGTATGCAAATGCTAGAAGTCTAAAAAATAAGGTGGGAGAGTTAGAATATATAGCACTAAATGACAAGTTAGATATGATTGGTATCTCAGAGACATGGTGGAAGGAGGACAACCAGTGGGACACTGTGATACCTGGGTACAAACTATATCGTAATGATAGAGCTGATCAAATTGATTGAGGGGTTGCGCTCTATGTTAGAGAGGGCATTGAGTCACAAAGGATTAAAGTTTTGCAGGAAACAAAATTTGCTGTAGAATCTCTATGGATTGAAATTCCATGTAAAAAGGGTAAGGCGATGGCAGTGGGGTTGTACTATCGACCACCTGGCCAGAATGAACAAATAGATGATGAAATGCTGAAAGAAATCAGGGATGCTAACAAAAGTTACAGAACAATAATAATAATGGGTGATTTCAATTACCTCGGTATTGACTGGGTCAGTGTCATGGCAGGACATGTTAGGGAGATGAGAAAGTTTCTAGATGAAATAAATGACTGCTTCTTGGAGCAGCTGGTTCATGAACCGACCAGAGGGGAAGCCAGTTTGGACTTAGTCCTTAGTGGAACACCAGATCTGGTTCAAGAGATAAGGGTGTTGGGGCCACTTGGTAATAGTGATCATAGCATGATCGCATTTGATTTAATTAATGGAGGATGGATGGTAAGGAAAGCCAGAGTACTACCTTTTAACTTTCAAAAGGGAGACTATGATAAAATTAGGAAAATAGTTAAGAAAAAACTAAAAGGAGCACTTGCAAAGGTTAATGACTTACATCAAGCTTGAGTGTTGTTTAAAAATACTATCTTGGAAGCCCAGACCAGCTGTATTCCACGCTTTAAGAAAAGTGGAAGGAAGTCCAAAAAACTGCCAGCATGGTTTAAAGGTGAGGTCAGAGAGGCTGTTGTTGCCAAAAAAAGCATCTTTCAGGAAATGGAAAAAAGAGCCAAATGACGAACCCTGGAAACAATACAAGCACTGGCAAGTTAAATGCAAGGCATTGATAAGGCAGGCAAAGAGAGAATTTCAGAAGAAGCTTGCTGTGGAAGCAAAAACATGTAATAAAGACTTTTTGAAGTACATTCATAGCAAAAAATCTGTGAGTCAGTTGGACCATTAGATGCTAGAGGGTAAAAGGGGTAAGCGGGAACAAGGCTATAGCGGAGAGATTGAATGACTTCTTTGCCTCATTCTTTACTGAGGAAGATGTAGGGATGTTACCCATGACTGAAGTGGAATTGAAAGAAATATATTGATACACCGGGAAGATGTATTTGATAAACTGAAGAGTTGCAAATCACCTGGACCGGATGGTATACATCCAAGGGTGTTGAAAGAACTGAAATATGAGATTGCAGACCTGCTATTAGTAATCTGAGAACTATCATTAAAATCATCTCTAATACCTGAAGATTGGAGGATCGCCAGTGTAACGCCAATTTTTAAAAAGGGTTCCAGGGGTGATCCCGGAAACTACAGAAAGGTGAGCCTGACTTCAGTACCGGGAAAAATGGTAGAAACCATCATAAAAAAGCAAAATTACTGAAAATGTAGATAGTCATGGCTTAATGGGAGACAGCCACCATGGCTTTAGACAAGGAAGATCTTGTCTTACTAATCTGTTATGTTTTTTTGAAGGTGTGAATAAACAGGTAGAGGAAGGTGAGTTGGTTGATATAGTGTATCTGGACTTTCAGAAAGCCTTTGACAAGGTCCCTCATCAGAGACTTTTGTCAAAACTAAAAAGTCATGGGATAGGAGGCAGTGTACTATTGTGGATCAGGAACTGGTGAAAAGATAGAAAGCAGAGGGTAGGGCTAAATGGCCAATTTTCCCAATGGAAAAAAGTGAATAGTGGAGTACCGCAGGGATCTGTGCTGGGTCCGCTGCTTTTTGACATATTCATAAATGACCTGGAAAAGGGAATAACGAGTGAGGTTATCAAATTTGCAGATGACACAAAACTATTTAAAGTTGTTAAAACCAAAGAGGATTGTGGAAAATTGCAAGAGATTTTTGATAAATTGGAAGACGGGGCATCCAAATGGAAGATGAAATTTTAATGTGGAAAAGTGCAAAGTTATGCACCTAGGAAAAAACAACCCAAACTATGGTTACACGATGCAAGGTTCCACATTGGGAACCACCACCCAGGAAAAAGATTTAGGCATCATCGTGGATAACATGTTAAAACCCTCTACTCAGTGTTCAGCAGCGGCTAAGAGAACAAATAGAATGCTAGGTATCATAAGGAAAGGAATGGAAAATAAAAGAAAAGTATATTATAATGCCTCTATATCGTTCCATTGTGAGACCGCACCTTGAATATTGTTTGCAATTCTGGTCGCCGTTTCTTAAAAAGGTTAGTGTTATTAGAAAAGGTACAGAGAAGAGCCACCAAAATGGTAAAGGGGAAGGAAGGATACTGCTATGAAGAGAGGCTAAAAAGGTTAGGGCTCTTTAACCTGGAAAAGAGACGGCTGAGGGGGAGATATGATAGATGTCTATAAATTAATGAATGAAATGGAATGGGTAAACGTAGATCAATTGTTTACATCGTCAGAATATAAAAAGACTAGGGGACATGCAATGAAGCTATAGGGTAACCTATTTAAGACTAAGAAGAGAAAATACTTTTTCACTCGACATGTAATCAAGCTCTGGAATTTGTTACCGGAGGATGTAGTAAAAGCTGCTAGTGAAGCTGGGTTTAAAAAAGGTTTGGACAAGTTCCTGGAGGAAATGGCCATAAACCATTATTAAAAGGGACCCGGGATATCACTGCATGACTCAATACAAGCACTGAGGAACCTGTGTCTTTGGGAAGACTGCTAGGTACTTATGACCTAAATTGGCCATGATTGGAAACGGGATAGTGGGCTTGATGGACCTTGGTCTGACCCAGTATAGTCTATCTTATGGGTCCTCTTGGAAGGAAAGGTGATGAGAGTGTTCTCCGACAACTTAGCTCAACTTAAAGTAGACAAAGCGATGGGACCGGTAGTGGTTAAACACTACAGGCCGGTTAGTTTAACTTCGGTGGTGAGTAAATTATTGGAAACGCTGCTGAAAGAGAAAATAGTGAGGTTTCTGGAGTCCAGCGGATTGCAGGATCCCAGGCAGCATGGATTCACCAGAGGCAGGTCTTGTCAGACAAATCTGATTGATTTCTTTGACTGGGTGACCAGGGAGTTGGACCGAGGGAGAGCTCTAGATGTGGTGTATTTAGATTTCAGTAAAGCCTTTGACACTGTTCCTCACAGGCGACTTATAAACAAACTGAGCACCCTAGGGATGGACCCTAAAGTTACTGCTTGGGTTAGAAATTGGTTGGGTGGGAGGCGACAAAGAGTACAAGTAAATGGAGCTCACTCTGAGGAGAAGGATGTTACCAGTGGTGTGCCCCAGGGATCTGTCCTTGGTCCGATTCTTTTTAACATCTTTGTTAGTGATATAGCGGAAGGGCTGTCGGGTAAGTTTTGCCTCTTTGCGGATGATACCAAAATCTGCAATAGAGTAGACACCCAGGAAGGTGTAGATAACATGAGGAGGGATCTAGCTAAGCTTGAAGAGTGGTCTAGAATTTGGCAGCTGGGATTTAATGTGAAAAAATGTAAAATGTTTAAATAACTCCGAGGCATAAATGTTCAGGGAGAGAGCCTCTTTCAATTGAAAGCAAGTTCTGCCACGAGGGGACATGGGATGAGGGTGAAGGGAGATAGATTCAGGAGTGGTATGCGGAAATATTTCTTTATGGAAAGAGTAGTGGATCCATGGAATAGTCTCCCAGTGGAGGTGGTAGAGATGAGGACAGTAACTGAATTCAAAAAAGCATGGGACCAACATAGAGGATCTCTAAAGGTAAAAAGTGGACTGTTGTAGTTGTTGATATGGAAGGACAGACTGGATAGGCCATGTGGTCTTTTTCTGTCATCATGTTTCTATGACAATGCCACGGCGATGGCTTACATCAATCGCCAGGGCAGTACAAGCAGTGCTCAGCTGGAAGCAAAGGTGGAGTCTCTATTGAATTGGGCAGAGAACCTTTTGGTGGCGCTCTTTGCGGCGCATGTGGTCGGCAGAGAGAATGTAGTGGCGAACTATCTCAGCAGAGTGTGGCTCAACCCCAGAGAGCAGAGACTCAACGAGGTGGTGTTCGCCCACATAGTCTTCCGTTGGTGTCTGCAGGTCATGGATCTTATGGCGATCTTCGAATCAGTGAAAGCATCACGATTCTACAGCAGAAGACGGGAGCGCATGTTGTAGAAAGTCGACGTGCTTGTGTAGCTGTGGCGCATGAGTGGCCTGCTCTGTGTTTCCACACTGGGCATTTATAGGCCAGGTGATACAGAGGATTGAAGCGCATCAAAGTCGTGTGTTACTGATTGCACTGGATTGGCCAAGAAGACCTTGATATGTTGATCTGATGCAGTTGATAGTTGCCCCTGCTTGGCGGTTACCAGCCAGGAAAGATCTGCAGGTCCAGTGCCCAGTCAGGATGCCTTAGGTGGACCCATCCTTACTTACAGCATGGCTCTTGAGAGGACTTGGTTGAGACAACGAGGCTACTCAGCCCAGGTCATTGCAACATTGTTGAAGTCGTGTAGGAGGTCTACCTCATTGGCATATGTCCACGTATGGAGAATTTTTGAGAACTGGTGCATCTTAACAGAGTCTCCCTTTGAACTGCTGTCTGCTTGTTCTACGAAGGATCTTCTCATGTTGAAGGCCATTTTTCTGGTGGCCATTTGCTCAGCACGGAGAATCTCAGAGCTTCAGGCTCTGTATTGCCGGGCTTCATTTTCAATGATGTCTAAGGAGAAAGTGATTTTGAGGCCGGTACCCTCCTTTCTTTCCAAGGTTTTGTCAGCGTTTCATTTGAATCAGTCGGTGTCAGGACCCGGAGAAATGTTGGACGACCAGCTCCTGCGATGCCTTGATGTTTGCTGCATGTTGTGGCTCTGTCTATAGAGGACGATGTCGCGCAAAACAGACTGGCTGTTTGTTTTATTTGGGGGCCCGCGGCAGGGGGAGACAGTGGCGTTGAAGGCCTATGTCTCTAGGTGGATTAGGGAGGCAATATCTTCAGCTTACATGCTGCAACATCGACCCATTCCTCAGGGTTTGAGAACTCATTCGACCAGAGCTCAGGCTTCGCCCTGGGTGAGGCTAGTTTGGTGCCACCAGTGGATATCTGTAAGGTGGTGACGTGGTCTTTGTTGCATTCTTTTGTGAGACATTATTGACTAGATGTGCAGGCTGCGGGGATGCCAATTATATTTCGGTGGTACTTCAGGCCGAGCTCACGGGTCCCTTTTGAATCTAAGATGGCTATGGTACATCCCACAGGTACTGAGGACTGGACTGGAGTTCCTCAAGGAACATCAGTTAGCAGGTAGGACCTAATTTTACCTTTGTTTTTGTCCCTCCAGTCCAGTTCCGGAATCCCTCCCAGGTGGTGGCATGCTGCCATGGGGCCGTTCCCGGACCTAAAGAAGTAGTTATCAGGTGGCATAGTTCGGGATCAGGAAGTAGGAGGTCGAACTGTACGGACTCCTTCAGACTAAAAAAAAAAAGCACTTCAAAGATAAATCCATTTGTAATTTGAAGGCTCAGCTATTGGAATGGCAAGTTGCATTCCCCATTTAACAGGTGAGCATTTGGTTCCATTGGGATTAGGTAGTTTTATATTTCATATTGTTTCCAGTTACTGAGTTGTTTTCTCAAACTGGAATGGTTCTTACTTGTTTCTCCTGTGAGTCTGCTTTGTCAATAGGATACTGGAGGCAGGAGGGAAGTGCTGGCTGCTTATCCAGGGTGATGTCAACAAAATGTGACATGCTCCGTCTCCAAGCTGCTGGAGGGGGGGGGGGGGGGAGACAACTCACAAGTACTGGGACTATAAATACCGCAGCCATGCTGCTTTAGTACAACACAGCCATGGAAACAAACACAAGTGCTCCTGTGGCTATGTTAAGTGTTAATAGGCCGCAGCAGCACAAAGCAGGTGGGATAACGGACTCTATACTTCCGCCTCCTCAAGAAGTGCCGAAACGCATTTCTGCCTTGTTCTGGCACAAATTAAGCCCTGATATTATGTAAATGTATGTGTGTTTTCACCCATTTACACTGGTATTTTATAAAGTCAAGTATGTGTGTATTTAATTTTATAAAATAGGCATGAAATGCTTGCAGAAAAACACACAATGACTATGTGGGACATCACAAAATTACCCACTTTATGTGATTAAGTGGGCTATTATAAAATACCTGGGGATATATGCACATTAAAAAATAAGTGCACGGACACATATAGCACCTACTTTTAAATGAGCAGGGGCAGGATTGGCACTTATGCATGTGCTTTATAAAATACATGCATATGTGCTTATTCTTTCCATCAGATACATGCACACAAGTACACTTGCAGTAGAGCAGCCATAAATCTACGTGCCTGCTTTCTCTGGGGTATAAAGGAACATAGGCACATATCTTGCCTTTATAAAACAGGCACAACTTATGCATCTATGTGCTTTGTTAGAAAATTACACTCTTGAAGCACAGAAGTTGGCTGCTCGTGGGTGACTGGCTTCCAGCCATTGTCCAGGCTAATGCAAATTGGCAGGTTTACAAAATATTTTGTAACTGAATCAAAATATTGTTACCTCCTTTTGTGACTTGTTACTCTGATAAATCTTGAGTTATAAAGTGTTTTTTTTATTCAAATGCTTCTCTGGGGTATAAATCTAAGGTTGGCCTAAAAAATGCAGTTATTTTAACTGAACTAAAAAGCTTATTCAGGGACGTCTTGTTACATAAATAGTGCTGGAAAAAGGTTCATGGTTAAACAAATTATGATTTCATTTTTATGAAATGATTTCCATTTACAATTATATATGCAACGGAATCATTCCTGCTGGAATTCTGCACCCAATAATTTAAAATCTTGCACTTTGTTGTAATATTTTATATCTGTATTGTATTTTATATTAAGTAGCGCTCAAAAACAGTATGCTTCATTATTCCGACAAAGCATGTGAAATTTTGCATAATTCAGACCTTTTGAGACATTTTTGAACTTTGTGTGCAGAATTCCAGCAGGAGTAAACCTTCACAGGTTTACTTATGGAAACGTTTTCCTGTGAAAAAGGAGTGAAATGCAAGCTTGGGTTGGTAGTGAATGATAAGCCAGAAAGAATCTAGCTCTCATCCTAGAAGTGAGGGTGAGAGGTCGGAAGAGGGGATAGAGCAAAAAAAAAGAACTTGGGCCCGAAGTGGAGGAAAAGAAGAGTGGTGATCACGGTAGGACTTTGGCAGGGAGGGTACAAGTATACTTGCCTGCTCCAGGTGCAAACACACCTACTTACTGCTCTAGAGGATGGTACAGTCTTATGTAGTGCTCAGATAATTGCAGATGTTTTCTGCCAATAAGGAAGTGAAGAAAACCCCTTGTGGCAAGAGGAATTGAATTTTGAATCGAGAGAGAGAGATCCTCCTAGTTATTCTGATGGAAGGAGTTAAATCAATATTTGAACTATATCTGCTAGCCTGAAACAGACTAGTCATCTTTATTCCAGTTAAATGTTATTTGGAGTCATACCAGAATGATCTGGATGGTTTTTAGATTGTTCTTCTATTGTTGAAATCAGATTGTGTTCTATCACCAGCCTAGGATGATAAGAGTGGAAACTGTTGAAAGTCTGTTGATATTGGGAATATAGAACCATGGAATCAGCGAGTGAGTCTCACTTGCGTTGGTACAAAATTCTGTTTTCTTTCTCCATGCTTATTTGGGAAAAGCATAATAATCCTTTAGTGGTGAAATGATATCCAGTCAGTGATTACAGCTGACTTAGAGCCAGATGCTAATAATTTAGTGTAATCCATTTGAAGAATTAATACACATTATTGGATGGAACTGAGTCATGTGTTTCAATTTCAAATAGATGTCAAAACCTTTACCTCTTAATGACTAATGATATTGTTTGGAGTTTTGTTTCTCTGATTGACAAATAATAAGAAGTTTCTTCTACCAGAGTTACAAATTAAAATATCTTTGTAATCCATAAAAGAACTCATAAGGATCATGGAACTCTAAAGATCAGCTACAAAAGAAGTATGGGTACAAGTAGACAATTTTATTTCTACAAAATAATTTTATTGGAAAAATGATGCTTTAGGCTTATTCTGCAAGACCAATCTTGATTTAAACCATAGCCTGACGAGACTGTAACAAGATGGTAAAGTTCAACTTTGCCAAAAGAAATGGCCAGTTTTGGAATCATGATGCATGAAAGATCTATTTCAGACAAATGCAGACTGATCAGGTCAGCCTGTCTCCTAGGTGGCTGCCTAGGGTGACTAACCTTGGTGGGTGGCATGTTGGCTTTATGCCGCCACCTTGGTGCTTACGGTAGGCCATATGCTTGGGTGCCTGTGGTGGCAAAACCATGGCCTGCCACTCCTGACCCCTCCCTCTGTCACAGCTTGTGTTAGGGGGAGGGCAGGAGTGGCAGGTCATGTGGGCGCCAAAGAGCATGGCTTGCCGGGACACCGAAGCAGCAGCACAAAACCGCTGCTTTTAAACTACTGCTGCCATCACTCTTCCCCCCCCCCAAAAGATAGAATCGGTGGTGGCGTGGCGCAGTGTGACTCAGTGGGAAGGGGTGTATGGCTCAGTGCAGAGTGGTGGGGGGGGAGGCGTGGCACTGCCGGGGTTCCTACCTGGGGGAGCAGAAACCATTGGGTTGGCTCTAAGACTTATGTAACCATGAGCAAGTCGGTTTGCTTTCTGATCTTCTTATTTAACCCACAGTTTATTATTTCTAACTTTGATAACAATAGAATTATTACCATTAACTGTAATATTTCCACATGCACAATTACAGAAATATTGAAAAAGGTAAGAATAAGAAACCAAAACATCTTGGTTTTTTTTATTTAATCTTTTTTGCATTTTACAATAAATGTCAAGTGTGACAAACCCACATGTAGGAAAACAAGGAGCATTGGGTAGAAACAATACATTAGAAGAAAATATAAAGGAAAAATCAATGCAGACAACCTCCAACCCCATCCCACAATTAAAGAGGGGAATACCAAAGGAAATAAACATACTATTAAACATGTAAGAAAAGAGCAGCGTCTAAGCAGCCAACATATTACTTAGGGCAGTGTAGGTTCTCCTCCAGAAAGACTCAAAACTGGGTGAGCATTTAGGAAAGACAGAAGCTGCGAAGGATATAAAAAAACCCCATAAGAATACGAGAGATTTTTAAATCAAGCACTTACAGGGGAATTTAAGAAAAAAATAAAGCCTCTAGCTGGATTACCCAAGGTCGGAGAAGAAGAAATTCCTTTGTACAACGCTGGGTTTCATGAGCCAGGTCTGGAAATGCCCTGACCAGAAGCCCACGAAATCTCATATTTCTTTGCCTAAAAAACATTTTCAAGAACCACTCTCTATCGGATGACAAAGCAAAGTGAACTAAACACGTAGCAGGAACAACATTCTCAGATGCTAAACCCTTCAATACATTGAATGGCATATCCGTCCCCTCAACCTGAGGGGACGCTTTCTTCCCAGAGGGTAAGTAAGACACCTTAGTCACTGGTGGATGAGTTTCTGGCAGAGCACCTAAAACCTCTTTCAGATAACACTTAAACATGTTTTTAGGAGAGGTATATTGAGATTTAGGCAAATTAATTAACACAAATTTACCAGCCTAGAAATATTCTCCATATGTTCCAGTCATGCCTTAAAGTTCATTGAATCTTTCATCACACCTTGGACATAATTCTCCATTTGGTCTACTCGAACTGAGAGATCATTACTGGATACCTGCAATTTAGATATTTCAGTTGTATTCCTGGCACAGTCTACCTGAGTCGCTTGAAGTCGAGAGTTCAAAGACTGAACTTAGAAACATAGAAATATGACAACAGAAAAAGACCACATGGCCTATCTAGTCTGACCTTCCATATCAACAACTAAAACAGTCCCCTTTTTTCCTTAAGAGATCCTCTGTGTTTGCCCCATGCTTTTTTGAATTCAGTTACTGTCCTCATCTCTACCACCTCCACTGGGAGACTATTCCACGGATCCACCAATCTTTCCATAAAGAAATATTTCCGCATACCACTCCTGAATCTATCTCCCTTCACCCTCATCCCATGTCCCCTCGTAGCAGAACTTGCTTTCAATTGAAAGAGGCTCTCCCCCTGAACATTTATGCCACGGAGGTATTTAAACATATTTCAATCATATCACCTCTATCCCGCCTTTCCTCTAAGGTGTACATATTAAGATCCCTAAGTCTGTCCTCATATGCTTTATAATGAAGACCACTAATCATCTTAGTAGCCACCCTCTGCACCGACTCCATCCTGTTCACATCCTTTTGAAGGTGCGGTCTCCAGAATTGCACACCATACTCCAAATGAGGTCATACCAAAGACTGATACAGAGGCACTATCACCTGCTTTTTTCTGCTAGCCATTCCTCTCCGTATGCACCCAAGCATTCTTCTAGCTTTTGCCATCGCCTTTTTTACCTGTTTAGCTACTTTAAGATCATCAGACACAACCACGCCTAGGTCCCGCTCTTCTTTAGTGGACAAAAGTACTTCACCCCCTATACTATATTGCTCCCTTGGATTGCTGCAGCTCAAATGCATGACCTTACATTTTTTCACATTAAATCCCAGCTGCCAAATTCTAGACCATTCTTCAAGCTTAGCTAGATCTCTCCTCATGTTATCTACACCTTCCTGGGTGTCTACTCTATTGCAGGTTTTGGTATCATCCGCAAAAAGGCAAACCTTACCCAACAGCCCTTCCGCTATATCACTAACAAAGATGCTAAAAAGAATCAGACCAAGGACAGATCCCTGGGGCACACCACTGGTAACATCCTTGTCCTCAGAGTGAGCTTCATTTACCTGTACTCTTTGTCACCTCCCACCCAACCAATTTCTAACCCAAGCAGTAACTTCAGGGTCCATCCCTAGGGTGCTTGAGGAAGAATCACTTCACCCAATTGCCTGATAGCAGTCCAAATAGATTCGAGGGTAATCTGTTCAGGTCTTGGCAAAATAGAATCAATTGTAATCCCCCACAGAACTCTGCAACTCTGCCATACCATTTTGTTGCACATCCAAATCCTGAGACCGGAGGGGTCTCCCACTTCTGAGGGAATGCTGCTGGCACACTGATCCAGTGGGGTCTCTATATTCCCCGCACTGCTTCCTGTAGGTTCCCCCCTAGCGTTTGCAGGCACACCAGTGGAACTGTCTGCAAGACCTGAGCACCATGGAAGCTCAGCTATGTCCAAAGTCCTCAGCAGTCACTGCACTTCAGGAGGGGTAAGATCAACACCAGAAGAGGACGCCGAGCCCTCCCATTCCAGCGTCCCCTCAGCTGGGCTAAATACCGCTCCTACCATCGTAGTTGCGCTGCATGCGAAACAAAGGTATCCAAAAGTCCCTTAGATAATCCAGTGGGAGGCATCGCAGTAATTGGGGGTGGCTTACTCGTTCTGGCCTTCTGCTTCCCCATAGGAAAATGCGTGTACAACACTCAGACGCTGCGTGCAGCCATCTTGGCTCCCCCAAACCAAAACATTTTGATTGCAGAAGCCTTCATATCCTTTGACTCAGTACTTGGTAGAAGCCCATTTTACAGTAGTAACAGCCATGGGTGATTTGGGATGCTTCTAGCATAGCAGGATGGTGCATGTTTTGACCATATTTTTTGGCTTTTTACGTTTTCCTTTTTATTTTTTTAAAATCTGGTTTTTGCTTGCTCCTTTTCACTGATAGCATGAGGTGAATTACAGTAATCTGTAGTAGGCATTTCCTATACCAGAGGTAATATATTTGAAGGGCTGAATTTGCTAAGCTGCATAATGGCAGTAGCACATTATTGACCAATTAACATGTACTAGCTAGGAATAAAAAGTGGAATTTTAGAAAGGACGTTCAGGGCAAAACATCTGAGAAAACCCTGGGGACGTTTTCATGTTGGCCCAGTTTTAGAAACATGAACATCCCCAAATGGACAGCCATAAAAATGTCCCGGCCAGCATTTTCTAGACAGGGACATCCATGTTCAGTGACATTGCAGTTACTGAGATATGCATTAGTTGGTTAGTAATCCATCTGAAGGTTTGTTTTTTATCTCCAGGAACAAGCAGGAATGAGTCTTCACATATGGGTACGTCGGCACCGACGGAGCCTGCACGGGAATGCTGCCCAGCTTCCAATCAGAAAGCTTTTGGCAGCATCCCTCGCACCTGCGCAGTGACTTCCCGCCTTCTCCACAGCCTCTCTTCAGTTTTAGTTTTTCCGCGGAGCCGGCAGGACGTCCTCCTGTCACCGCAGAAACTTTTCTTTTTAATGGCTTTAATTACTTTAGTTTTTTGTTTTCTTGTGGTCGCGGCTGTATTTCCCGCTACCACCGGTATCGCCGGTGGATTTTTGGCTAAATTCTGAGAAACGTTTCTTCAGTTTTTTTTACCTTAACTTCTTGGGCCTACTAGGCCTTTTTCATTATGGAGCCTTCTTTTCCTAAGAAGTGCATTCGATGTCGAAACACTTGTTTCTTTTTAGACACCAATAGTTGGTGTCTCAACTGTATGGGTCCTGACCCTTTTTCCCCTGACTTGTCAGGAGATAATTTTGTGAGGAAACCTTCAGTATTTAGAGTTTCCCTCGATACCGTTTTTTCCTCGGCACTGAGGGTACCCAGTTTCTTTACTTCACAGGATCAGGTAACCCACAAACAGTCTGTTAAGACTAGCCAATGCTTGAGTGGTATGTCCCATGCCCAGCATGGTGACGGCTCCGGCCTTACCCTCAAGAACCCATTGGCATTACCCCTGCGGGAGTCTTCGGGCTCCAAAGCGTTAAAGGGGTTTCAGGATGTTCCTGGGGCTCACCCCTCACAGAACATACCTGAGCCATGCGCGGGGGTGGTATCCGCTTCGAGCGGTACCGAGCCTCCGGCATCGGCACCGGTGTCGAGTATTCCACTCTTCATCAGGGATCGTCATCGGGCATCCTCGGTACCTTCGGGACCGATCAATACGCACCGCATTGACTTCCCTCAATCTCAGCCATGCTCCGGGACGGTACCGGCATCGATCGGTTCCGATACCCTGGCATCGGCATCGAGGTGGACCACCTTACCCTTTGCAAGAGGTGCTCATCGGGTATGCTCGGTACCGTCGGTATAGATCGGTGTAACCCAGTCTGCCTTAGTGGTATCGGCATCGCCGATACTGCCATCGGCGTCGGCACCTTCGCAACATGCATCGATTAGTATCGCTTACTTCGATGCCGAGTCTTGAGCCGATATCTAGTCTCGAGGACTGCGTACCGATGCGTCCCGGAACCGACTCCTGTCGTTTCCAGATAGGCAGTTCCGCAGATCATAGCCATAACTCCCTCATGATCTCGGTACCACTGCAGCAGTTCCCGATGGCTACTTCATCTGCTAATCCTGTATCAGTATCGATGCCTATTCTTGCACCGATACCTACTTTGGAACCGATACCTGGCATTGGTGCAGTACCCTGTACCTCCTCTGGTGCTCAGGCTCTTTCTTTAGCCTTACCAGGGATGGTTCCCATAGGAGATCAGTCTTTTCAGGCTTTTCTCCGGGATATGGCAACCTTTCTTGATATTTCTATCCCTGGTTGTGATCCTACTCATGGCTCACCGGCACAAATAGAGAATATAAAGTTTCCTTTACATCCTGCTCTGCAGGATCTCCTTCTCAGGGTCTGGAAATCGCCCTTACGACTTCCTCCAGTCTCTACAGACATTGAGGTTCGGTACCGGGTGCCACCCTCTCCAGGGTTCCAAAAGCCTCAACTTTCTCATCGTTCCCTTGTAGTGGAATCGGCACTGAGGAAAGTTAAGAGCAAGAAGAAGCATTCTTCTTATCCGCCGGGTCGTTCTTCAAGAACACTCGATGCTTTTGGTCATCAGGCCTTCCAAAACTCTATGCTGGCCTCCAGAGTTCTTTCATATATTTTTCACATGAGTCTAACACTCCAGGAAGTCACAGAGAAATTGTCTCTTTTGACCCCTTTTTTACCAGAGCCCAAGGCTACTGATTATTCCTTGCTCATCAATCACAGCCGGAATATATCTTGGTTCTTGTCTCGTGCTTCTATAGACTCTTTTGAGTCCGTTAGCAGATCCTCTACTATTGCCATTGCAGCACGTCGCAGAGCCTGGCTTGAAGCTTCAGACTTGAGCAGATGGGCACAAACTATACTGGCTCATTCTCCTTATACAGGAGAAGGTCTCTTCAATAAGGAGGCTTTACGTCAGGTTGCTCAATGCTCCACTGACTCTCCTTCCACTAGAAACCATTCTAAGCCAGCTCCTTCTTCAAAGAGTAGGAAATGTCCTACCAAACCTTCTTTCCCTAAGAAAAGAAAGTTTCATTCATCTCCTGCCCATCATTCGGCTGTACCTAAACAGGGGACGCCTCAGCCTAGTCTGAAGTCCTCCAGTTCTGGCCAGTCTCAGCATTCCCAGCAACCATAGGGGCCGGGAATTGTAACTTTCACTTCACTTCTACATATTAGAAGTTTATTCACTGTGCTTTTCTTTTCAGTGTACTAACCTGACGGGGGAAAAAGTTTTTGTTCAGGGACAACACACTTCTCCTCTTCTTACTCTCTAGAAGAGCAGTTGCAACTATCCCCTGATAGTTTCTATCCCAACTGAACATTTTTTCCTTCAGTTGACTTACCCTATGGGTACATCACCCTCCAACCACTTGAGGGGTACCATACTGAACAGCTTCTCTGCCAAGCTCGTTCCCCAGACAGGGAGAAGAGATACCTCCTCTCTTTTCTTGTCTGTTTTTCTTTATTCAGCACAGGACAATCTCTCTGCTGTTTCCGTCAGCAGCTCTGTCTGCAGGAGTTACAGTAATTGTATTACTGGGACTTTTTCCAAGTTCCAGTCCCTTGTTCAAAATTTTGTCTAGCCTCAGTAGTGATTCCAAACTATCTTGGATCCTCCTACTCGTTTAGGCTTTCTCATATTATTCTAACCATCTCCTCTCCTAGGATATGGCAACACACCTGACTTCAGTCAGTTTATCTCATAACTCTCCTGCACAATGCTCTCTGCAGTCTTCAGAGAAGCTTTCTACTATGAGGGCTTTGCTATAGAGCATTGACCTTGTCTCTGAAGTTTCTCTATTAGTAGGGAAAAACTTATAAACCCTTCCTATGCCTGTGAGGGTTCTACACACCCCCTCTAGCCTGGGGTGTTCACACGAGATATCAGTTATTCTGCGTGAAAATCCAAGGCTTCTGTTTACGCATGCTACCTCTGGGTCCTTCCATAGGTCCCTCTGGTATCTTCCCTGCGTTTCTCCACATCTACCATGTCAGTGTTCTGTGGAACTCCCGCCTTGTTCTTTACAGATTCATATGTTCATCTGTTCTCACACGAACATCACGGTTATCTGGTTAGATTGCCTTTCTGCATCCCTCAATCCATGAAAATAGATTCTCTCTCTTCATATCCCAAGTGGGTTCACCCTGTTGTAGAGCACAGAATCTTTTTCTTTTATATTCCCCATGTACAATTATGGGGCTCGGTGGTAAACATGTATCTTCAACCTGTTGTCTTGTATGTAGCATCTCCATATAGGTCTACATACCTATATCATTGCTCTGGTGGTGCTAAATCAAGCCCCACAACTTTACATATCTGCAGGTATATCATATCTATATCTATCTATATATATATATTTGATATATTTCACCACCCATATCCTAATATACATATCTGAACATATGTATATATGTATATGTATATATATATATATAAATATATACATATATTTTCCAGCCACATGTATATATCCCTATATATATATATATATATATGTGTTTGATAGGGGGCCTCTTAAGGGTTGATCTGTCTTACACACTATCACCCTTACTGTCTACACTACATGTTTTACCTCCTGGAGGTTTTAGACAGTCTGTCGCCCTACGTCCCATGCCATCTTACGATGCAGAAACTGTTAAGCACCCATACCCTCTTTGGTGCTAACATCTCCATTTTTTATTTAACTCCATGAAGCATCAAGCTTCAATATTTTTCCTATCTCTCGCCAGCTAGGAAAAACAGTGTACCTCTTTATCTTGAGTACACAACTGTTTTCCGTGGGAATAGGGGATTTTTTCCAGTTCCCCTCTTCCCGCCAGGACTGGGCTAGTTGTCCAACTCCGTCAGTCTTCTTCCTTTAGTCCTCAATGTTAATGACCTTATGCCTAAAGGAGTTTTCAGCTTTTCCCATAAAGCTTTCCATTGAAGACCTGACGTCAAATCCTACCCAGTTGACACCTGGATCATCTACTACCTCCAGGTCTGGACCTTCATCCTCACTGCTGAGAGGTCACCTTGAAGATTCTGCTACTGCTTATCCAGTAGACTCCATCATGCTTTCTACTTCCTACAATACAGTAGGTAAGCTGCATATTTTAAGTGTACATTAAATGCCTTTTAATGCTACTCATTATGTCTACCAAGGACTCCTGTAGTTTGTACAACCCTCTAGTCCTTGGCTATGCTGTTCTTCCCTCACAGCTCCTTTATTGTCAACTCCTACCCTCCATCCCACATTGGATGCCGGGGATTCCTGGAGTCAAAATGCACCCCTGATCCAGGCACTTGCATTTTTATGGGATCTCCCCCTGGCATCTCCAGCTAGGGAGTCCCCATATGTGAAGACTCATTCCTGCTTGTTCCTGGAGATAGCACAGTTACTTACCTGTAACAGGTGATCTCTGGGAACAGCAGGAATTAGTCTTCACAACCCTCCCACCTCCCCTAGGAGTTGCATCTTGTTTATCTTCTTCCTTTTCTCTCCTCGCCTTTGTCTGAGCTCTGAAACTCAACTGAAGAGAGGCTGTGGAGAAGGCGGGAAGTCACTGCGCAGGCGCGAGGGATGCTGCCAAAAGCTTTCTGATTGGAAGCTGGGCAGCATTCCCGTGCAGGCTCCGTCGGTGCCGACGTACCCATATGTGAAGACTAATTCCTGCTGTTCCCAGAGATCACCTGTTACAGGTAAGTAACTGTGCTATCTCCAGGAACAAGCAGGAATAAGTCCTCACATATGGGTACGTCGGTACCGACGGAGCCTGCGCGGGAAAGCTCCCCAGCTTCCTAGAATGGAAGCTTTTGGGACCTCCCACTGCACATGCGCACTGCCTTCCCGCCTTCCTGAACAGCTCTCCTCAGTTTCTCTTTTTCCGCGGAGCCAGCAGGTCGTGTATCCTGTCACCGCTGAAGAAATTGTAGTTTTTTGTTTTGTTTCTTTAGACCGCGTACCTGCCTTCCCATACCGATACCGGTATCGCCGGTCTTCCTTTTTCTTTCTTAAAAAATTATTTTCTTTTATTATTTTTTCAGCACTTGGTCACTTCAGTTAGGCCTTCAGGCCTACTTTAATTCTCCACATGGAGAAGCCAGCCCCTGGATTTAAGAAGTGTACCAAGTGTACTGCTGTAATATCAGTCACAGACACCCATGAATGGTGTCTTAAATGTTTGGGGCCTGACCACTCCATTCCGGACTGCCCTTCCTGCTCCCAAATGTCTAAGCGTGGGCTGCAGAACCGGGCCAACAAATTCCATGTGCTGTTTGCTTCAGAGAATCCAACATCACAGTCATCCAGGTCATCATCCCCGGATGGATCTCAGGTAACCAAACCTTCTGTGGGCAAGTCCTCAAAGAGCAAATCTCCTTCAAAGCATCGAGAGGCTCTTAGTTTTGAGGACCCTGCCCCAGCCAAACAGCCCCGGCGGGAAGCCCTACCTTCCAAAACGCCAATACAGGGGCTACAGGTTGACATCGATGGCACGGCCTCGACAGATCACCTGTTGGACTGCTCTGGGGTACCGGCCCATACCGGTACCGACATCCAGGCAGCCGTGGCGTCTATGGGCAATACTGTCCAATCCATGCAGCAGGCCGTCATGGCTTTCATTAAAGCTGCAACGCCATCGGTACCGCTTCCAGCGGTTCCGGGCCCGGTTCCGGTATCGTCCGCCATGCCGGAACCCAGGCCTTCCTCTTCTAAACGCAAATCGGTACCGTATGGGCTTTCGCTCCATACCGCTTCCATACCCGGTACGCCCGATGTCGATACCGATCGGTATGCGTATCGTGCGTTGGAGGAAACTAGAGAATACACCGATTCCTCTGAGGATTTTGTCTCCTCTGATGAGTCTGCAGAGCTCTCCCTTGACCTTCCTGAGGAACCTTCTTCTCCAAAAAGGAGAATGTCTCCTCCAGAGGATTTGTCCTTTCAGGACTTTATTTTAGAAATGGCTAAAGGCCTTTCTATCACTACCTCCTCTGAAAGGGAACCAAGGTCAAAAAGATTGGATATTTTAGGATACTCTAAGTCTCCTAAAGAAGCAGTTACTCTGCCTATCCATGAAATCCTTCAGGAACAATTGATGGATTTCTGGGAGAACCCTTTAACTCTGTCTCCTTATTCCCGTAGGTTGGACACCATGTATCGGGTCCCTCCTTCTCCTGGTTTTCAGAAAACTCAATTGCCTCACCACTCCATTGTGGTAAAGTCTGCAATGAAAAAGATCAAGAGTACTAAAAGGCACTCTTCTACACCTCCAGGAAGGGAATGTAAGACACTGGACTCTTTTGGTAGGAAAATCTTCCAGGCTAGTATGCTTATAGCCAGGATTAATTCCTACAGCCTCTATATGGGCATGTTCCTAGGGGAACTTGCCAAGAAAGTACGGCATTTTGCCTCCCTTATCCCTGAGGATAAACAGGAGGACTTCCTTTCTGTTGTGAAACAACTTTTAGATGTTTCTAAGTTCTCCAACAGAGCTGCCTTTGATTCCTTCGAAGGAGCCAGCAGAGCTTCTGGCATTGCTATCGCAGCCAGACGTCTGGCCTGGCTCCAGGCTTCTGATCTGGAACCCTGGGTTCTAGATGGCTTACGGAATCTGCCCTGTACAGGTGAGAACTTATTCGGTGCAGAGTGGCAGGTTAAGGCCACTCAAATGGACGCTGAAAATGCCACCTTAGAGAGACTTTCTAAGTCCACTTCTACTCCCACTAAGAAGAAGTCTTTCAAGAGGCCTTATTATAAGAAGGCCAGATATGCTTCCAATACTGGCCAGCAATCTTCTCAACCTCGTTTTGCGGCTAAACGTCAGCAAACGAAACAAGCAAGAGCAAAGCCTGCAGCAGCTACTGCAGCTCAACAGGCTCCACCCCCTCAGGGGTTTTGACTTGCCCCTAGAGAACTTGCCATTCCTGGTTCTGGACCAACCAGAACCTCTCACCATACCTGGAAGGTTAGCTCACTTTGCTCCCAGATGGGAACAGATCACAACAGAGCAATGGACCCTCTCTATCATCCGGGAGGGTTACAAACTTCATTTCTCCAGCCTTCCTCCTCATCACATGGTGAGACCCTTCAATTCTCCATCTCCTCTCCTAGCCCTGTTGGATCAGGAGATCTCTTCTCTGCTTGCCCAAGGGGCCATAGAAGAGGTTCCTCTTCATCAACAGGGGTCAGGTTTCTACTCCCCCTATTTTCTCATTCCAAAGAAGACAGGGGGATTCAGACCAATCCTAGATCTGAGAGAATTGAACAAATTTCTGTACAAGGAGAAATTCAAAATGCTCTCTTTGGGCATTCTCCTTCCATACCTTCAGAGTCAGGACTGGCTTTGTTCTCTAGACCTGCAGGATGCGTATACACATCTACTCATCCATCCCTCCCACAGAAAATATCTTCGCTTTCTGTTCAGGGGAAGTCATTACCAATACAGAGTACTTCCCTTCGGTCTCGCCTCTGCCCCAAGAGTCTTTACCAAATGCATGGCAGTCGTAGCCGCATTTCTCAGAAGCATGGGGATTTTCGTATTCCCATATCTGGACGACTGGCTCATTCGAGCTCCAACTCAGTCGCAGGCCCAGATTTCCCTAGACCGCACAAGGAACCTTCTGCAGTATCTGGGACTGGTGGTAAACCTTCCCAAGTCTCAACTCAGCCCTACTCAGTCTCTAGAATTCATAGGGGCCCGGTTGGACACCACCACTGCAAGAGCCTACCTTCCACTGGTTCGGGGTCAGCGTCTGCTGAGCTTGGCCTCCCAAGCCCAGTCCAGTACTCACTTGACAGCCAGGGAAATGCTACGCCTCCTGGGCCATATGGCCTCCACAGTACATGTGGTGCCCTATGCTCGTCTTCATATGAGAGCAGCTCAATGGACCCTGACCACCCAGTGGACTCAGGCGTCGGGAGCACTCTCAGACCAAATACAAACCTCAAACCGTCTGTCTTGGTCCCTCCATTGGTGGATATCCACCAAGAATCTGTTGTTGGGGGCTCCCTTTCAGCCCTTGCTACCCCAAGCAACCCTCACAACAGATGCCTCCCAAACAGGGTGGGGAGCCCATCTGCTAACTCTCTCCACTCAGGGCACTTGGTCTCCACAGGAGGCCACCCTTCATATCAACCTCCTGGAACTGCGAGCAATTTACCTTGCCCTCAAGGTCTTCCATACCCTCCTTGCCAATCTGACTGTCCTGGTTCAGACAGACAATCAGGTGGCCATGTTTTACATAAACAAACAAGGAGGAACGGGCTCTCTGTCGCTTTGCAACGAAGCTCTCAGATTATGGGCCTTCGCCAGAGAGCACCAAATTCATCTGCTAGCAGTGTACCTTCCAGGAGTTCAAAACTCTCGAGCAGACAGGCTCAGTCGAGTTCTGCTGCCACACGAGTGGTCCCTACACGTGGACCAGATAACCAGAATCTTTCAGGAATGGGGGACCCCGGACATAGACCTCTTTGCAAGTCCGTGGAATGCCAAACTTCCCCGGTTCTGTTCCAGGACTCCATGTCAGGAAGCTCAGGCTACGGACGCCTTTCTCCTCCATTGGGGTCAGGCGTTCCTATATGCCTTTCCACCCATTCCGTTGATTCCCAAGTCTCTGTTCAAACTCCAGAGAGATCACGGCTCTATGATCCTCATAGCTCCACGCTGGCCACGCCAAGTGTGGTTCCCTCTGCTTCTACAGCTCTCCCAGGGATCCTCCCTGGACTTAGGAGCTGCACCAGACCTTCTATCTCAGGAGGACGGGACTTTGTGGCACCCAAACCCCAAATCCCTACATCTCCGAGCTTGGTTACTGAAGGCTTAAGTCTTCAAGACTTTAATCTTTCTCAACCTGTGAAAGATATCCTTCATGCCTCTAGGAAACCTTCCACGAGGCGGTCTTATGCTTTCAAATGGAAACGTTTTTCCATTTGGTGTGCTCAGCAGGGCCTTGACCCTCTGGCACTTCCTTTGAATTCCCTCTTAGACTATCTCCTGCATCTTTCCAATGCAGGCCTTAAGACGAATTCTGTAAGAGTCCATTTAAGTGCTATTTCAGCATCCCTGAAACCTGTAAATGGACAACCTATCTCCTCTCATCCTCTTGTTGCAAGATTCATGAGAGGCCTGACCCTCACTAAACCTCCCATCAGACCCCCCCCGGTCGCATGGGATTTGAATCTAGTGCTTGGTCAGCTTATGAAGCCACCTTTTGAGCCGTTATTTTCTACCTCCTTGAAATTTCTTTCCTGGAAGGTATTATTCCTAATTGCAGTCACTTCCGCTCGTCGCATCAGCGAACTGCAGGCTCTAGTGGCTAATCCACCTTATACAAGATTTCATCATGACAAGGTGGTCCTTAGGACGAATCCCCACTTTATGCCTAAAGTGGTCTCGCCTTTTCATCTTAATCAAGAGGTATATCTACCTGTATTTTTTCCGGCTCCTCATGCCTCCAGTGCAGAGAGGAACCTTCATACTCTGGATTGTAAAAGAGCTCTAGCCTTTTACCTTAATAGGACTCAGCCACATCGAAAGTCTTCTCAACTTTTCGTGGCTTTTGATCCTTCACATTTGGGACTTCCAGTCTCCAAGCGTACACTTTCCAATTGGATTGCTCAGTGTATTTCCTTTGCTTACCAGAGTAAAAACATTTCTCTGGAAGGCCATGTCACAGCTCACAATGTGAGAGCCATGGCAACTTCTATGGCTCATCTGCACTCTGTTTCCATTGATCAGATCTGTCGAGCCGCTACCTGGGCCTCGGTTCATACCTTCACAGCCCATTACTGTTTGGACAAAGACTCCCGCCGGGATGCCTTGTTTGGCCAGGCTGTCCTCAAACACCTGTTCCATTCTTAGACAACTCCTGCCCACCTTCCCAGGATGGATGCCTGAGATCCATACGAAGATGGCGAACCTTGACAGGGGATCCCACGCATCTAAGCTAGGGAGTCCCCATATGTGAGGACTTATTCCTGCTTGTTCCTGGAGATAGCACAGTTACTTACCTGTAACAGGTGATCTCTGGGAACAGCAGGAATTAGTCCTCACAACCCACCCACCTCCCCTAGGAGTTGTATCTTTTATCTATCTATCTTCCTGTCCTCTCTCTATTGACTCAGCTATAAACTCGAAACTGAGGAGAGCTGTTCAGGAAGGCGGGAAGGCAGTGCGCATGTGCAGTGGGAGGTCCCAAAAGCTTCCATTCTAGGAAGCTGGGGAGCTTTCCCGCGCAGGCTCCGTCGGTACCGACGTACCCATATGTGAGGACTAATTCCTGCTGTTCCCAGAGATCACCTGTTACAGGTAAGTAACTGTGCTTTACATGCAGGTTTCATTGTCCAGGAAATATTGACAGTGATGATGACAGCACATTGTGCTTTTCTCCCTCGTAGCATTGCCATCATGAAACTAGCACTTTTTTCTCTTTATACGTGGTCAGGAGCAAGTATAGACATGGACATGTCAGCAACCAGGGCCAGACGTGCTTGTGCCATTCTAAAATCTCACTGCAACATGCATCTCCCTTGCTCCATCCAGGCCACTCCTCTGGCATGTCCATTCTACCCGGATGTCCTTGCGCTAGGGACGTCCATATAACCAGTTTCTAAATGGCTCCAGGGACACCCTTGTGAATTGGACATCTGTGTACCCATTTTCAGATGTCCAAAACATGAATAGGGCTTCTAAAATTATCTCCAAAATGTGTTATTTACCAATAACGTAGCTTAACACAACAAATTTCACCCCAACAGTGTTTCCATAGGTTTCACAATTTTCTATTGGATTCACTAACCTGTGGTACTGAGGTACTGTGAGTTAGTGGATCCTGTGGTACATTTTCTTGTGGAAAATAGCACACAAACACACTACCTTCTCCATCAATAAGCAGAATAAAATCAGGCACACAGTGGGTGATGTTATCGTATGACTCCAAGATGGCATAGCTCTCCCAGAGCTCAGAAACTAGTGTAAAGTTCTGAGTTTGTGTGGCTCTTCCCACATACAGAGCAGTCTCTTCAGTCCCTCAGTTTGTTTTTCAGCGTCGAATGGACACAAAAACAAAGCTTTCTTATATTTTTAAAGTCTTTCCTCTTTCCAATGTTTGTCATCTTCAGTTTTTTCTTCAATATAAAAAAAATGTAAGTTTTTGTTTCCAGACTTTTTCATACTAATGGAACATGATGCAGATCAAGTCAGGATTTTGGCCATGCCCAGAATGTGGAAGAAAAACCCAGAACTTTGATACCTATGGCAGGTAACTAATCTGTTTGGGCTCAGAATATGGACCAGGCTGAGTACAAGCATTATTTAAGAATGTCTCTGCGAACCCAAAGGGATTGTCTTAGTTGCCTTCATAATCACTACAAGGCAGAGAGGAAGCTCTTGTTTGTGCAGCAATAGGAGCCACGAACTTCTGCACAGAGATCAGCTGACTCTGCACACCCCAGTAGACCATTTTTTACAAACATTCCTCTACTACCTTAAACAATGACTTCAGAAATTCAATCTTGAAGGGGTAGCGCCATGGATCCTTGAGAATGTTTCAAGCCTTGATTAAGATTTTTTTAAATCTAAAGTGCAGATGTCTTTTGGCACAGTCACAGAGGTTTGAGCACTCTAACACAATAGAAAAGCACCATCCTTTTGGTGCTTAGGATACCAAGTCTAAGTACAAGCAGACACACATCCCTTCTGAGCAACCCTGTGCCAAACAAAAAGCCTCAACAAGTGTATAACACTCACATACATCTGTTGCCATCATCAAAGAGGGTTTGACAGTCCCCCAGCGTAGACACAGTCTCTTCAGTCTTGACCAATGCAGGTCATCCGGAATATTTATTTAGCAACTTTTCTAAACCACGGTATTTTATTTATTTATTTATTTATTTACATTCTCTTATATACCGCGCTATTCTGCATCAGTGCGGTTTACATTGAACAAACTAAAATTACATTGAACAGGGCATTATAACTTGGAGATAACTATCAGTTACAGCGGTGTACATGGAACAGATAAAACAATGAATGTTACATAGAACCTAGGTAACAATATATAGAACTTAACAGAATGGATAACTATTTACATAGAGCTGAGAGGGGGTTGAACAGAAATAAAGTCATGTTTTGGTGGGTGGATTGTTAAGGATCTGATCCAAAGTGCTCTAGGAAGAGGAAGGTTTTTAGCTTATGGGGGAATTCAGATAGGTCAGTGAGTGAGCGTAATTCTAGGGAGAGGGAATTCCAGATGGTGGGTGCATAGAAAGAGAAGGCTGTTCTGATAGTGGTAGTGTTGGTGTGGGTGAATGCACTTGGAAGTGATAAGAGGTTGTGATTGGCTGATCGTAGTATTCTCTTGTTGAGAGATTGTTGCAGAAGATTATGATGCAACAACATCTGCCTTGTGCAGTAATCTGTCCAGTGCAGATGTTGCCTTGTTCTCCTTTCATATGCAGACTTCTAGATTATTTTCTCCTGTCAACAACCCTCCACCTTTCAACTTGATGATATGAAACTACTGGCTTTGACTCCAGTGTTATTCATGGTAGCTGATAAGTTTCCTTAACAGTTTCGCTGTCTCTGTCAGAGCAGCCACATTCATTCTTGCAAAAGATGTTCAATGACTTAGTCATAGGCTATATTAAGGATCTTTCAGGATGAGGCTGCAATGCATTCTTCTCAATCTACAGGAGTTTCCCTGTACAGAGACCCATTCCTCCAAAGCTGCAATAATCTCTCTGTTGTTAACCAGATTCCTGATCGTCCCTCTAGTCTAGTCCCGGAATCCTTGGGTTGTCAGCCTCATCCAGCAGCTTTGGAGACTGAGAAACTTTATTGTTGTGATGTCACTGGCATATAAGCGCTGGCACCACCTCTTCTCACCAGTTATCAGTCTCCAAAGCAGCTTGAGAGGTGGTGAGCCCAGTGATTTCAGGGCTCACTTGAGGAACAATTAAGCAGATTAGTTTTGAGAATGAAATAAAATAAAATAAAATAAAAGAAGGAACAGCAAGTGTAATGGGCTGTAGCTGAGTGGTTAGTTAAGGGTTAATTCAGGTGGGGTAATTTCAGGAGAGCTTGGCTGGGCCGTTGATTACCTTGAGGTCCTCGGTTTTCCCTTTGTTATTTTCTTTCACTGTTTGAGCGGGCTCGGAAGCCTGTGGGGGATTTCAGGCAGTTGAGCAGGAGACCCGCGCCGCGCCGCGCCTGGTTACCTGGGCCTTTCAGGCAGGCTCAGGAGTCAGTGGGGGGGGGGGGGGCTGGTCTCAGCATGCAGAAGTTCTGCCTGCAAGCGCTTTGAGCCGCCCTCTCCGTTGTCAGCGGTGTCGGTGGAAGTCTTCAGCAGCAGCGGTTCTGAGGTTCCAGTGGAGAAGGAAGGCTCAGATCGCTGTTGTTCGCTGATTAACTGTGAAGGCAGAGTCCGGAGAGGTAAGAGACCTGCTCAGCGGCAAGTGGCAGTTTCAGGGGAAGACGGGCTGCGTCGTGCCGCATGTTTTCGCGTGGGAAAATTCACCGCGGATGGTTGGGGCTGCTGCGGATCGTAGAGAGCATAGAAAACAGCGTTTCGGTTAGTTTTTCATTGTTTTTCTGAGTTAAAGGCTGGTTTTCTTCAGTTGTTTTCTCGGCAGCGGCCTGCCTCACGCTTTCCATATAAAAATAAATTTATAAATAAATAAATATAACGAGGCATTTCTTTCTAGGGGGGCACAGCATGCCAGCCAAACAGCTTTGCCTTCTATGTGGTGCCCGGAGGAGTTCAGTGACTCCAGATGGCGTCTGTAAGGGCTGTAGTCTCAAGTCCGGTTCTACAGATATACCTGCTGGAGTGGAGGCAGAAGGGAAAGAGGATTTGATAGAGGGGCTTGAGCCGGCTCTGGCTCCTCTGCCTGTTTCTGAGTCGGGGCCCTCTACTTCGGCAGTTCAAGTTCCTCCACTGCCGCAACTGCCGGTCTCAGGGAGTTTGGCGGCTATTTTTTCCTCAGATTTTCTGACTTTAATTCAAAAAGCATTAGGGGCTTCTCCGGAGGCACTGATGGCAGGGTCTTCCGGGGAGAGTCTTAGAGGAAAGAGGTCAGGTTCTCCTATCCCGGGGGATGTAGCTAGTGGTATGGTAAAGAAGGCCAGACTGGACAGGGATAGGGTTGACCAGTCAGTCCTGTCAGACGACTTTCGTGCTGAGGAAGCAGACCTTGATGAGGGCCTGTATGATGACCTAGAGGAAGGTGAGATTAAAGATCAAGAGGATCAAGCGAGAGTGGTCCGGGTTTTCCGTAGGGAGGGGTTACCGGCGCTCATTGCAGAGTCCCTTAAAACTTTGAATATGCCAACGGGGGGACCTGCGGAGGATTCTACCCTGGAGGATCCTTTGCTACAGGCTTTCCGCAAGATGCAGAGGGCTTTCCCGGTGCATAGGGTGTTTAAGGAGATGATTCAGGAGGAATGGGATATGTCAGAAGCCGTGCTCAAGGGTTCTAGGGTGATGTCACGGCTTTACCCGCTGATGGATCAGGATCGGGACCTGTTTAAAGCACCAAAGGTAGACGCGGCGGTGTCTGCTGTCACTAAGAAAACCACCATTCCGGTGGAAGGGTCAGCAGCACTCAAGGATGCGCAGGACCATAAGTTAGAAATGTTGCTTAAGCAAGTCTTTGAGACAAATGCGTTATCTTTGCAGGCATCTATTTGTGGAGCTTGGGTAGCAAGGGCCTGTCTGCGATGGGCGTAACGGATTCAGGGTGCGAGCTCGGTGGAAGAGAGCAAGGAGGCGTCCAGACTGGAGTCTGGCGCGGCATATCTCGCTGATATTCATTATGATCTGATCCGGGGTTTAGCGAAGAGTATGGCTTCGGTAGTAGTGGGTAGGAGATGTCTTTGGCTGCGTAATTGGGCGGCCGATGGTTCTTCTAAGGCTAGGTTGAGTAAGCTTCCTTTCCGTGGCAAGTTACTTTTTGGAGAGGATTTAGAGAAGTTAGTGAAGGATTTAGGAGAGTCCAAGGGAGGTAGATTGCCGGAGGACAAGCAGAAACAGGGTCATCCCGGCTTCAGCCTCCAGAGTCAGCAGCGGGATTTTCGTTGTTTTTGTACCCTGAGGTTTGGACATGGTCAGCGGGGTCGTTTCCCTACCCGAAACCAGGGTTTTCGGGGATTTCGTGGGGCGAGCAGAGGCTTTGCGCCTGCGTCCTCCTCCTCCTCCGCCTCCTCCTTCAGAAAATCACAATGAAGTCAGGGGGGCCCAGGTGGGGTTAGTTCCCGTGGGGGGTCGGTTGCGGGACTTTTATCCTGCCTGGGTCCAACTAACGTCCGATCAGTGGGTCTTAGAGGTGATCAGGGAAGGTTATGCCTTGGAATTGCAGTGCCCGGTAACCGATTCTTTCGTTCAGTCCCCGTGCAAGGCCAGAGCAAAGCACAGGGCAGTGCAGGAAACGGTACAGCGGCTACTGGAGCTCGAAGCGGTTGTACCGGTTCCAGTAGACCAATTAGGAGGCGGTCGATACTCCATTTACTTTGTCGTACCGAAGAAAGAAGGGACGTGGCGTCCCATTCTGGATCTAAAGGGGGTGAATCGCTGTCTCCGGGTGTCGCACTTCCATATGGAAACCCTCAGGTCGGTTATTGTAGCGGTACAAAAAGGGGAGTTTTTGACGTCCTTGGACCTGGCGGAAGCGTACCTTCACATTCCAATACGGCAGGAGCATCAGAAATTCCTCAGGTTTGCGGTACCAATGGGGCATTTTCAGTTTCAAGCGCTACCCTTTGGCCTGGCAACTGCGCCACAGACATTTACCAAGGTAATGGTGGTGGCCGCAGCGGCATTGCGAAAGGACAGGGTGTTGGTTCACCCGTACCTGGACGATTGGTTGATAAGGGCAAAGTCTCGAGCGGAGAGTGTCTCGGCCACGGCCAAGTTGGTAGCGATGCTACAGAGCCTCAGCTGGGTGGTCAACGTAGCAAAGAGTCAGTTGCAGCCGTCTCAGAACCTAGAATATCTGGGAGCTCGATTCGACAAGGGGAGCGGTCGAGTCTTTCTTCCTCGTCATCAGGTGTTAGCGCTCAGACAGTTGATAGTTCATTTCCTTGGCATGCGGAGTACTACCACCTGGGAGTACCTGTGGGTGTTGGGGACCATAGCGGCGACACTGGATGTGGTTCCGTGGGCGCGGGCTCACATGCGGCCATTGCAGAGACCGTTGTTGAGACGATGGTCCCATCATAGAGATTCCTTGTCCCAGAAATTGGTTTGTCCTCCGCAGACGCGCCAGGCTCTGCAATGGTGGTTAGATCCAGGAAGTCTGGAGAAGGGCATGTCATTGGAACCGCCGGCTTGGATAGCTCTTACAACAGATGCCAGTCTTCAAGGATGGGGAGCCCATTGTCAAGGTCGCATAGCGCAGGGAGTGTGGTCCGCTCAGGAGACGGCTTGGTCCATCAACAGGTTGGAGTTGAGAGCGGTGACGCTGGCGTTGCAGGAGTTTCGGCCATTCCTTCAAGGGCAGGCCATTCAGGTGTTCTCGGACAATGCGACTGCGGTGGCCTACATCAACCGGCAGGGAGGCACCAGCAGTGTGACGCTCGAGTCCGAGGCGGACAACTTATTCGAATGGGCAGAACGGCATCTGGTGGCCATCTCGGCAGCACACGTCACGGGGGTTGACAGTGTGCAGGCCGATTTCTTGAGTCACGTGAAGGTAGACCCGGGGGAGTGGGGTCTTCATCCGGAAGTGTTCGGAGAGTTGGTGCATCACTGGGGAATGCCGGTGATGGATCTCATGGCAACATTTCAGTCGGCTCAGGTCAATCGGTTCTTCAGCAGGAGAAGGGAAAGAATGTCCGAGGGTCTCGACGCTCTTGTTCAAGCTTGGCCGCAGGACCAGCTTCTGTATGTGTTTCCCCCGTGGGTGTTGATCGGTTGAGTGCTTCAGCGCATCGAGCTTCACAGAGGGAGTGTGATATTCATTGCTGCGGATTGGCCACGAAGACTGTGGTACGCAGACCTGGTACGCCTCGTGGTGGAGGGGCCCTGGCGGCTTTCGGTTCGAAAGGATCTGTTAACTCAGGGACCCCCTTGCATGCCCCAAGTGGATCGATTCTCGCTTACGGCCTGGCTATTGAAAGGGCTCGGTTGAGAGTGAAGGGTTATTCGGGGGCAGTGATAGCAACCCTTCTGAAGGCGAGGCGACGGTCTACGTCTTTGGCGTACATTAGAGTGTGGCGAATCTTTGAGGCTTCGTGTGCGGAGCGACTGTTTTGTCCTTTTCAGGCGTCAGTGCCTCAGGTGCTCGCTTTCTTACAGGACGGGTTTCAGAAGGGCTTAGCAGCATCGTCGTTGAAGGTCCAGTTAGCAGCGTTGTCCTGTTACAGGGGTAAGGTCCTCGTCAGTTCGCTGGGTTCTCATGTGGATGTGAAGCGTTTTTTGAGAGCGGTGTCCTTGCTGAGTCCCGTCCTGGGACCTTCCCTTGGTCTTGGAGGCGTTTGAGCCCTTGGCGAAGGCGACGCTGAAAGATCTATCACTTAAGGTGGTGTTTCTGGTGGCAATTGCGTCTGCAAGACGAGTGTCGGAGTTGCAGACGCTATCCTGTAGAAAGCCTTTTCTGTCCTTCTTAGACTCTAAGGTAGTGTTGCGGACAGTGCCATCGTTCTTGCCTAAGGTCGTATCGGGGTTTCATATGAATCAGGCAGTGTCTTTGCCAGTGTTTGTGGCTAAGACAAAGGATCGGGATGCGGGGCAGCGCCATCGCTTGGATGTTAAGCGGGCTTTGCAATTGTATTTAACCAGGACAGCTAGTTTTCGGAAATCGGACAGATTGTTTGTTCTGTTTGCGGGACCTAGGCGGGGAGAAGCCGCCTCTAAGGGTTCGATTGCTAGGTGGTTAAAGGAGGCGATATCGTCAGCGTATCTCTTACGCGGCCGTCTGGTTCCAGAAGGATTGAGAGCTCATTCCACTAGAGCACAAGCCGCGTCCTGGGCAGAGTGTAGCTTAGTGCCATTAGAGGACATCTGTAGAGCGGCAACATGGTCTTCAACGCATTCCTTTGTGAAGCATTACCGTCTTGATGTGCAGGCGGAGAGAGATACCTGTTTTGGTTCGGCGGTGCTTCAGGCGGGGTTAGCAGGCCCCTTCCGTTGATTGTTTTTCACTGCTCTGTAACATCCCAAGGATTCCGGGACTAGACTAGAGGGACGATCAGGAAGGTTAAATTAGACTTACCTGCTAATTGTAGTTCCTGGAGGAACTCTAGTCTAGTCCCGGTTCCCACCCTAGATGATGATTCTAAAGGGCCTGAAACAGGAGTATACTTACAGGTAAGCCACGTTTGTTTGGAGAGAGTTCAGTTTTGCTAACGATAGGTCAATTCTGTTCCCGGCGTGGGGTGTAGTCCTTCTTGTTGGGGGGAAGGAGGACCTCATGGCATAGTCAATAGGCGGGGTTTTTTGTGTAAATGGTTATTTGGCGCTCTTGCCGTGATGTTTCTATTTCTTTACTTACTTGTTGCTCCGGTGAGTCTGCTTTGTCAATAGGTTAACTGGTGAGAAGAGGTGCTGCCAGCGCTTATATGCCAGTGACATCACAACAATAAAGTTTCTCAGTCTCCAAAGCTGCTGGATGAGGTTGACAACCCAAAGATTCCGGGACTAGACTAGAGTTCCTCCAGGAACTACAATTAGCAGGTAAGTCTAATTTAACCTTTTGAACTGTCATTCATGACCTCCGAGGTCAGGGAACTCCCAAACTGGCCTTGAGGATTACTAAGATCCTGATTACATTCCAGAAGCATCATCTATTGAAGGGAAAAATTCTCTAGAGATTCCTTCTGATCCTTCCCCTTCTGCTCGAAATGAGTCTCCTTATGAAGAAATATCCTACCCAGGATTTGTTTAACACATATCCTGGGAGCTACCTTTTCCTCTTCAGGAGGCAAAACTTAAATCTGATATAATTAGACTTAGGGGCAGGGCTGGCGCTACCAACAGTTGCCTAGAGTGATAGCCTTCTAGAGGCACCCATTGCCGGTGCTGCCACCCCTCTTCATGGCTAGCGGTGACAATGGCAAGGGAACCACGACACAGTGCTTACCCAAGGCTCTGGTGCTGCATCACTGTTCCTGCCTGCTATTGTCTGACACTTCTGGCCCTCTGATAGAGACTTCCGCTTTATGCAAAACTGGAAGTCTGCGTCAGCAGGGGCGGCAGGATAGAGGGCCAGCCTAGAGCATCTCTGATCCTTGCACTGGCCCTGCTTATGGCACTAATTGTATTAAGATTTTTCCATGTGTAAAGACTGTTTTACACATGCAAATTCCTTTTATAAAAATTACCTCAGGATATAGTACATATTAGTATGTGCCATGACAAAAAAATATAGGCCTTCCTGGAGGTATGCTATATGTAGGCCTTTCTGGAGGCATAGTTTTGGTGGAGCAGGGATGATGTGCATGTGCTTCAGAGCAGATGTAAATGTGTGCATCTGCTTATTCTGTGTACCTGTTTTAGGAAATAGGCTTCAGATGACACTTTTTTTTAAACTTCTCACATAAGTATCATATTGTAAAAACAGGCCCTTTAAATTCATAGAAGTTCCAAAGACCATAGTGGCAGTCCCTGTGCATGGATGGCTTATTCCTTATCCTGCTAGATTAGTCCAGACATATGGGTTATGGTCCATTGCTAGCAGGAAGAGGCAGACTTGAGCACTTTCAGTGACATCATCACTCTGTTTATCCTTTGATGCAGCATTGAGAGAAGCCAGTATTTGTCTGCCTTTAGCAGGCAGCAAGGCATTGGAACTGGTGCAGATAGGCTTGTCTCCCCTGGTCTACATCACAGTGCTGTGGCCTGTGTGACTGAGATCTGTAGACCTAATGTTGCTTGGAGTCCAGAGTTGCCAAGTTACCCAGGTCCAGGAGTGAGATGTTTTGCCAATTCTGGTTTTAAATGTGCATTGCAATGAAGTATGGTACTTGTGGTCCCTGATTTTACCCATTGGTGCTGCAGGTCCCATAATGCATCTGAATGGTATTGGCAGAAATCGAGGACTGGCTTAAAATCTTACTCCTGGAACTGGATAACTTGGCAGCTGTGGGAATCTGCTACGCCCTTGTCTTCAGCTGGCAGCCACTCTGTGCCCAATGCTGTTATTCAGGGGTTCCAGCAAAGTAAGCCTGAGAAAAGCAGGTGGACCCACGGGGCCCCTGAGGAGACTTGTAAATTGGAACCAGGCCTCCCCCCTTCCCTCTTCTATCTTCCATTTGCATGTGTTTTTGGGCTTTGTCTTTTTTTCTGATTTTATTTTTTTTCTCCCCATTGACTTCAATGGGCTGTGTTTGGCTCTCTTGCTGCTTGCAATAAAGCTGCTCCAGATTAATAAAAAAAAGAGCTTGGCTCAGCAGCTGGGCATCTGGGGCTTCCCTGCTCAACCCGACAGGTGCTGGGTTTCCCTTTTTACCATTGCCCTGGCTTCTTTTTCGATGGTGTTTTTGTTTGCAGTCTTATTTTTTTCTATTGCAATGCTTAATTGCAGTCTGATGCAGCCAGTGACCCCTGCAATTTTTTCTGCAGATACTTATTTTTGCCCCAGTTGTAGTTGGAATGCCAGGGGCACTTTTTTTTTGAATTTTGGTACCCACCCCTTGGGAGGCATGGGGCCTGATACTCCTTTGCTGCTTCTTTCTCACTGGTGGGCACTGCGGCCATTTCAGATAGCTGCTTGGGCCCAGAGGAGGTGGAGTATGTGGGGTGGCCCTAGCCTCAAGCCCGTTGGCCCCAGGGGCCCCTCTTTTCAACCACCTTGTGCTTCAGCTCCTCAAACAGCTCATAGACTGTTTTCAGTCTCTGCTAGCTGATTAGCAGTCCCTTTCATGGGGGTCTGAGGCTTCCCCTTTGGGGGGGTCCAGGGCTCTCAAGTGCTTAGATTGTGGGCAGTAAGGGGGTTAAGGCCCTTATTTCACCTTTGAATTTGTCTGTATCTCTAGGAGCCCTGCCTTATCCCCCACAAGGTTTGGTTAAGAGGCTGTAGAAAATTATTTTCTCTAGAAGGTAAGTCATGTTATTTTTGAATAAGAACTTTTGCTATCGCTGAGCAGCTTTAAATTATCTGAATTTTATTTTTTCATAAGGACAAACCTAATTCATTTAAAAACACTGACTGCTATAGGTTCCAACTCTCAGCTCGATGCAGAAAAGTGCACAGCCATTAGCTCAGGCATCTGCACAGTTTACAGAGAATTTCTGCGTTAGTGTGGGCACAGAATGCAGGAAGGAATCTAACAAGAGCATAAACAAAGCGCAAATGCATGGGCCAATGGCAGTGCTCTCTGCATTTAAATCCATTTAAATAGTGGGTAATGAAGCAATTAGCTATGCAGCACAGATGTAGAGAAGTACTCAGAAGACCAGAAGACTGAACTCGACATGAGATTCTAATGTGAAATCTGAGGAGGTATAGGTATGGGGTCACTGCTGGTGAAGAATTTGACTGTTTCTTGAGTGTACATCACCCACAACTTTATTCTGGCTTTGTATAAGAGCGCTGAAAAGAATGGCAGGAGAAGCTTTATTATTATTACAATTATTAAAACGCTACTAGGCATACACAGCGCTGTACAAACAAAAAGATAAAGAGAGTCCCTACTCGTCAGAACTTACAATCAAGACAAAAGTGAGAAAGAGGATAGAATAGGGAAGGGTAAGGAGACATAAGGAACAAGGGATCAGGATCCAAAGGCAGCCTTAGAGGTGAGCCTTTAGCTTAGATTTGAAAAGGGGCAGGGATGAAGCCTGATGCACAGATTCAGGAAGTTTATTCCAAGCATAAAGAGCAGTGAGGTGAAAGGACAGAAGTCTGGAGTTAGCCGAGGTAGAAAAGGGCAAAGGAGCAAGCCAGTAGAAGAACGAAATTTGCAAGAAGGAGTGTAGAGGGAGAGGAGAGATAGGGAGGAGCAGCAGAGTGAATGCACTTAAAGGTCAGAAGAAGGAATTTCAATTGGATGCGGAAGTGGAAGAGAAGCCAATGAAGTGTTTTCAGAAGAGGGATTATATGGGCAAAATGAGACTGGTGAAAAATTAGTCATAGCAGAGTTTTGAACAGATTGCAGGGGAGAGAGATGACTCAGAGGGGAGACCAGCAAGTAGGAGGTTGCAGTAGTCAAGAAAGGAAATTATTAAAAGAGTGGACAAATTTTCTAGCAGTGTCATCAGAGAGGAAGGGGCGAATCTTGTGTATGTTATAAAGAAAGAAGTGACAGGTCTTGGCAATTTGTTGTATATGTGAGGAGAAGGAAAGGGAGGAATCAAAAATGACACCAAGGTTACGGGCTGATGAAAGAAGAGTATTATCAACAGAGATGGAAAAAAAAGGGTTTGGGGGAAAAATAATATAAACTAAACTGAACTATTTAAGTTTCAACCGGTGGTTGAGACATCCAGCTGGCAATGTCAGAGAGACAGAGATACGGGCCTGCAGTGCCTGAGAAATATAAGAACATAAGAAGTGCCATACTGGGTCAGACCAAGGTCCATCAAGCCCAGTATCCTGTTTCCAACAGTGGCCAATCTAGGTCATACGTATCTAGCAGATTCCCCAAAAGACACAGGTTCCACATGCTTGTATTAGGTCAAGCATTGATATCCTGGGTCCATTTTTAATAATGGTGTATGGACCTTTCCTCCAGTAACTTGTCCAAACCTTTTTTAAACCCAGCTACACTAACAGCCTTTACTATATCCTCCGGTAACAAATTCCAGAGTTTGATTACACGTTGAGTGAAAAAATATTTTCTCTTATTTGTCTTAAATAGTTTACCCTGTAGCTTCATTGCATATCCCCTAGTCTTTCTATATTCTGATAACGTAAACAATCGATCTACGTTTACCCGTTCCACTCCGTTCATTAATTTATAGACTTCTATCATATCTCCCCTCAACCGTCTCTTTTCCAGGTTAAAGAACCCTAACCTTTTTAGCCTTTCTTCACAGGGGTATCCTTCCATCCCCTTTACCATTTTGGTGGCTCTTCTCTGAACCCTTTCTAATAATGCTATATCCTTTTTAAGATATGGCAACCAGAATTGCACACAATATTCAGAAGTAGAAAGGTAAATTTGAGAATCATCAAAATGGTACTGAAATCCATGGGAGGAAATGAGAGAACTAAGTGACTGGATGTATAGAGAGAAAAGTAGAGGACCTGGAACAGACCTTTGGGGAACGGAAACTGAGAGTGGAATAGGGGAAAGGAGAAGCCATTAGAACAAACACTGAAAGAGCAATGGAAAAGATAAGATGAAAAACAGGATAGGACAGAGTCTCTAAAATCAAGTGTTGACAAGGTCTCAAGAAGGAGGTGGTCAACAGTATCAAAAGCAGCTGAAAGGTCAAGAAGGATAAGGATGGAAAAAGTGGCCCTTAGATTTTGCCAGGAACAAATCACTAGAGACCTTGGCTAGTACCATTTCAATGGAATATAAGGGGCAAAAGCCAGATTGAAAAGGTTCTAGAGGAGCTTGAGAGGAAAGAAAATCATGACAGCGATGGAGGACTGTGCGCTCAAGAAGTTTAGAAGTGAAAGAAAGAAGGGAAATAGGATGATAATTAGAAGGAAAATTAGGATCCAGAGAAGTTTCTTGAGCAGGGGTATGACCACAGCATGCTTGAAGGCTGCATGGACAGTAGCAGAAGAAAGAGAAAGGTTGAGAATATGTGAGATGGAAGGGATGACTGCAGAGGAAATTGAGAGAAGGCAATGGGTAGGGATGGGATGGGATCAGAAGAGCAGGTTGTGGGTTTGGAGGAGGAAAGAAGATGAGACGTTTCATCAGAAGCATACTGGAACAATATTAGGCACATGTGCTTGAATGCTATGTGGCGCATAAACAGCAGTATTATTTTGCGCAGAAGTTATGTGCAGAATAATATTAGAATTTATGAACCCCAATATAATTCTGAACACAACTTCTATTCAGAATAATATTGCTCTCTGTATGTCAGATAGAAACATCAGATAGATAGTGCCAGACTGTTTTATTTGTGTGCAGGATATAGATGCCGTTAACGCAGGCCCCTATGCGCATGTGCCTAGCTTGCTCCCCTTGTTTTGCGCAAACGTTTTGCACAGCTTATTTGCATGCTGTTTGCCTACAGCATCAAGAAGCAAAACGTCTGCACTAAACCTGCGTTAGGAAACCCTGCTCTAGAGCTTTAGTGCTGGATCCCAGCGCAGAGTTCTGCATCAAGTCCTGTGTGGATGCAGTGGATATGAAAGCATTCCCAGTATTGTGCAAACTCCTTCACTGTGTCCACCAGTTGTATTGAAATGTTCGCTCCTATGCTGACCACATGAGCTGTTTGACTGAATTATATACATCATTAGACACTATTTCCCTTAATGTTCTAATTGAAAGTAATTATGCAGCATGGTTTTAATTTCTGTGTTTGTCATTATCTGTTAGTATTTCTCAACAGAGCAATCCTGCAAATTCAGGTTGAAAGGATCTAGAAAACAATACTTCTACAACAGGTGCACAAATTATTTTGTGGATTTAAAAAATATAGTTTTGATGGCAGAGATAAGCACCTCACTCTATTGATAAAAATCATGCTCCAATAGGGGACATGAAGAGTTTGAATGAGCTTACTTATGCCACATTTGTTAACAACAGTGAGTAAAAGTCAAGGTTAGTGCTCAAAAAGTTAACATTTGTAGCATTTAAAATAAATAATACATTTAATAATTTTATTTTCTGTTGACAAGCAAAATTAGGTCAAGAACACAAGGGGATGAGCATCTGATGTTGCTAGGATGGTACAGATTTTCTAGGTTGGAACTAAGGGGCTCTTTTACTGAGGTGCATTAGAGTTTAGCAATTAATGCGTGTTTAGCGCTAAAACTAAAACATAGTATTTGCAACTGCTGTATACTAACTGCAAGAAGTATAGCCAGCATGTTCCCAGTAGTTCCACACAGAATGATACTCTTTAACGCGCCACAACAGTGTGTGCATTAATCTCCAGGAACAAGCAGGAATGTAGTCTTCACATATGGGTATCGTCAGTACTGATGGAGCCTGTGCGGGAACGCTCCACAGAGTCCAATAGGAAAGCTTTTGGGAGCATCCCACAGCGCCTGCGTGCTGCCTTCCCGCCTTTCAACTGTCCCTCTCCAGTTCTTCGTTTTCCGCGGAGCCGACAGGTCGCACATCCTGTCACCGCAGAAAAAATTCCCCCCTTCTTTTTTGTGGTCGCGTCTGCCTTCCCTCAATGCTACACCGGTACCGCCGGTTCTTCTTTATTTTTTTCAAAAAAACCCCAAAAACTCTTTCTGGAGTCTTTTTCATTAATTTTCTCCTCAGGTGCCATGCGCCATTTTGGGCACTAGGCCCAACTTTTTCCTTCAAAATGGAAAAACCCGCTTTTGGTTTTAAAAAGTGTTCTAAGTGTGGCGCTACCATCTCCATCTCCATCTCCAACACCCATGAGTGGTGCCTCAAATGTTTAGGTCCTGACCACTCTATTTCAGAGTGTGTTGCCTGTGGGATGTCGAAAAAGGGCTGGCAAAACCGAGCTGCTAAATTTAGCACCCTTTTTCCCTCCGATGCAGCCTCCGTGGCATCGACGTCTTCCAGGGCTTCATCTTCCTCCCATGGATCTCAGGTAACTAAACATAACTCTAGCTGGTCCTCAAAGGGTAGATCTCCTTCTAAACATCGAGATGCCTCTGGAATTGCCCTTGAGGGACTTTCACTGGCAAAATTGCCCCGGCGGGAGGCTTCGGCTTCCAAAGCACTAACGGGGCTCCAGGATGTTCTCAAGGCTTCAACCTCGGCAGAACTACTGGTGCCATGCTCTGGGGTTCCGGCTGCTTCATCCAGCACCGATACCCAAGCATTGGCAGCGTTGATAGATAGACCAGAGATTCTTCACTATTGAACGCAGTCTGGCGGCTCTTCTCATGGCCTTTGCCCCTGAGACTGCTTCAGACAATTCAACCGGAACCGGTACCGGCACCGACTGCATTGACATCGGCAGGTATTCTACCGGGACCAAGTCATGCGTCTCTATCCGGCATCGACAAGTTGATACCGGACCACTCCGATGCCGACTTCGATCGGTACCGGTACCGGTACCGTGCATTGCATGATCACCCGGATCGGAGATACTTCGAATCCTCGGATGAGTCTGAAGACTCTAAAAGCTCTGCAGATACCAGAGTACTTCTTGAGGATTCCTCTTCTCCTCAGCATAGGATGTCTCCACCAGAGGATATGTCCTGTCAGGATATTATCTGAGATGTGGCCCGAGGTCTTTCCATCACAGTGGCTCCTGAAATAGAGCTTAGGGCAAAGGAATTAGAAATCCTACAATACCCTAAAGCTCCCCAGGAGGCAGCTACCTTACCTATTCATGAGATCTTGCATGATCTTATGTTAAGGATGTGGGAAACACCTCTAAACACATCTGCTCACTCTCGAAGACTCGACACCATGTATCGAGTTCCTCCTTGTCCTGGGTTTCAGAAGACTCAATTACCACACCATTCCATGGTGGTGGAATCAGCCATGAGACAGATAAAGAGTGCAAAAATGAATGCATCTAATCCTCCAGGACGTGAGTGTAGGACTCTTGGCGCCTGTGGACGTCGATCCTTCCAGGCTTCCTGCTAGAATCCGTTCCTATATCTTGTATATGGGAATGTTCCTTAAAGAGGTCACAGGAGATTTAGAGCTTATGAGCCCTTTCCTTCCTCATGATAAAAGGCAAGATTATCTCGCTCTTGTCAAAGATGCTCAGGATGTTTCCAAGTTTGTGAATCTTGCAGTCTTTGACTGCTTTGAATGCATAGGCAGAACCTCTGCCATTGCCATAGGTGCACGTAGGATTGCCTGGCTCCAGGAATCTGACTTGGAAATTTGCGTACAGGACAAACTAGGGAATATACCTTGCACAGGAGAGAATCTCTTTGGCAAGAATTGGCAGGAAAAAGCTAATGAGATAGATGCCGACAATATCACTTTGGATAGATTGTATAACTCTACAGCTGATCCTGCGAGGAAAAGATCCTCTAAGAAACCTTTCTTCAGCAAGAAGAAAAAGATTTATCCCTACTATACCCAGCAGGGACATTGTTTAGGTCAGCTTGCCCAAAAGGGACAGCAGCAACAACCTAGGCAAAGAAAGACAAAAGCAGCTAAGCCTCATCCGGCTCTGCAGACTCAGCCTCCACAGGGGCTTTGACTCCTATCTAGAGAACTTTGCCTTCCTGGCCCTGAATGGCTCAGAACCCTACACTATCCCAGGAAGGTTATGTCATTTTGTCCCCAGATGGGGTCAGATAACAGCAGAAAATTAGACTCTGTCTATTGTAAGAGAGGGGTACAAGCTTCATTTCCTCAGCATGTCCCCTCCTACAATGGTAAGACAGTTCAATTCTCAGACCTCTCTCAGTGACCGGTTAGGTCAAGATGTCACTGTGCTCCTTGCTCAAGGGGCAATAGAAGAGGTACCCATTCCCCAACGGGGTACAGGGTTTTACTCCCCCTATTTCCTTATTCCAAAGAAAACAGGAGGACATAGACCCATTTTAGACCTCAGAGAATTGAACAAATTACTGTTCAAAGAGAAGTTCAAAATGATTTCTCTAGGAACTCTGCTGTCATACCTTCAGAGTCAGGATTGGCTTTGTACTCTAGATCTTAAGGATGCGTACACTCATATTCTCATCCATCCAACTCACCAAAAGTAACTTCGCTTTCTGTTTCAAGGGAAGCACTACCAATTCAGGGTTCTTCCTTTTGGCCTGGCCACTGCACCAAGGGTGTTCACAAAATGCATGGCTGTAGTGGCAGCATTTCTCCACACCCTGGGAATATTCGTCTTCCCTTACTTAGATGACTGGCTCATTCGTGCCCCTTCAGAGCCAGAGGTCAGTGTTGCTGTCTCTCGCATAATGCGCATCCTTCAGTATTTGGGACTTGTCATTAACTTCCCAAAATCCAACCTTGCTCCCACTCAATCCCTAGCGTTTATAGGAGCTCTGCTGGATACCAGACAGACAAGGGCATTTCTTCCACAGCTCCGCTGCCTTCGCATTGTGCAGTTAGCTTCCCAAGCAGTGCTAAAACCTCACCTCACTGCTCGGGAAATGTTACAGTTGCTAGGCCACATGGCATCCACCGTGCATGTGATTCCTTATGCTCGCCTCCATATGAGGGCAGCCCAGTGGACTTTATCCACTCAGTGGACTCAGGCGTCAGGTTGCCTGTCAGACAAAATAGTAAACTCAGATAGCCTTATTTTGTCCCTCCAATGGTGACAGCCACCCCAAAACCTTTTGGTGGGTTCTTCTTTTCAGCAACCCCCACTCCAATCCACTCTAAGAACAGATACTTCACAGGTGGGTTGGGGAGCCCATCCTGCAAGGCCTCTTTACCCAGGGTACCTGGACTCCACAGGAGGCGTATCTCCACATCCTTCTCCTGGAACTCAGGGCAATCTTCCTTGCTCTTCGAGTATTTCATACCTAGCTCAGCTACAAGACAGTCCTAGTTCAAACAGACAATCAAGTAGCCATGTTCTATGTGAACAAGCAGGGTGGAACAGGCTCTCTGTCACTCTGCAACGAAGCAGGAAGTCAGTCCTCACATATGGGTGATGTTGGCACCGACGGAGCCCTCGCGGAAGCATCTCCCCAGCTTTCAAAGAAAACCTTCGTTAGATGCCGCCATGCATGCGTGGTCCCCTTCTCATCCAAGGGTGCCATCTTGCTCAGTCTTCTTTTTTCTGCAGAGCCCTTCAGACATTGTCTGGCTTGTCCCTGGAAGAAGTTGATTTTTTTCTCTCCGAGTTTCATACTCACCCCCGGTATTGCACAGGTACTCTTCCTGCCTACCGATCTCGTTGCCTTGGTGTCGAGTTCAGTCTATTTTTGTAGTTTTTGTTTTCTCTTTCTTTTTCTGGCATCTTTGTGCCATTGTTCTCCCACTGGCAGCCCGAAGAGTCTCGACCTCACAGGGGTACTTTTTTTTCCCCCCATGGCTACCAGTGGCTTTAAGGAGTGTGATCGGTTCTCTAAAATTGTCTTTGACCAACACACAGGTCTGCTGTCTCTGCTGCCTTAGGCCAGACCACGACCCGGCAGCCTGCGGTTTCTACAAGAGGATGTCTAGTAAGTCTCTCAATAGCCGTTAGCAGCAGCACAATAAGTTTTTTTTTTTCCCCCCACAGTCCCCGGTGCCTCCGAAGACCAGGGCCTTGTCTGAGGCCCCGACATCTCGGGCGGAACCTTCTGAACCCGAGCCTCATCGTGGATCCTCTGAAAGGGAGTTTCCCTCAAGGGAACCCAGGAAGAAGAAGATACCCTCGAAGGTGGCGTCCTTGGATGGTTACGACTGGCTGGGTGCTCCCCAGGCCTGGTCCCGCAGTCCGAGACATCCGTCCAAGGCATCGGAGAAGGAGCGGCCTGCAAAGGTTCTCCAAAAGGATCTGACTGCGGACCGGCTACTCTTAGAGAATTCCCCTTCGGGGGAGCCGGCATCAGGCCTGAGTCCCTCGGTGCCCGCATCGAAGCTGCAGAGCCCCTTCTGGTCTGGAGTCCAGAATGGCGACCCTGGAGTGCAGTTTGTTTGCCTTCATGGACCAGCAGCAGGTGCTGTTGTCCACCCTGACCATCAGGCCCTCGACGTCCAAGATGTCCCCAGAGGCCGAGCCAATCCTCAAGGTCCTTCGTCCTAGAGTCAATCCTCGGCAGAGGTCGCAATCCAAGTCTTGCTCGTCGGGATCGCGTTCATCCCCAGCAAGTATATCGGATGCCGGCTGTAGGGCATCAGGGGCCCGAGGCCTGCGGAGCAGCCCTCTTACGAGTCCTCGATGGACTACTCTGAGTGGGAAACCGGAGGACAAAGAATCCCCCGACACCCGTCACCACCGTGAGGTCTCATCTGACTCTCCCATCATGGAGCCTCAATGGCGATCCCTGCCCAAGGATATGGGCTTCCTTGACTTTGTCAAGGATATGTCTTAGGCCCTAGGCGTTCCCAACCGAGTCTGAGGAGGACCCTTGGGTGGATGAGTTGGAAATCCTCCAGTACGAGGCCCCTCCGTGGGAATCGCTCACAGTGCCCTTTCCTCCCATCCTGGAATGGCTGATGCTCCAAATGTGGGAGACACCGGCTTTGATACCCGTGGTGAGCAAAAGGCTTGACTCAATGTATCGAGTCTGCCAGAGTCCGGGCTTCCAAAAGTCACAGCTGCCACATAACTCCATGGTGGTGGAGTCGGCCATGCTGAAAAGCCAGTAGTCGCACTCCTTGATGCCCCCCAGCAGGGCAGCCTGCACCCTGGATGCCCTCATCAGAAAGTGCTACCAGGGCTCAATGCTCATTGGCCGCATCTAGGCCTACCAGCTGTACATGGGTAGGTACCTGGGAGACCTGGAGATGGAACTCGCCGGGTTTTCAGCAGGTCTGTCCGAGGAACACTTGCAGCGGTTCAAGAACCTGGCCAAGGCAGTCCGTGAGTACTCCAAATTTCATGTCTCAATCGGCCTATGATGGGTTTGAGTCAGCTGCTCGAGTAGTGGCAGCTGGCATTGGTGCATGCCGCCAAGCTTGGCTATAGTCATCCGATTTCGAGCAGTGGGTTCAGGACAAACTGGTCGATGTCCCTTGCCAAGGAGAGAACCTCTTTGTCAAACCCATGACCGACAAGGCTGCTGAGCTGTAGACAGAGTTTATGACAAGGACCAGGCTCTCCAAAAAGACCGCTGTCCCTCCCCGACAGAAGGACTCGGGTAAAAAGTCCTTTTACCCGAGGATGGAGCTGCTTACAGAAACTACCCACCTTATCAGGCCTCCCCAGCTCCCCAACAGAGTGAGCAGGCCAAGGGACATGTGCATGGCCTTTGTAAGCAGAAGGCTCCAAAACCCCAGGCACCATCTCTGGCCCAGCCAGGGGTGAGCTTTTGATTCCTTGAGCATAGCCTATCTGCCCCAAGAAGATCAGCAGCACAAGGGGTCATCTGGCCCTCTATGCCCAGAGGTGAATGACTATCACAACTGACTCCTGGGCACTTCGGGTAGTCAGGGAGGGTTACCTCCTCCATCTGACTCAGACACCTCCCCCTTATTTCCCGGGAGAGCTCCTCAAGTCTCCCCTCCACCGGGACCTTCTTCTGAAGGATTTGGGAGGTCTTCTCGAGGATGAAGCGGTGGAACCGATGCTCCACCTCCTCAAGGGCAAGGGGTTTTACTCCAGGTATTTCCTTGTGCCAAAAAGGACAGGGGGCCTAAGGCCCATCCTTGATCTGTGCAACTTCAACAAATTCCTGGTGAGGTAGAAGTTCAAGATGCTCTCCCTTGGAACATTGCTGACCTGCCTCCAGCAGGAAGATTAACTATGCTCCTTAGACCTCAAGGATGCTTATACCCATATTCTCATTCACCCCAACCACAGGCAGTACCTGCGATTCATAGTGGGGGGCAGGTATTTTCAGTACAGGGTGCTCCCCTTTGGCTTGGGCTTTGGGCTCTGCCCCAAGGGTCTTTACAAATTGCCTGGCAGTCGTGGCCGCCTTCCTCCATCTCCAGGGGATCTTCGTCTTTTGCTACCTGGACGACTTGCTCATAAAGGGAGGCACAGCCTCAGAGGTGCAAGAGGCCACCGCATGCACCATCCAGGTTCTGCAACACTTGGGGTTTGTCATAAACTACCCCAAGTCTCATTTCCTCCTGACAGTGTCTGGAGTTCACAAGGGGATCGACACTTTCCAGTCAAAGGCATTCTTGCCCAGGGACCGGGCTGACCGTCTCTGGACTCTAGCTTGGGACATTCAGTCCAGTCCCTCGGTGCACTCTGGGCTTCTTCTGTGCCTCCTTGGGCACATGGCCTCCACAGTCCACATCACCCCCGACGCTCGTCTCCACATGAGGGCGGCACAGTGGTGTCTCCAGTACCAGTGGTCTCAGGCCACAGGTTGCCTCTGAGACAGAGTCTCTGTGACCCGCCAACTGGCGGACTCCTGGTCTGGTGGCAGTCTCTACAGCATCTCGAGGCAGGCATGCCTTTTCAGGCCCAAAGCCCCTTAAGGGTCCTCACTACGGATGCCTTCCTGCTCCCCTGGGGAGCCCACTGTGGAGATTTCTGCACCCAGGGCAACTGGTCACCAGATGAGAGCACCCAGAAGATCAATCTCCTGGAGCTCCAAGCCATACACCTAGTCCTGCGAGTCTTCTGTTCACCACCTGCATCACCAACTGGTGCTGGTCCAGACAGACAACCAGGTGGTGATGTTCTACGTGAACAGGGGGGCACGGGATCTTGTACCCTTTGTCAGGAGGCACTGGTCCTCTGCTCGTACACAATTCAGCAGGGTATCCTCCTGCAGGCAGTGTACCTGCCAGGCCAGGACATCCTTCTGGCTGACAGGCTGAACGAGTGGCAGCTGGACCCCAGGGTAGCCAGTCGGCTTTTCCTGCTCTGGGGGAAACCCGTGATGGACCTGTTCGCCAACCTGGACAACTTTCAGTTGCCCCGCTTCTGTTCCCGGCAGACCCCCAGGGTGGCAACGGACATGTTTCTTGTCTCATGGTCGGAAGGCCTCATGTACGCCTTCTCTCCTACGCCGCTAATCGCCAAGACTTTGTTCAGCACCCTCCGCGACAGGGCCTTGCTCATCCTGATAGCTCCTCTGTGGCCCAGGCAACCGTTGTTTCCGCTGCTCCTCCAGTTGACGGTGGAGGCCCCCATTCCCTTGGGGACCGTTCCGGGACTTCTATCTCAGGAGGGGGGCTCTCTCCTGCACCCCAACCTGGGGTTCCTGTCGCTGACAGCATGGCTGCTGAGAGGGTGACTCTGGCTCCTTTCAACCTTCTGGTTGAGGTAGAACACATTCTCCTGGCCTCTCACAAGACCTCTACCAGAAAGGCTTACGCCCTCAAATGGCGCAGGTTCTCGGTTTGGTGCGCCGAGTACAGAGCTGACCCTTTCTCCTGCATGGTGACACTGGTGTTACAGTACCTTGTCCACCTCTCTCAATCCTGGCTCAAGTCCAACTCTGTCCAAGTGCACCTTAGTGCCCTGGCGGCGCACCACCATCCGGTGGATGATATACTCCTTTCGGTCCAACCCTTGGTAACCCGTTTTCTTCAGGGCCTGCTCTTATCAAAGCCCCCGGTTTGCCCTCCGGCAACTGAAGGGGACCTCAATGTGGTCTTGAGGCAGCTCACTCACCCGCCCTTCGAGTCTCTGGCTACCTCTCTTGGAAGGTGGCTTTCCTGGTTGCGCTTACCTCCACTTGCAGAGTTAGCGAGCTTCAGGCCCTTGTAGCGAAGGTGCCCTATACCAGGTTCTACAAGAACAGGGTGGTGCTTTGCATGCACCCCAAATTCCTGCCAAAGGTAGTATCGCCCTTCCATCTCAGCCAGGAAATGGGGCTCCCTACCTTCTTTCCAAGACCTCATTCCAGTCGGCGGAGGCGGTCCTTCACACCTTGGACTGTAAGAGGACTTTGTCCTTCTATATCCAACACACTCAGGGCCACCGCAAAGCTTCTCAGCTTTTCATCTCCTATGACCCCAGTAGGCTGGGAGAAGCGGTGACCAACCGTACGCTGTCCACCTGGGTGGCAGACTGTATCGCCCTTGCCTATGAGCAGGCGGGGCTCTCGCTGGAAGGCCGCGTCACAGCACACCATGTCAGGGCCATGGCAGCTTCAATGGCAAACTTGCGCTCTGTCCTTATGGTGGACATCTGCTGGGCCACCACCTGGTCTTCAGTCCATACCTTCACAGCCCATTATTGCCTGGAAAGAGAATCCTGATGGGACAGTGCCTTCAGCTAGGCTGTGCTCCATAACCTTTTCGGGGTTTAGGCAACTCCTACTGTCCAACCATTCTGTGTTCAGACTGGTTTCATCGGACATAGGGGTCCAACTGTGGTCTGTGGATATAGACTCAATTGTTGCTGCTTGTGGCTCCCCATGAGGGAGACCCTGCTTTTTGCTATGGGCTTTCGGTAGCCTGTAGCTGGAGAGTCCCATATGTGAGGACTGACTTCCTGCTTGTTCCTGGAGAAAGCGTAGTTATTCACCTATAACAGGGGTTCTCCGGGGACAGCAGGAATAAGGCCTCACAACCCTCCCTCCTCTCCTTGGAGTTACTCCTTTACCATCTTTCATTTTTTGCCATCTTTTAGCTATGTCATCTGACTGAGCAAGATGGCACCCTTGGGCGGGAAGGGTACCACACATGCGTGATGGCATCTCCCAAAAGCTTTCTTTGAAAGCTGGGGGGATGCTTCTGCAAGGGCTCTGTCGGTGCCGACGTCACCCATACGTGAGGACTGATTCCTCCTGTCCCTGGAAAACACCTGTTACAGGTGAGTAACTACGCTATATCTGTGCACTAATTGTACAGTGCTCCCCTCATTTTAATATTTGAGCATTTAGGTTTGTCTTTTTTCTTCTCCCCCTCCTCTCTCTCCCCTTTCCTCTTCTTTCCCTTCGATCCTATTTACGCTGGCATGATATTACAAACTCAGCCACTTATATTGTGTAGAGGCTAGCATTTCGTAACCATGGCAACCCCTCAATTTACTTTGGCACCAGATCTCAAATTTTAAAAAGAGGCTCACGCAAGTCGGCATTCAGTTTGCAAGCTACTACACACAATTTGGTTTTCATTGGCAAGGTAAGGGGAAGTTTCCTCTAATGAAGTATCTTTCTGGTATTATAAGATGTCTTTACTTCTCTGCACATATTTAAGTCTGTCGGTTGTTGCTCCACAGTTCTATTATTCCTTTTTATATACATGATAATCGCTTCAGCGCTCAGGCAGTTTTCAATGTCAGTTTTTACCGGGGATACTTCTATAGTTCTTTCATTTTAAGGTCTAGTTTAAAAATGGTTATTATCTCGGAATTTATGAGTCCTAAATAAAATATAGTAGTACCATTTTGATATGTGTTTTTAGTGACTCTTGTCGGATTTATGCCATATGCATCATGTCCTGCCAATTGACTAAAAACAATTTTTCTTTTTGTATTATATCTGATGGTTTTTATTTCTCTTTTTAATCTGAGCATTTGACAATATTACGGTTCTCTCCTGATACAGCTAAGTAAGTTTTTATACGCTTCTCCTTTTGCCTCTCTCTGCCCCCACCCCTCGCCCCCAGGTTCTGTAAACTGTTGAATCTACAGTTTGTTGGTTTAATTCACTAAGCTTCTCTGACTGGGACCCTATATTATACCATTCACTGTTCTACTCGTGCCTTTTTGACATAAATAATCTTGCTAGTATATATTAATTTTTGAATATCAGATTGGTTTCCCTCTAGTCCTCCTTGTATCTACATGGCTATGCAATGTAATATCAAACATGTTATTCATGTTTGAAGATTTCTCTTGTGTTTCCCCATTTATCATTTATTCTAATTGTTTTAAATGTTTTCAATTATTATAGTGCTGCCCTCATTTTACTTATTTTATTATATATTTTATTGTTTTATTCTATGTTCTTATTGTTTATGAATTAAATATTATGCTTCTATCTGTTAGAGGTCCCTTACCCCTGAAGAAGGCAGAACAGCCGAAACACTGCCAGTGTAAGGGTGGATTTAATAAAGCTGATTGGAAAATAGAGAGGTAGACTTCTTCTTTTCCCTGCTTTCATTGTTGCATTCATTTCTGTGGGCCATTGAAGCACTTAATGAGCGTTAACTTTACTTAATGTGCCTTAACCTTGAGAAAACATACCCCTATGACTCAAGGAACATGTTCAGTATTGAATTTGCAAATTTTATTCCAAGCTATTTTAAAGTTTTGTGCAAGCTGTTTTTCATATGTGCAGCCCTTCATGGAAATTATATAAATCAGCTCACTAACAATTTTTCAAGAACTAATTTTCTAGCATAAAACTGCTTGGCGGCCAAAGTTCCTGTGAAAGTTAACAACTCAAGGAGGTATAGTTATGTTTTTGCAGAAAAGTTGGTGACTTGTCTTTAACATTTTTGCTAGTAAATTGCTCTGGGCCTGGCACAATGAGAAAAACATCTTACAGTATCAGGTCATTCCCACAGAGATTTTGTCTGCCTTGTACATCAGCCTTCGGATTGGTATTTTTCAGGCTATCCACAATGAATATACCTGAGATATAGATGCATGCACTAGGATCAAATGGACATGTGAAGCCTGAATTTGTATAGGTCATGTAGGTGAAAAAAGAACTCTAGACAGTCACTATTTGCAGAGCATTTTACAAAAGGCTTGCTGAACATGGAGCCTTCTGTTCAACACCTATAAGGCCATAGGAAATGTGTGTCTATTTTTATAGTAGTACTTAGTTCATGCCTTTCCAGGAGTACTTCAAGGTGAGTTACAATCAGGCACAGTAGGTATTGGGACTTTGAATATGTAAGTAAGGGAAAGGGAAAAGAATTGGATTTAGCTTGTGCTTTTTCTCTGGGAACATGCAGGAAGTCAGTCCTCGCATATGGGTGACGTAGATGCCAATGGAGTCCTGTGCGGAAGTTTCTTTCCAGCTTTCAAGAAAGCTTTTGGGAGGTGCACCACACATGCATGGTCCCTTTCCTGCCCAATGGTGCCATCCTGCCTCAGTCTCCTTTTTTCCGTGGAGCCCACCAGACGTGGGTCTGTTTTCTTTGGAAAAAGAGTTTGTTTTTTCTCTTGGAAGTTTTCTTCCCCAGTCATGTACCAGTTCCTCTTCTCGCCTCCGAGCTCGCTTGCCTTGGCATTGCATCTCGGGTTTGTATTTTATTTCCTTTTTGACCGGCACGGTTTTGCGCCTTTTTTCTGGCAGAGCCCCAGGTCTTCGACCTCGCTGGGGTCCTTTTTCCCTCCATGGCCTCCGCCAGCAGCTTCAAGAAGTGTGATCAGTGCTCGTTAACCATGTCCCTCACCGATACACATGATTGCTGCCTCTGTTGCCTTGGGGCAGACTATGATCCCTTGGATTGTGGCCTCAGTAAAAAGATGTCCTCCAAGGCCATTAAGAGTCATCAGCGGCAGCATGACAAGATCTTCCAAAGTTCAGAATCTGCCCTGGAGTCTCGAGCAACAGCGCACTCCAAGGCCCTGTCTGGGACTCCGGAGCCCCGGAGTGACCACGCCGCCCTCCGACCGTGGTCATGGGTCCTCCGAGCAGAACACCCCTGAGGTGGAGCACAAGAAGAAGAAATCCTCGAGAGCAGCATCCATGGATGAGTTGGGGAAGGCATGTAAGTCCCTCGCTCGGTCTCAAAGTCCATGCCATGAGTGTAAGGGATAGGATCAGGAGCGACTGACCAAGGTCGCCCGAAAGGAGACATTGGCCTCCAGTGACCGGCCTTGGACCCCCAAAGCCAATCTGGTCGAGGACTTCCCCTCATCAGAGCCGGTGCCAGGCCCAAGATCCTCGGTGCCCATGCCAAAGGCTGAAGACAAAATGGCTGTCTTGGAGCAAAGCTGTCTTCATGGCCCAGCAGTGGGCCTTGATACCCCGTTCCACTAGGTCATCTACCCAGACCACCTGGCCCTCGACCTCAAGGACTTCTCTGGATGTCGAGCCGATCCTCGAGCGCCATCGACCTTGAGTCGATCCTCAACATCTGTCTTTCCTAGTCTTCCCTAATGAGTGGCCATGGCTCCGCCTACAGAGCCTCTAAGGGGCATGGATGGTCGAGCTCAGGGCACGACCTTACAAACTGGCCCGGCCTCGACTCCTTCACTGACTATGAGTCAGACTGGGAGACAGAGGACAAGGAATCTTCGGACACCCGTCGCCATTGCAACATGCCTTCTGATCCATCTTCCTCTGAGACCCGGCGCAGGTCCCCACCTGAGGATATGGCCTTCCTCAACTTCGTGCGGGACATGTCTAAGGTGTTGTCATTCAACACCAAGTTGGAAGAGGATCCTTGCATGCAGGAACTCGAGAACCTCCAGTACGAGGTCCCTCCGAAGGAGGTACTTACTGTGCCTGTCCCCCTGATCTTGAAATGGCTGCTCCTCCACATGTGGGAAACACCGGCATCAGTGCCCATATTGAGCCAACAGCTGGACTCTATGAATCGGGTCTGCCGGAGCCCGGGTTTCCAGAAAGCACAACTGCCACTTAACTCCATGGTGGTGAGGTCGATCTTGTGTCAGCTCAAGAGCCAGAAGACGCACTCCTCAATACTTTCGGGTAGAGAGGCCTGCACCTTGGACGCCCTGGGCAGGAAGTGCTACCAGGGCTCGATGCTTATCGGCTGGATCCAGGCATACCAACTGTACATGTGCATGTACTTGAGGGACCAGGCGAAGGAACTCGCCAGGTTCTCGGCTGGTCTCTCCGAGGAACCCCTCCAACGGTTCCAGAGCTTGTCCTCTACTGTCAGAGTGTGCTCCGAATTTGTCTCGAGCAGCCTATGATGGCTTTGAGTCAGTGGCTAGAGTAGCCACGGTGGGTATCTGTGCCCAGTGTTAGGCTTGGCTACAGTCGTCTGACTTGGAACAATGGATTCAGGACAAATTGATCGACGTCCACTGCCATGGAGAGAACTGCTTTGGCAAACCCATGACAGAGTTGGAGTCTGAGTTCCTGACGAAGACTAGGCTCTCCAAGAATACTGTTACCCTTCCCTGACAGAAGGTCCCAAGTAAAAATCCCCCTTACTCGAAGAAGGAAAGAGCTTATGGAAACTATCCTCAGTATCGGGCCTTCCCAGCTCCCCAGAAGGGTCAGCAAGCCAAGGGACAAGGTCATGGCCCTCGTAAGCAGAAGCCTTCCAAAACCCAGACACCAGCTCTAGCATAGCTTGGTTGGAGTTTTTGACTCCTTGGGCATAGCCTCTCCAACTCCAGGAGGCCCACCCCAGCAGCCCATAGGGAGACATCTGATTCTGTTTGCCCACCAGTGGCCAACCATCACCACTGACACTTGGGCACTCCAGGTGGTCAAAGAGAGGGCTACTTCTCCATTGGGAGCAGACTCCCCCTCCATTCTTCCTGGGAGAACCCACCAGGACTCCCTTCCACTAGACCTTACTACTGCAGGAGCTCGCAGGCCTTCTCAAGGGCAAGGCGGTGGAATCCATATCCCCACATCTCTGAGGCAGAGGGTTCTACTCCCAGTACTTTCTCTTTCCAAAAAGAACAGGGAGTCTAAGGCCCATCTTAGACCTGCAGGACCTAAACAGGTTCCTGATGCGGGAGAAATTCAAGATGCTCTCCCTTAGAACACTGCTGCCATACCTCCAGCAGGGAGACTGGCTATGCTCTTTGGACTTAAAGGATGCATATACAGACATCCTCATCCATCCCAGCCACAGGCAATACCTCAGGGCTGTGGTGGGGAGCAGCCACTACCAAAACAGGGTCCTACCCTTTGGTCTGGCCTCCACCCCAAGGGTCTTCACCAAGTGCCTAGTGGTGGTCGTGGCCCACCTCCACCTACAAGGGGCCTTCGTCTTCCCCTACTTGGACGACTGGCTCATCAGAGGAGGCTTGGCCGTCAAGGTGCAGCAGGCTACGGCCTGCACCATCAGGGTCCTACAACATCTGGGGTTCATTATAAACTACCCCAAGTCTCACCACCTCCCCTCACAGTGTCTGGAGTTCATAGGAGCTCAAATAGACACCCTTCATGCCATAGCATTCCTACTCCAAGACAGGGCTGACTGCCTTAGGGTGCTGGCCGCAGACCTACAATACAGACACACCGTGTGTGCTCATCTCCTGCTACGCCTGCTGGGCCACGTGGCATCCACGGTCCATGTCACCTCAGACGCCCACCTCCACATGAGGGCAGCCCAGTGGTGCCTCTGCTGTGGGACAAGGGACTGTGACCCGCCAACTGGTGGATTCCCTCAACTGTTGGCAGACCTGCAGCATTTCCAGGCAGGGATGCTCTTTCAGGCCCCTGATCCCCAGAGGGTCCTCACTACGGATGCTCCCTGTTGAGTTGGGGGCTCATTGTGAAAACCTCTGCACCCAGGGCAGCTGGTCGCAGTCAGAGACCCAATTGCACATCAATCTGCTGGAGCTTCGGGCCATATTCCTGGCTCTCACAGCCTTCTGCCACTGCCTGCAGCACCAGTCAGTGCTGGTCCAGATGGATAATCAAGTGGCGATGTTCTATGTGATCAAACAGGGTAGGCCCAGGGTCCTAGCCCCTCTGCCAGGATGCAGTAGCTATCAGTTCTTTTGTGCTCCACAATGGAATGCTCCTGCAGGCGGTGGATCTGCCAGGCCAGGACAATACCCTGGCGGACAGGCTGAGCAGGGTCCTCCAGCTGCATGAGTGGCAGCTGGACCTCAGAGTGGCCTCTTGGCTCTTCTGGCTCTGGGAATTCCACTGATGGACCTCTTTGCGAGTCCAAACAACACTCGGCTGCACCGCTTCTGCTACCGCCAACCGCACCCCTCACAGGTGGCAGTGGATGAGTTCCTCATCCCATGGATGGAGGGCCTTCTCTATGCTTTCCTGCCTACGCTGCTGATTGCCATCACCCTCTTCAGGGCATCACTGATACTACTATTACTGAACATTTGTATAGCACTACAAGACGTACGCAGCACTGCACAGACATATGTAAAAGATGGTCCCTGCTCATCAGAGCTTACACTCTCGTCAAGACAGACAACCCAGTAGCTGAGACATAGGATACATCTAAGGGGAATGGTAAGGAAACACAAGGGAAATCAGGCGAGTCAAGATCCAAAAGCAGCAGCGAAGAGGTAAGTTTTTAGCCTGGATTTGAAAATGATCAGAGAAAGGCGCCTGACATACAGACTCGGGTAGTTTGTTCCAGGCATAAGGAGCAGCAAGGTGAAAGGAGCGAAGTCTGGAGTTAACAATAGAAGAGAAGTGCACAGATAGAAGCGATTTGCCAGAAGAGCGGAGTTCCCGAGGAGGGGTATAGGGAGAGATAACAGAGGAAAGGTAGTGAGCAGCTGTAGAGTGAATGCACTTATAGGTCAACAGGAGACGTTGGAACTGGATGTGGAAACAGATAGAGAGCCAGTGAAGTGACTTGAGAAGAGGGGTAATATGAGCATGATGAGGCTGGTGAAAGATTAGTCACACGGCAGAATGTTGAACAGATTGAAAGGGAGAGAGATGATTCAGAGGGAGATCAGTAAGGAGTAAGTTACAATAGTCTAGAGGGGAGGTGACTAAGGAGTGGATAAGTGTCTCAGTAGTATGTTCAGAAAGGAATGGGTGGATTTTGTTGATATTATAGAGAAAGAAAAGTCAGGTTTTAGCTATCAGATGGATGTGTATGGAGAAAGAGAGAGGAGTCAAAGATTACCCCAAGGTTGCAAGCTGAGGAGTAAAGAGTTATCCATAGAGAAAGAGAAAGGAGGAAGGGGAGAGGAGGGTAAGGGGGAAAAATAACCAGTTCAGTTTCAAGTGGCAGTGAGACATCCAAGCAGCAATGTCAGAAAGTCAGGCAGAGATCCTGATCTGTATTACTTGAGAGATTTCAGGTGTAGCGAGGTAGATCTGGGAGTCATCAGCTTAAACATGGTACTGAAAGCCATGGGAAGAGAGGAGTGCACCAAGGGACTGGGTATAGAGAAAGAAAAGGAGAGGACCCAAAACAGAATCCTTGGGGTACACCATCTGAGAATGGGATAGCAGCAGAGGAGGATCCACTAGAACAAACACTGAAAGAACGATGGGAGAGATAAGAAGAGAACCAGGATAGCGCAGAGCCCTTAAAACCAAGCGAGGACGTTATTGAGGAAAAGGTTGTGGTCAACAGTGTCAAAAGCAGCAGACAGATCAAGAAGGATGAGGATCAAGTAAAGGCCCTTGGATTTAGCCAGGAACAAGTCACTGGAGACTTTGTCAAGAGTAGTCTCAGTAAAATGTAAAGGAGGCAAGCCAGAATGTAAAGGATCCAGGAGGGCTTGAGAGGAGAGAAAGTCGAGGTAATGGTGGTGAACCGCATGATCTCCAGGAACAAGCAGGAATGTAGTCTTCACATATGGGTATTGTCGGTACCGACGGAGCCTGTGTGGGAACGCTCCCCAGCATCCAATAGGAAAGCTTTTGGGAGCATCCCACTGTGCCTGCGCCGCTGCCTTCCCGCCTTTCCAACTCTTCCTCTTCAGTTTTTCATTTACAGCGGAGCCGACAGGCAGCAAACCCTGTCACCACAGAAAATCTTCTTTTTGTGGTCACATCTGCCTTCCCGTTGACGCCTATACTGGTAACCACCGGTGTTTTCTTTATTTTCTTATTTCTTTTCCTTAAAAAAAAAAAAAACTAACAACTTCTTTTTTGGAGGGTCTGTCCCCTCTTGGTGCCAGGTGCCATTTTGGGCACTAGGCCCTCTTTTCTTCTAAAATGAAGAAACCATCTAGTGGTTTCAAAAAATGTTCAAAGTGTAGCGGTACCATTTCTGCTACAGACACCCATGATTGTTGTCTCAAATGTTTAGGTCCTGACCATTTACCATCGGAGTGTCTCCTTTGTAGAAAGATGACCAATAGAGGCCTGCAGAACAAAACTGCAAAACTCAGCACCCTCTTTGCCTTGAATGCAATGTCTGTTGCATCAACATCGTCCAGGGCTTCATCTTCCTCCCATGGATCTCTGGTAACCAAACCCAGGTCTTCCAAGACCGGCCGGTCCTCAAAGGGTAGATCTCCTTCTAAGCATCAAGATGCTACTAGCGTTTCCCTGGAGGAAAACACACCGGCCTAACAAGCCTGGTGCGAGGCCCCAGCCTCCAAAGCATTAATGGGGTTCTAGGATGTTCCTGAAGCTTCCACCTCTGGAGAACTCTTGGTGCCATGTTCTGGTGTTGTGGCCTGCTCTGTCGGTACCGACATCCAGGCATCGGCAGGCTCCATGGATCAACGTATCCTGGCCATTGAGCGCAGTCTTGCGGCTTTATTAGCAGCCTCGGTACCACTAAAACCGCTTCAATCGACGCAGTTGTCCGTACTGATATTGGTACTAAATGTACCTGCATTGACCTATGCGCCTCTCTCCATGCTTCCTCCCATGCCGGCCCTGGAATTGGTCTCCGGCATCGAGGGTCCGGTATCGAGGCAATCTGATGCAAACTTTGATCGATACAGTCGACAAGCAATTTGAGAGCATCTGGCCTGACAATACTTTGAATCCTCCAATTCCGATGACTCTGTCGGTACCGGGGTGGTTCTTTCGGAGGATCCCTTTCTTTCGCCATAGCGTCGGATGTCTCCCCCGGAGGACATGTCCTTTCAGGACTTCATACGTGATGTAGCAAGGGGACTCTCGATCACCATGACCCCTGAGAAGGAACCGAGAGCTGAAGAGTTGGAAATTTTCAGTATCCGGCAGCTCCTAAGGAGGCTGCTACCCTTCCCATTCACCAAACTTTGCATGATCTCATGCTTAGGATGTGGGAAACACCTTTAACGGTGTCTCCACATTCTTGAAGACTCTATACAATGTACCGGGTACCGTAATGTCCTAGTTTCTAAAAAACACAATTACCACACCATTCCATGGTAGTGGAATCAGCAATGCGAGGGATCAAGAGTGCTAAGATGCATTCATCCAACCCTCCAGGTCACGAATCGAGAACGCTCGATGCTTTTGGGCATCGATGCTTTCAGTCCATCGATGCTTTCAGTCCTTGATGCTATCAGCTAGAATAAGCTCTTACATACTTTATATAGGTATTTTTCTTTGGGAGGTTATGAGAGATTTGGAACTCGTGGCTCCACTTCTTCCCGATGACAAGAGGGCTGACTTTCTCACTCTGGTCAAACATGCCCAGAATGTTTTTAAGTTCATGAACCGTGCAACTTATGATTGCTTTGAGTGCATTAGCAGAACCTCTGCTATCTCCATCGGTGCACGTCACATTGCCTGGTTACAAACATCTGATTTAGAACAATGGGTGCAAGACAAGCTGGGGAACATAACTTGCACAGGAGAAAACAGCTTTGTCCTGCCAATCCTTGCCAAAGAGAATAAGCTTGAGTCCGAAAACACTACCTTGAACAGATTATCAAGGACCACAGCCAACCCAGCTAAGAAACCCTTTTTCAAACAAGAAAAAGAAATTCTATCTATCTGTCTTACACCCAGGCTGTCCACTGCCCAGTTCATGCTCCCCAAAAAGGGCAGCAACAACCCAGACAACAGAGGAAGGCCCAAGTCCCTAGAGCTCAACCAGCTCAGCAAACACCGCCTCCTCAGGGGCTTTGACTCCTTCCTAGAGAACTTCGTCATCCTGCCCCTGAAGGGTCCAGCCTCTCACCATCCCAGGCAGACTCTGTCATTTCGCCGAAAGATGGTAACAGATAACATCAGAGCACTGGACTCTCTCTATTGTAATAGAGGTGTACAAACCCCATTTTCACAGTATGCCCCCTCCCACCATCACAAGACAGTTCAATTCTCGGGGCCCCTTCACCAGTCTTGTGTCAAGAGGTCACCTCACTACTTGCTCAAGGGGCAATAGAAGAGGTACCCATGTCCCAACAGGGCATGAATTTCTACTCCCCCTACCTCCTCATTCCAAAGAAGACAGGGGGATACAGACCCATACTGGACCTCAGAGAGTTGAACAAGTATCTGTTCTGAGAAAAATTCAAGATGATCTCCCTCGGAACACTTCTTCCTTACATTCAGAGTCAGGATTGACTATGTTCTCTAGATCTAAAGGTTGCATATACACATATTCTCATCCATACAGATCACAGGAGGTTTCTTCGGTTCCTCTTTCAAGGAAGACATTACCAGTACAGGGTTCTACCCTTTGGACTGGCTTCCGCCCCAAGAGTCTTCACAAAATGCATGGCAGTAATGGCAGTAGTAGCAGCATTCCTGAGAACTCTGGGGATGTTCGTCTTCCCTTACTTTAGATGACTGGCTCATCCGAGCATCAACAGCTCCAGAAGCCAGCTCCTCTCTCTCCTGTACAGTGCAAATTCTGCAGTACCCGGGACTGGTCATAAACCTCCCAAAATCTCATCTCACCCCTTCTCAGTCTTGAGTTCATAGGGGCTCTTCTAGACACAAGGCAGTCAAAGGCTTTCCTGCCACAACCACGTTGTCTTCGAACACTCCAGCTGGCCTCGCAAGCAGCTAATGAAAACTTTTCTAACTGCTCAAGAAATGCTTAGCTACTGGGGCATATGGCATCCACTGTCCATGTGGTTCCCTATGCTCGCCTACACATGTGAGCAACCCAGTGGACCCTAGCCTCTCAGTGGACACAGGCGTCGGGTCGCCTGGGGGACAAAATCAGAAACTCTACACACCTCATTTTGTCCCTACAGTGGTGGCAATCGCTGAAAAACCTTCTTGTAGGGTCTCCTTTTTTAGCAGCCATTACACCAAGCCACCCTGACAACAGATGCGTCCAAGTTAGGTCGGGGGGAGGGGGGGCTCACTTGGACAATCTCTTCACTCAGGGTCTCTGGACTGAGCAGGAGGCTTGTCTTCACATAAACCTCCTGGAAATCCGAGCCATCTTCTATGCTTTTCAAGTATTTCAGGACCGCCTGTGCTACAAGACGGTTCTTGTCCAAACCGACAATCAAGTAGCCATGTTCTATGTGAACAAGCAGGGTGAGACGGGTTCTCAGGCGCTGTGCAACGAAGCTCTACGCCTCTGGGCCTTCGCCAGAGATCTTCAAATCCACCTACTAGTGGTGTTTCTTCCAGGCACACAAAATCTCTTGGCAGACAAACTCAGTCGAGTACTGCTGCCACACGAGTAGTCTCTTCATCCAGAGCAAATTGCTTGAATCTTTCAGATCTGGGGAACTCCAGATATAGACCTCTTTGAAAGTCCTCAGAATGTCAAACTTCCCCGGTTCTGTTCCAGAATTCCAGCTCAGAACTGTCAGGCAAGGGATGCCTTCCATCTCCATTGGGGTCAGGACTTCCTCTATGCCTACCCATCCATTCCCCATTCCCAAAACTCTATTCAAGCTTCAGAGAAGCAGGGGCCATATGATCCTCATAGCCCCACGCTGGCCACGATAGACGTGGTATCCACTGCTTCTGCGTCTCTCTCAAGCCAAGCTTCTGGAATTGGGATGTGCTCCATATCTTCTTTCCCAGGAAAACGGGATGCTATTGCACCTGAATCCTCAGTCTCTACACCTCAGGGCATGGCTGCTGAGAGCCTAGAACTCCAGGATATCAACCTTTCTCAACAGGTTAAGGATATCCTTTTAGCTTCAAGAAAACCTTCCACAAGGAGGGCCTACGCCTTTAAGTGGAGAAGGTTCTCCATCTGGTGTTCAGAAAAGGAACTTAATCCCTTTTCAGTTCCAGTGGAGGCGTTACTGGAGTATCTCCTCCATTTATCTTCCTATGGTCTTAAGACCAATTCAGTAAGAGTCCACCTTAGTGCCATTGCGGCTTGCCATTGCCCTGTCTCCTCTCAACCGCTAGTAGTGCGGTTTATGAGAGGTCTGCTCTTAACTAAACCTCCCATTAAGCCACCACCCGTGGCATGGGATTTGAATCTTGTCCTTGGGCAGCTTATGAAACCGTCCTTCGAACCCTTAGCCACTACATCTCTGAAGTTTCTTTCTTGGAAGGTAATCTTCCTAATTGCCCTCACTTCTGCAAGACGCATCAGTGAGCTACAAGCTTTAGTGGCTGATCCTCCTTATACAAGGTTCCACCATGACAAAGTAGTTCTTAGGACTCTACTCACTTTATGGCAAAGGTGGTTTCGCCTTTTCATTTAAACCAGTCGGTTTACCTTTCTGTATTCTTCCCTAGGCCTCACGCCTCTAATGCAGAAAAGAATCTTCATACTCTGGATTGTAAAAGAGCTTTAGCTTTATCTCCAGGAACAAGCAGGAATAAGTCCTCACATATGGGTACGTCGGTACCGACGGAGCCCGAGCGGGAAAGCTCCCCAGCTTCCCAGAAGGAAGCTTTTGGGGCCTCCCACTGCACATGCGCGCTGCCTTCCCGCCTTCCTGACCAGCTCTCCTCAGTTTCTCTTTTTCCGCGGAGCCAGCAGGTCGTGTTCCTGTCACCGCTGAAGAAATTCTTATTTTAGTTTGTTTCTTTAGACCGCATACCTGCCTTCCCCATACCGAAAGCGGTACCGCCGGTCTCTCTTTTCTTTTCTTTAAAAAAAAAAAAACAACAACTTTTATTTAGCAACTTGGTGACTTCGGTTAGGCCTCAGGCCTACACAAATTCTCCTCATGGAGAAACCAGCCCCTGGTTTCAAGAAGTGTACCAAGTGTAGTGCTGTTATTTCTGTCACAGACACCCATGACTGGTGTCTTAAATGTTTGGGACCTGACCACTCCATTCCGGACTGCCCATCCTGCTCCCAGATGTCTAAACGTGGTTTGCAGAACCGGGCCAACAAATTCCATGTGCTGTTTGCTTCAGATAATCCAGCATCACAGTCATCCAGGTCTTCCTCTCTGGATGGATCTCAGGTAACCAAACGTTCTTCGGGCAGGTCCTCAAAGAGCAAATCTCCTTCAAAGTATCGAGAGGCTCTCACTTTTGAATCTGAGGATCCTGTCCCAGCCAAACAACCCCGGCGGGAAGCTCTGGCTTCCAAAGCACTATCTATGGGGTTACAGGTTGACATCGATGGCACGGCCTCGACTGATCACCTGTTAGACTGCTCTGGGGTACCGGCCCATGCCGGTACCGACAGCCAGGCAGCAGTGGCGTCTATGGGCAATACTGTCCAGACCATGCAGCAGGCCGTTCTGGCTTTCATTAAAGCTGCGACGCCCTCGGTACCGCATCTAGCGGTTCCGGGTCCGGTTCCGGTACTGTCTTCCATACCGGAACCGAGACCATCATCTTCCAAACGCAGATCGGTTCCACATGCCAGATCCGGGTTTTCACCCGATACCGATCCCATACCCGGTACGCCCGATGTCGATACCGATCGGTATGCGTATCGTGCGTTGGAAGCAAATAGAGGATTCTCTGATTCTTCTGAGGATTTTGACTCCTCTGATGACTCTGATGAGCTGTCTCTGGTTCTTCCTGAAGAGCCTTCTTCCCCAAAGAGGAGAATGTCTCCACCAGAGGATTTGTCCTTTCAAGACTTCATTATAGAAGTAGCTAAAGGACTTTCTATTACAGTCAAACCTCGGTTTTCGTATGCCCTGGTTTTCGTACGATTCGGTTTTCGTTGACTTTTTTCATCAAGATTTTGTTTCGGTTTTCGTACGTTGTCTCGGTTTTCGTACAGCATTTTACCCCCCCCCCCGTACCTGCCATGGATTAGCGTGAGCCAGCGATCTCCCACGGAGCTTGAGCCAGCGATTCTGCGGGACCTCTGGGGAGCCGAGGAGTTCAACGCTCCAGCGTGGCCTGCCCGAAACTGCTTCCTGCCCCGGACTCTCCCCCGATTGACGTCTGCCTGCTGCCTCTTCCCCTGCACATCCCTTGAACCGGGACAGGAGCTGGTGACCGAATCTGCTTCTCCTTGGCGGCCCAGTCTCCCGCCGGGGCCCCTGCCCTCCCGATTGGATTCTGGGTGTCCTGCAGGCCTGCACACGCGGCCTCTCCTTGAAACCTTGCAGTCTGCAGCTGCAGGCTCCTGCTGGCACAGCCCCACGCTGTTCTCTGACTCTCACCTGTGTCAGGCTGCTACCTTAGGGGGGCCGGAGGCAGCCTAAGACTCTCTGTCCCACTGTTTCTCAACTGCCTGCTGCTTGGCTGACACTGCCTCTCCACCTCTCCCGACACTGTGTAGGAGTGGCTGCCCTACAGGCTGGTGTGACTTCGGGCACTGTCCTCTTTCTGGTGCCCTTACTTTTGCTGACATTGGCACTACCTCTCCTGACACTGTGAGCTTGGTAACTGGGTGTGATGGCTGCTAAGTTAAAAGGCAGGCTGGAGCCCCGATTGTGCAGATGGCCAAGATGGCTGTTCCCACCTCCGCTGCTGGTGGTGATTGCTCGATCCCCAGAGGGGAGAGCAGCTGGAGCTGGCTGGAGTGCGTCCCATATGCCAACAAAAGTCTTCAATAAAGGTAAAAGTGATGTTACATGCTCATTTATCCATTTCATTAGTCATTTATATGTATTTCTCATTGTTTTCTGTATGTAAAAAGATAGTTATTCTCTATAAAATGTATTTTTTGTCAATATTTTTGGGTGTCTGGAACGGATTAATTGAATTTACATTATTTTTTATGGGAAATCTTGCTTCGGTTTTAGTCCGTTTCGGTTATAGTCAGACTTTTTTGAACGGATTAATCATGAAAACCGAGGTTTGACTGTACTACATCCTCTGAAAAAGAACCTAGATCAAAGAAATTGGATATTTTAGGATACCCTAAGGTTCCTAAAGAGGCAGTCACCCTGCCTATCCATGAAATCCTTCAAGAACACTTGATGGACTTATGGGAGGGTCCTCTAACGTTGTCTCCTCATTCTCGTAGGTTGGACACCATGTACCGGGTCCCTCCTTCTCCTGGTTTTCAAAAAACTCAGTTGCCTCACCATTCCATTATGGTGAAGTCTGTGCTGAAAAAGATTAAGAGTACCAAAAGGCACTCTTCTACCCCTCCAGGGCGAGAATGTAAGACCCTAGACTCTTTTGGTAGGAAAATCTTCCAGGCTAGTATGCTTATAGCCAGGATTAATTCATACAGTCTGTATATGGGCATGTTTCTAAGGGAACTTGCCCTAAAGGTACGGCATTTTACCTCATTTATCCCTGAGGATAGAAAGGAGGAGTTCATTTCTCTGGTGAAACAGCTTCTAGATGTTTCTAAGTTCTCCAACAGAGCAGCCTTTGATTCCTTTGAAGGTGCCGGTAGAGCTTCGGGCATTGCCATTGCAGCCCGACGACTTGCTTGGCTCCAGGCCTCTGACCTAGAACCCTGGGTCCTGGATGGCTTACGGAATCTGCCCTGTACAGGTGAGAACTTATTTGGTAAAGACTGGCAAATTAAAGCCACTCAAATGGATGCAGAAAATGCTACATTAGATAGACTTTCTAAGTCTACCTCTACTCCTGCCAAGAAAACGTCTTTTAAGAGGCCTTACTACAAGAAGGCCAGATTTTCCACAAATACTGGCCAACAATCTTCTCAGCCTCGCTTTGCTGCTAAACGTCAGCAGCCTAAACAGGCAAGGTCAAAGCCTGCAGTGTCTGCCACTCCTCAGCAGGCTCAACCCCCTCAGGGGTTTTGACTTGCCCCTAGAGAACTTAACCTTTCTGGCTCTAGAACAACCAGAGCCCCTCACCATTCCCGGAAGGTTAGCTCACTTTGCTCCCAGATGGGGGCAAATTACATCAGAGCAATGGACCCTCTCTATCATCAGAGAGGGCTACAAACTTCATTTTTCCAACCTTCCTCCATATACCATGGTGAGGCACTTCAATTCTCCCCCATCTCTCCTGGCCCTGTTGGGTCAGGAAATCTCTTCTCTCCTTGCCCAAGGGGCAATAGAAGAGGTTCCTCTTCTTCAACAAGGGACAGGATTCTACTCCCCTTATTTTCTCATACCACAGAAGACAGGGGGATTCAGACCTATCCTAGATCTGAGAGAATTGAACAAATTTCTGTACAAGGAGAAATTCAAAATGCTTTCTCTAGGCATTCTCCTTCCATACCTTCAGAGTCAGGATTGGCTTTATTCTCTAGATCTCAAGGATGCGTACACACATATACTCATCCACCCATCCCACAGAAAATATCTAAGATTTCTGTTTCAGGGAAAACATTTCCAGTACAGAGTACTTCCCTTCGGTCCAGCCTCTGCTCCAAGAGTGTTCACCAAATGCATGGCAGTTGTTGCCGCATTTCTAAGAGGTCTGGGAATTTTTGTATTCCCATATCTGGACGACTGGCTCATCCGAGCTCCATCTCAGTCAGAGGCCCAGATTTCCCTGGACCGCACAAGGCACATTCTGCAGTATCTGGGACTGGTGATAAACCTTCCCAAGTCTCAACTTATCCCTACTCAGTCTCTGGAATTCATAGGGGCCCAGTTGGACACCACCACTGCAAGGGCCTACCTACCTCAAGTCCGGGGCCAACGTCTGGTGTGCTTGGCCTCCCAAGCTCAGTCCAGCAGTCACTTGATAGCCAGAGAAATGCTGCGACTTCTGGGCCACATGGCCTCCACGGTACACATGGTGCCCTACGCTCGTCTTCATATGAGAGCAGCTCAATGGACCTTGGCCACCCAGTGGACTCAGGCATCAGGAGCGCTCTCCGAACAAATACTCACCTCAAAGCGTCTGTTTTGGTCCCTCCAATGGTGGATGTCCACCAAGAATCTGTTGTTGGGGGCTCCCTTCCAACCTTTGTTGCCCCAAGCAACCCTCACAACAGATGCCTCCCAAACAGGGTGGGGAGCCCATCTACTACACCTCTCCACTCAGGGTACTTGGTCTCCACAGGAGACCACCCTTCACATCAACCTCCTGGAACTGCGAGCAATCTTCTTTGCCCTCAAAGTCTTCCATACCCTCCTTGTCAACCTGACCGTCCTAGTTCAAACGGACAATCAGGTGGCCATGTTCTACGTAAACAAACAAGGAGGGACAGGCTCTCTGTCGCTTTGCAACGAAGCTCTCAGATTATGGGCCTTCGCCAGAGAGCATCAAATTCATCTTCTGGCAGTGTATCTTCCAGGGGTTCAAAACTCTTGGGCAGACAGACTCAGTCGAGTTCTGCTTCCACACGAATGGTCCTTGCATATGGACCAGATACGCAGAATCTTTCAGGAATGGAGAACCCTGGACATAGACCTCTTTGCAAGTCCGTGCAATGCCAAACTTCCCCGGTTCTGTTCCAGGACTCCGTGTCAGAGAGGTCAGGCCAACGACGCCTTTCTCCTACATTGGGGTCAGGACTTCCTATATGCCTTTCCACCCATTCCTTTGATTCCCAAGACTCTGTTCAAACTCCAGAGGGATCACGGATCGATGATCCTCATAGCTCCACGCTGGCCACGCCAAGTGTGGTTCCCTCTACTTCTGCATCTTTCCCAGGGACCCTCCCTGGACCTGGGAGCTGCGCCAGACCTTCTGTCTCAAGAGGAGGGGACGTTGTGGCACCCAAACCCCAAGTCCCTACACCTCAGAGCTTGGTTACTGAAGGCCTAAGCCTTCATGACTTCAATCTTTCTCAACCAGTGAAAGATATCCTTCATGCCTCTAGGAAACCCTCCATGAGGCGTTCCTATGCTTTCAAATGGAAACGCTTTTCCATTTGGTGTGCTCAACAGGGTCTTGACCCTCTGGCACTTCCCTTGAATTCTCTACTAGACTATCTCCTGCATCTTTCTAATGCAGGCCTTAAGACAAATTCAGTCAGAGTCCATTTAAGTGCTATTGCAGCATCCTTAAAACCTATAAATGGACAACCTGTCTCCTCTCATCCTCTTATTGCAAGGTTCATGAGAGGCCTGACTCTAACTAAGCCTCCCATCCGACCTCCTCCGGTAGCATGGGATTTGAACCTAGTTCTAGGTCAGCTTATGAAGCCACCTTTTGAACCGTTGGTTTCTACCTCCTTGAAATTTCTTTCCTGGAAGGTCCTTTTCCTTACTGCAGTCACTTCGGCTCGCCGCATCAGTGAACTACAGGCCTTAGTGGCTCATCCACCTTATACTAGGTTTCATCATGATAAGGTGGTCCTCAGGACGAATCCCCACTTTATGCCCAAAGTGGTCTCGCCTTTTCATCTTAATCAAGAGGTATATCTACCTGTCTTTTTTCCGGCTCCTCATGCATCCAGTGCAGAGAGGAACCTTCATACTCTAGATTGTAAAAGAGCTCTCGCCTTTTACCTCAACAGGACTCAGCCACATCGAAAGTCTTCCCAACTTTTTGTGGCTTTTGATCCTTCTCATTTGGGACTTCCAGTCTCCAAACGTACACTTTCCAATTGGATTGCTAAGTGTATTTCCTTTGCTTACCAGAGTAAAAACATTTCTCTGGAAGGCCATGTCACAGCTCACAATGTGAGAGCCATGGCCACTTCTATGGCTCATCTTCACTCTGTATCCATAGATCAGATCTGTCGAGCCGCTACCTGGGCCTCGGTTCATACCTTCACAGCCCATTACTGTTTGGACAAGGACTCTCGCCGGGATGCCTTGTTTGGTCAGGCTGTCCTCAAACACCTGTTCCATACTTGAACAACTCCTGCCCACCTTCCCAGGATGGATGCCTGAGATCCATACAAAGATGGCGAACCCTTGGAAGGGGATCTCCCAGGCATCTTAGCTAGGGAGTCCCCATATGTGAGGACTTATTCCTGCTTGTTCCTGGAAATAGCACAGTTACTTACCTGTAACAGGTGATCTCTGGGAACAGCAGGAATTAGTCCTCACAACCCACCCACCTCCCCTAGGAGTTGTATCTTCTATCTATCTTCCTTTCCTCTCTCTATTGTCTCAGCTATAAACTCGAACTGAGGAGAGCTGGTCAGGAAGGCGGGAAGGCAGCGCGCATGTGCAGTGGGAGGCCCCAAAAGCTTCCTTCTGGGAAGCTGGGGAGCTTTCCCGCTCGGGCTCCGTCGGTACCGACGTACCCATATGTGAGGACTAATTCCTGCTGTTCCCAGAGATCACCTGTTACAGGCAAGTAACTGTGCTTTACCTTCAGAGAAGTAAGCAACATAGAAAGGCTTCTCAGCTTTTTGTTGCCTTTGACTCCAGTCAACTTGGATAACCAGTTTCCAAGCAAACTTTGTCTAAATGGATTGCAGATTCCATATCCTTTGCCTATGAGAGCAAGGGACTTTCTCTAAATGGTCATGTCACAACTCACAGTGTGAGAGCAATGGCAGCCTCTATGGCTAATCTTTGCTCAGTGTACATTGACGACATCTGTAGAGCAGCCACTTGGGCTTCGGTACACACCTTTGTAGCCCACTACTTATAAGAACATAAGATATGCCATACTGGGTCAGACCAAGGTCCATCAAGCCCAGTATTCTGTTTCCAACAGTGGCCAGTCTAGGTCATATGTACCTAGCAGTTTCCCCAAGAGACACAAGTTCCACAATGCTTGTACTGGGTCAAGCATTGATATCTTCGGTCACTTCTTAATAATGGTTTATGGACCTTTCCTCCAGGAACTTGTCCAAACCTTTGTTAAACCCAGCTACACTAACAGCCTTTACTACATCCTCCGGTAACAAATTCCAGAGTTTGATTACACGTTGAGTGAAAAAATATTTTCTTTTATTAGTCTTAAATAGTTTACCCTGTAGCTTCATTGCATGTCCCCTAGTCTTTCTATAGGCCTTTTTAGACAAGGACTCCCGTTGGGATGCCTCATTTGGTCAGACTGTTCTCCAGCATCTCTTTCAGACTTAGAACAACGCCTTACCTCAGCAGCACAAGACAGGGTACTGTGTAGCAGCCCTCTTTTAATAAGTGTTATTTCCCCCCATCCTCCCCACACCCAGCCACCCCTGGGATAATCGTAGCTTTATAGGTACTTACACATCTTAAAAGACAGGAGGTGCTCTCAGGTGAAGCTCATTACCCAAATCAGTCATACACTAAGGACCTGAGATTAGTTAAGCTTCAGGTGAACAAGGTATATTACACGTATTAGGTACAGTTTTATTAGTATAAATATCCATAGCAACCCGTAGTAAGTAAAGAACTTAGATCTAAACACAAACTTAAAACTAAGATGCAGACAGCAGTCCAGCAGCGGGATGGGGGCTTTCCAGTCTTTTGCATTGAGTGTCACATGTATGATTTTCTCCCAGTTGGTGAGAGGTCTTACGTGTGCACTAGGAGCTCTTTGCTCTCAGGGAACGAGTCCGTTCCCTAGAGGCTAAAGTAGCAGACTTGGAAAGCATAAGACAGACAGAGAGGTACATAGACGAGACTTACAGGGATATAGTCCTGAAGTCCCAACTCCAGTCTGGCAGCATCCCTGTTGCCATGGAGGAGAGAGGTCACGTGACAGGAGAGCATCACACTGGTGTGGCAGGAAGTGATCCTGTAACTAGGACCTGTCCTCCAGGTGATGTAAAACTCTCTCGCACTGAGGAAGTTTCTCCAGGGCCATGTGCCCATGAGGGAAGGGTTAGGACAGCCGTTATAGTTGGTGATTCGATCATTAGGCAGCGGTATATCAAGAAATTAAACATAAACATAAACATAAACATAGATAGCTGGGTGGCTGGTGGACGTGAGGATCACCTGGTAACATGCCTGCCTGGTGCGAAGGTAGCGGACCTCATGCGCCACCTAGATAAGGTCTTAGATAGTGCTGGGGAGGAGGCTGCTGTCTTGGTACATGTCGGTACCAGTGACATAGGAAAATGTGGTAGGGAGGTTCTGGAGGCTAAATTTAGGCTTTTAGGTAGGAAGTTGAAATCCAGAACTTCCAGGGTAGCATTCTCCAAAATGCTTCCTGTTCCACGCGCAGGACCCAAAAGGCAGGCAGAGCTCCGGAGTCTCAATGCGTGGATGAGACAATGGTGCAGAGATGAGGGTTTTGGATTTGTTAGGAACTGGGGAACATTCTGTGGAAAAGAGGGGCTCTTCCGAAGGGATGGGCTTCACCTTCACCGGGATGGAACCAGGCTGCTGGCATTAACCTTTAAAAAGGAGATAGAGCAGCTTTTAAACTAGATATTAGGGGAAAGCCGACAGTCGCCCAAGAGCGGATGGTTCAGAAGAATGTATCTTTGAAGGATACTACCAAAAGCAGAGAGGTTCCACAAAAGAGTAAAGTAGCCCAAATGCCCTCAAGTATGGAGCAGACAGAGCTTAAAGATCCTAAATTACCCATGTCTAACAATAGCCAAATTAATATGAATAAAATACATTCTCTAAAATGCTTGTACGCAAATGCTAGAAGTCTAAAAAATAAGATGGGAGAGTTAGAATATATAGCACTAAATGAAAGGTTAGATATGATTGGAATATCAGAGACATGGTGGAAGGAGGACAACCAGTGGGACACTGTGATACCTGGGTACAAACTATATTGTAATGATAGAGCTGATCAAATTGGTGGAGGGGTTGCTCTCTATGTTAGAGAGGGCATTGAGTCAGAAAGGATTAAAGTTTTGCAGGAAACAAAATCTGCTGTAGAATCTATATGGATTGAAATTCCATGTAAAAGGGGGAAGGCAATGGCAGTGGGCGTGTACTATTGAGCGCCTGGCCAGAATGACCAAATGGATGATGAAATGCTCAAAGAAATCAAGGAAGCTAACAAACGTTACAGCACAGTAATAATAATGGGTGATTTCAACTACCCCGGTATCGACTGGGTCAGTGTCAAGTCAGGACATGCTAGGGAGATAAAGTTCCTAGATGAAATAAATGACTGCTTCTTGAAGCAGCTGGTTCATGAACCGACCAGAGGGGAAGCCATATTAGACCTAATCCTTAGTGGAAGACCAGATCTAGTGGAAGAGATAAGGGTGTTGGGGCCACTTGGCAATAGTGATCATAGCATGATCGCCTTTGATTTAATTAGTGGAGGAGGGATAGTAAGGAAATCCACAGTACTACCTTTTAACTTTCGAAAGGGAGACTATGATAAAATGAGGAAAGTAGTCAAGAAAAAACTAAAAGGAGCAGTTGCAAAGGTTAAAGACGTACATCAGGCTTGGCTGTTGTTGAAAAATACTATCTTGGAAGCCCAGACCAGCTGTATTCCACGTTTTAAGAAAAGTGGAAAAAAGTCCAAAAAACTGCCAGCATGGTTTAAAGGTGAGGTCAGAGAGGCTGTTGCCAAAAAAGCATCTTTCAGGAAATGGAAAAAAGAGCCAAACGACGAAACCTGGAAACAGCACAAGCACTGGCAAGTCAAATGCAAGGCATTGATAAGGCAGGCAAAGGGAGAATCTGAGAAGAAGCTTGCTGCGGAAGCAAAAACGCGAAGTAAAGACCTTTTCAAGTACATTCGTAGCAAAAAACCTGAGAGAGAGTCAGTTGGTCCATTAGATGATAAAGGGGTTAAAGGAGCACTAAGAGGCGACAAGGCGATAGCGGAGAGACTGAATGAATTCTTTGCTTCAGTCTTTACTGAGGAAGATGTAGGGATGTTACCCATGACTGAAGTGGTATTTAAAGGTGCGGAAGAATTGAAGGAAATATCGATACATCGGGAAGATGTATTACAACTATTAGATAAACTGAAGAGTAGCAAATCACCTGGGCCGGAGGGTATACATCCAAGGGTGTTGAAAGAACTGAAATACGACATTGCAGACCTGCTATTAGTAATCTGTGAACTATCATTAAAATCATCTCTAATACCTGAAGATTGGAGGACCGCCAATGTAACACCAATTTTTAAAAAGGGTTCCAGTGGTGATCCCGGAAACTACAGACCGGTGAGCCTGACATCAGTACCGGGAAAAATGGTAGAAACCATCATAAAGAATAAAATTACTCAGCATGTAGTTAGTCATGAACTAATGGGAGACAGCCAACATGGCTTTAGACAAGGAAGATCTTGTCTTACTAATCTGTTATTTTTTTTGAAGGAGTGAATAATCAGGTGGACAAAGGTGAGTCAGTTGATATTGTGTATCTGGACTTTCAGAAAGCCTTTGACAAGGTCCCTCATGAGAGACGTTTGGCAAAACTAAAGAGTCATGGGATAGGAGGCAGTGTACTATTGTGGATCAGGAACTGGTTAAAAGATAGAAAGCAGAGGGTAGGGCTAAATGGCCAATTTTCCCAATGGAGAAAGCTGAATAGTGGTGTACCCCAGGGATCTGAGCTGGGTCCGCTGCTTTTTGACATATTCATAAATGACCTGGAAAGTGGAATAACGAGTGAGGTTATCAAATTTGCAGATGAGACAAAACTATTTAAAGTTGTTAAAACCCAAGAGGTTTCTGGAAAATTGCAAGAGGATCTTGATAAATTGGAAGACTAAATTTCATCTGCCATTTTGATGTCCAATGTGGACAAGTGCAAGGTTATGCACCTAGGGAAGAACAACCCAAACTATAGTTACACGATGCAAGGTTCCATATTAGGAACCACTACCCAGGAAAAAGATTTAGGCGTCATTGTGGATACCATGTTAAATCCCTCGGCCCAGTGTGCAGCAGCGGCCAAGAGAGCAAATAGAATGCTAGGTATGATAAGGAAAGGAATGGAAAATAAAACAAAAGATATTATAATGCTTCTATATCGTTCCATGGTGAGACCGCACCTTGAATATTGTGTGCAATTCTGGTCGCCGTATCTTAAAAAGGATATAATGATTTTAGAAAAGGTTCAGAGAAGAGCCACCAAAATGGTAAAGGGGATGGAAGGATACTCCTATGAAGAAAGGCTAACAAGGTTCGGGCTCTTTAACCTGGAAAAGAGACGGCTGAGGGGAGATATGATAGAAGTCTATAAATTAATGAACGGAGTGGAACGGGTAAACGTAGATCGATTGTTTACATTATCAGAATATAGAAAGACTAGGGGAAATGCAATGAAGCTACAGGGTAAACTATTTAAGACTAATAAAAGAAAATATTTTTTCACTCAACGTGTAATCAAACTCTGGAATTTGTTACCAGAGGATGTAGTAAAGGCTGTTAGTGTAGCTGGGTTTAAACAAGGTTTGGACAAGTTCCTGGAGGAAAGGTCCATAAACCATTATTAAGAAGGGACCCAGGATATCAATGCTTGAACCAATACAAGCATTGTGGAACCTGTGTCCCTTGGGGAAACTGCTAGGTACATATGACCTAGATTGGTCACTGTTGGAAACAGAATACTGGGCTTGATGGACCTTGGTCTGACCCAGTATGGCATATCTTATGTTCTTATGTACCCATGACTGAAGTGGTATTTAAAAGGTGCGGAAGAATTGAAGGAAATATCGATACATCAGGAAGATGTATTACAACTATTAGATAAACTGAAGAGTAGCAAATCACCTGGGCCAGATGGTATACATCCAAGGGTGTTGAAAGAACTGAAATATGAGATTGCAGACCTGCTATTAGTAATCTGTGAACTTTCATTAAAATCATTTGTAATATCTAAAGATTGGAGGATCGCCAATTGAACACCAATTTTTAAAAAGGGTTCCAGTGGTGATCCCGGAAACTACAGACCAGTGAGCTTGATGTCAGTACCGGGAAAAATGGTAGAAACCATCATAAAGAACAAAATTACTCAGCATGTAGATAGTCATGGTCTAATGGGAGACAGCCAACATGGCTTTAGACAAGGAAGATCTTGGCTTACTAATCTGTTATGTTTTTTTGAAGGTGTAAATAAACAGGTGGATAAAGGTGAGTCGTTCGATATTGTGTATCTGGACTTTCAGAAAGCCTTTGACAAGATCCCTAATCAGAAACTTTTGGCAAAACTAAAGAGTCATGGGATAGGAGGCAGTGTACTATTGTGGATTAGGAACTGGTTAAAAGATAGAAAGCAGAGGTTAGGGCTAAATGGCCAATTTTCCCAATGGAAAAAAGTGAATAGTGGTGTACCCCAGGGATCTGTGCTGGGTCTGCTGCTTTTTGACATATTCATAAATGACCTGGAAAAGGGAATAACGAGTGAGGTTATCAAATTTGCAGATGACACAAAACTATTTAAAGTTGTTAAAACCCAATAGGATTGTGGAAAATTGCAAGAGGATCTTGATAAATTGGAAGACTGGGCATCAAAATGGCAGATGAAATTTAATGTGGACAAGTGCAAAGTTATGCACCTAGGGAAGAACAACCCAAACTATGGTTACACGATGCAATTGGAACCACCACCCAGGAAAAAGATGTAGGCGTCATTGTAGATAACATGTTAAAACCCTCGGCCCAGTGTGCAGCGGTGGCCAAGAGAGCAAATAGAATGCTAGGTCTCATAAGGAAAGGAATGGAAAATAAAAGAAAAGATATTATAATGCCTCTATATCGTTCCATGGTGAGACCGCACCTTGAATATTGTGTGCAATTCTAGTCGCAGTACCTTAAAAAGGATATAGTGTTGTTAGAAAAGGTTCAGAGAAGAGCCACCAAAATGGTAATGGGGATGGAAGGATACTCCTATGAAAAAAGGCTAAAAACGTTGGCCACTGTTGAAAATAGGATCCTGGGTTTGATGGACCTTGGTCTGACCGAGTATGGCATATCTTATCTTCTTATGTTAAGTAAGAAATGGCAGATGGACCATAGACCACAGAAAGAGAGCTAAGAGAAGACAGGAAAGCAGAAGCCTCAGATTGGGACCAGCATGCTCAGAAAATAAATTGGTCAGACAACAAAGGTAGAAAAAATAATTTAATTTCATATTAGTGATTGAAAATTGCCCAGAAACGTAGGGAAGCTAAGGCCAGAGGAGAAAGAAAGGCAATCACAGAACTCAACAGAAATTTCCAACGTGCAGCAAGACAGGACAAGGAAAAGTACTACAATGATGCATGCAAGGAAATAGAAGCAGAAATTATTAGAGGAAGAACAAGGATCGGCTTTCCTAAAGCTACGAGAGTTAAAGAAAAAGTTCCAGCCTCTAATTGGAATGTTACAAGATGCTCAAGGTTCTATGTTGAATGATGCTGAGAAGATCAAGAAAAGGTGGAAGGAATATACAGAGTTTTATATGATAAAGATCAAGTGGACCAACAGCAGTTTCAACCTGTATCTTATGATCTGGAACCATTGGTGATGAAAGAAGAAGTTGAAGCAGCATTGAAAGCCTTATCAAAGAACAAAGCACCAGGCATTGATAGCATTCCCATAGAAGTATTACAGCAATCTGATGCACCTGTTACCATACTTACAAGGCTCTGCCAAGAAATATGGAAGACAACATCATGGCCAACTGACTTGAAAAGATCTGTGTTTATACCAATACTAAAGAAAGGTGATCCAACTGACTGTGGAAATTATTGCACAATCGCTCTGATCCCACATGCCAGCAAGATTCACTGGTGTGCAAAAGTCTGGAATCACTTGTGAGTTTTGCGTTTTTCGTACTTTCTAACTTCTTTTTTTTTAAAATTTTGCGTTAGCCCAGCGTATTCATCTTTCTACCACGTTAAAAGGGATACATTTGGCTATTAGAGTTGACTTTTTTGCATCCCTTGCTTCCAATTTAAATACTTTACAGACTCTGGGAGATAGCTACTGTGATTTTTGTGGATCCTGCGTCAAAACTGGATCGAGATTATCCAATATGCACAATTGTTTATTTCTGACCAATCAGGAGGCTGGTTTCACTAACCAATCACAATGCAGATATCTAGCCAACAGTTCAGCTATAAAAATGCGCGGAATTTTTGAATTTCATGCGCTTTCTGGATCGATCATGAAGATGACTCAGACCCTGACGTTGGAGGAGCCTGTTCTTGTGTTCTTTATGAGCGAGGAAGGATTTTCAAGCCATCAGATAGACAGAAAAGTTGGCTGCAGTCAGAGTGCTGCTGTTAAGATTGTACAGAAGAAGAAAGAAACGGGTTCAGTGGTGAACAAGCCTCATTCAGGTTGTCCACGTGCATCAACATCACGCCAGGACCGCGCAATATGATGCGTTTCACTGACTAATCGCAAGTTGACCTTTCCTCAGCTACTTCAAGAGTGGTCAGACAAGAGTGGGTTCAGTGTCAACTCATCAACAGTTTGTCGCTGGTGCCTGCAGTTTGGTCTCTGGGGCTGCAAAGCACGGAATAAGCCATGGATGACTGACATACAAAGGCGCAACCGGATCGTGTGGGCGAGAAAGCATTCAACCTGGTCGACTGAAATGTGGGAAAAGGTGCTATTTAGTGATGAAAGCACCTTCTGCCTGTTTGGTAACCAGGCCCACACCTATGTGAGGAGATTTCCTGGAGAGGAATTCAAGCCTGAGTGTCTCAACCTCACTGTGAAGCATCCTTTGAAGGTCATGGTCTGGGGCTGCATGGCTGCCAGTGGCGTTGGACGTCTTCACATCATCGATGGAATGGTAAACGGGACCAAGTATATCACCATACTGCAAAAGTGCATGGTGCCATCAGCACACCAGCTGTTTCCTGGCCAGTTCCTGTTCCAAGATGACAATGCACCATGCCATCGCTCCAGATAGGTGATCAGATTGAGGCAGCAGAACAACATCAAGTCAATGGACTGGCCTGCCCAATCTCCAGATCTGAATCCAATTGAGAGCCTGTGGCACAAGGTGGCCTTGGAAATATCCAAGAGGCATCCAATATCAAAGCGTGGGCTGATTGAGTCACTCATTGCAGCTTGGAAGTGCATTGTCAACAACGATCACCTTGTCAGACTGGTTCATTCAATGCCGACAAGGTGCAGTCATGCGATCAAGAACAAAGGGTGGCCCATCAAATACTGATCCATCACTGACACAAAAAAACGGCCTTTTTCAAGGCCAGATACATTAATTTGAAGGAAACCTGGTGTGCGTCCATAATATTTTAAAGCATACTTACATTAATATATCGTTGGCCAATGATGTACATTACGCGGTTTTCACAGAAAATCTATCAATAGGACAACTATGGGGAACAAACTCAGAAAATAAGGGCCAAACCAATACTAAAAATTGGCCCTAATAGCCAAATCTATCACTTATCATGAGATACACAGAAAAAGCCACTGGGAGGAAAAAGAAAGTAAGATATAAGGTCACGAAGTTGAAAAAACGTCAAATTTACAAGTGATTCCAGACTTTTGCACACCACTGTACAAGGCTCTGCCAAGAAATATGGAAGACAACATCATGGCCAACTGACTGGAAAAGATCTGTGTTTATACCAATACTAAAGAAAGGTGATCCAACTGACTGTGGAAATTATCACACAATTGCTCTGATCCCACATGCCAGCAAGATTCTACTGAAGATTATTCAAAAGAGACTACAACCATACCTGGAACAAGAACTACCTGAAGTGCAAGCAGGGTTCAGGAAAGGGCGAGGAACGAGAGACATCATTGTGGATGTGAGATGGATCCTTGAAAGGACTAAAGAATACCAAAAGGATATCTATTTGTGCTTTGACTGTGTAAACCATGAGGAACTCTGGGCCACATTAAGAAGCATGGGCATACCAGAACACCTGATTGTTCTCTTGCACAATCTGTACATTGATCAAGAAGCAACAGTTCAAACGGAACAAGGAGAAACAGAATGGTTTAAAATAAGCAAAGGTGTAAGACAAGGCTGCATACTTTCCCCCTACCTGTTTAATTTATATGCAGAACAAATCAACAGAGAAGCAGGATTGTATGAAGACAACAGAGATGTGAAGATTGGTGGAAGACTCATCAATAACATTCACTATGCTGATGATACCACATTACTGGCTGAAAGTGAAGATGATCTGAAAGATTTGCTTCTCACAATCAAAGAACATAGTCTCAAAATGGGCCTGCACCTTAATGTAAAGAAGACAAAGATCATGACAATTGGCATAATCAACAGGTTCATCGTTGAAAGAGAAGAAATTGAAATCGTGAACCTACTTGGATCAACTATCAACAAAGAAGCAACAAGCAATCAAGAAATCAGACTATGCATTGCTCTTGGCAGAATGGCTATGAAAGACCTAGATAAGATTCTCAAAAGCATAGAAACATGACGACAGAAAAAGACCACATGGCCTATCTAGTCTGTCCTTCCTTATCAACAACTACAACAGTCCCCTTTTTACCTTTAGAGATCCTCTATGTTTGTCCTATGCTTTTTTGAATTCAGTTACTGTCCTCATCTCTACCACTGCCATTGGGAGACTATTCCACGGATCCACCACTCTTTCCGTAAAGAAATATTTCCGCATATCACTACTGAATCTATCCCCCTTCACCCTCATCCCATGTTCCCTCATAGCAGAACTTGCTTTCAATTGAAAGAGGCTCTCTCCCTGAACATTTGCGCCACGGAGATATTTTAACATCTCAATCATATCACCTCCATCCCGCCTTTCCTCTAAGGTGTACATATTAAGATCCTTCAGTCTGTCCTCATATGCTTTATAATGAAGACCACTAATCATCTTAGTAGCCACCCTCTGCACTGACTCCATCCTGTTGACATCCTTTTGAAAGTGCGGTCTCCAGAATTGCACACCATACTCCAAATGAGGTCGCACCAAAGACTTATACAGAGGTACTATCACCTCCTTTTTTCTGCTAGCCTTTCCTCACGTTCAGCTGTTGTTGGAAAACCCTTAAGTGCCTAATGTACTTCAAAAAAACACGTTTCCTGAAGGACACAAGCACCAGTAAAAGCCAGCTGAATGTGAGGAAACAAGCCTGCAAATTAGCTACTTCGGACTAGGGGAAGTAACATAGTGAGCCGTTAACCCCTGAGGAAGTGGTAAACGAAACACGGCCTGTGTCGGGTTTTTAGGCACACTTGATCCATGGATTAATAAAGGCATTTTGGAACTCCCTGCCACGTTTCCTGACTGGTTCTTAGTTGCCTACGTGGCAGTTTATTGTCTTTTGGTGGACTAGTATATGCAGCATGCTATCTCCAGTGGGGACATTGGTTATGCTCCTTGGATCTCAAAGCTTCCTATACCATCTCCGGCACTGTCAGTAGCTCTGCTTCGTCATTGGAGGCTGCCACGACCAGTACAGGATGTTCCCCTTTGACCTCTCCTCTGCCCCTCTGGTGTTCAGCAAGTGCCTGGCAGTAGTCGCTGCTCACCTCCACTTGCAGGGAGTTGTCACGCCCATAGCCCCTTACATGCAGTATGGATGGGCGTGGTTGTCATTAGAGAGATTCACCTTTTGGTTTTTAACTGACTGATTGCCTTGTAACGCCTTACGGGAAAGATAGTTCAGTCAGAAAGTATTCAACCTCAGGTAAAAAAAAAACACCTTTGTAGTTGCCTTGAGTGGTAAGGTAATGACAGTTTAACTGAAAAAAACACCTTTGGATTATTTCTCCAGGATACTTGTAAATGAACATCAGGATATAAATGAATTCCAAACAAACATAAGAACATAAGATATGCCATACTGGGTCAGACCAAGGTCCATCAAGCCCAGTATTCTGTTTCCAACAGTGGCCAATCTAGGTCATATGTACCTAGCAGTTTCCCCAAGAGACACAAGTTCCACAATGCTTGTACTGGGTCAAGCATTGATATCTTCGGTCACTTCTTAATAATGGTTTATGGATCTTTCCTCCAGGAACTTGTCCAAACCTTTTTTAAACCCAGCTACACTAACAGCCTTTACTACATCCTCCGGTAACAAATTCCAGAGTTTGATTACACGTTGAGTGAAAAAATATTTTCTTTTATTAGTCTTAAATAGTTTACCCTGTAGCTTCATTGCATGTCCCCTAGTCTTTCTATATTCTGATAAGGTAAACAATCGATCTACGTTTACCCGTTCCACTCCGTTCATTAATTTATAGACTTCTATCATATCTCCCCTCAGCCGTCTCTTTTCCAGGTTAAAGAGCCCTAACCTTTTTAGCCTCTCTTCATAGGAGTAGCCTTCCATCCCCTTCACCAATTTGGTGGCTCTTCTCTTTACTTTTTCTAATAACGCTATGTCCTTTTTAAGATACGGTGACCAGAATTGCACACAATATTCAAGGTGCGGTCGTACCATGGAGCGATACAGAGGCATTATAATATCCTTAGCCTTTCTTCATAGGAGTAGCCTTCCATCCCCTTTACCATTTTGGTGGCTCTTCTCTGTACCTTTTCTAAAATCGCTATATCCTTTTTAAGATACGGTGACCAGAATTGCACACAATATTCAAGGTGCGGTCTCACCATGGAACGATATAGAGGCATTATAATATCTTTTGTTTTATTTTCCATTCCTTTCCTTATCATACCTAGCATTCTATTTGCTCTCTTGGCCGCCGCTGCACACTGGGCCGAGGGTTTTAACATGTTATCCACGATGACTCCTAAATCTTTTTCCTGGGTGGTGGTTTCTAATGTGGAGCCTTGCATCGTGTAACTATAGTGTGGGTTGTTCTTTCCTAGGTGCATAACTTTGCACTTGTCCACATTAAATTTCATCTGGCATTTGGATGCCCAGTCTTCCAATTTATCCAGATCCTCCTGCAGTTTTCCACAATCCTCTTGGGTTTTAACAACTTTAAACAGTTTTGTGTCATCTGCAAATTTGATAACCTCACTAGTTATTGCCTTTTCCAGGTCATTTATGAATATGTCAAAAAGTAGCGGACCCAGTACAGATCCCTGGGGTACTCCACTATTCACCTTTTTCTATTGGGAATATTGGCCATTTAGCCCTACCCTCTGCTTTCTATCTTTTAACCAGTTCCCGATCCACAATAGTACACTGCCTCCTATCCCATGACTTTTTAGCTTCGCCAAAAGTCTCTGATGGGGGACCTTGTCAAAAGCTTTCTGAAAGTCCAGATACATTATATCAACCGACTCACCTTTGTCTACCTGTTTATGCACACCTTCAAAAAAACATATCAGATTAGTAAGACAAGATCTTCCTTGTCTAAAGCCATGTTGGCTGTCTCCCATTAGGCCATGACTATTTACATGCTGTGTAATTTTGTTCTTTATGATGGTTTCTACCATTTTCCCTGGTACTGACATCAGGCTCACCGGTCTGTAATTTCCCGGGTCACCCCTTGAACCCTTTTTAAAAATTGGTGTTACGTTGGCGACCCTCCAATCTTCAGGTATTACAGATGATTTTAATGAAAGTTCACAGATTACCAATAGCAGGTCTGCAATCTCATATTTCAGTTCTTTCAACACTCTGGGATGTATACCATCCGGTCCAGGTGATTTGCTACTATTCAGTTTATAAAATAGTTGTAATATATCTTCCCGGTGTAGCGATATTTCTCTCAATTCCTCTGCAGTATCACCTTTAAATACCACTTCAGTCTTGGGTAACATCCCTACATGTTCCTCAGTAAAGACCGAAGCAAAGAATTCATTCAGTCTCTCTGCTATAGCTTTATCTCCTCCACTGTGCCTGTGCACCTGCCTTCCTAACTCCTCTCCTCAGTTCTTTGTTTTCCATGGAGCCAGCAAGACATACAATCCTGTCACCACAGAAAACCTTTTCTCTTTTGTGGAACATTGCTTCTGCCTTCCCATCATTGCCGGTTACATCGAGTCCAAAACTGGCCTCGATAATTCTTTCTTCCTTATCGTCACTCCAGTCCAGTCCCTTCACTTCTGGGTTACGCAACCCTTCCAGCAGCTTGGAGGCTGAGCCCAACCTTTTTGGGGGATGGAGCGGTATAAATACCACTGGGACCACCCACCAACTCCAGTATTCTCAGCCTCCAAGCAGCTGGAGGGTTCCGTAAGCCTGGGGCTTACTGGAGTCCTACCTTGATTTTCTTAATTTCCTTAATTTTTCCTAATTTTTGCTTAATTTTACTTAATTCAGTTATTTAATTTTGCTTTTATTTCTTTAGCGTTTTTGGGGGCTCTGCTCCTTTAAGAATTGCCTCTCTCTCCCTCCCCCCCCCCCTGGCTCCGACGCGGCTCGCAGAGCAAAGCCTCGGGTCTGCAGCAGCGAGGAGGTGCTCTGCTCTACCCAGCTTCCTGCACTTCTAGCTCTGCCGTCTTCGGGGGAAACAGCCTCGCGCCGAAGCCCTGAAGGTGGCTGAGCGCTAGAGGCTGCAACGACAACAGGAGGGAAGCCAACCATCCCGGCCCGATGCTGCTGACCGCGGAGAAGAACCGCGCGGTGCCCAGGTTATCTCACGGTGCGATCAGACGGCGATCGCACTCGTGCTTCAGAGGGGGCTCAGCGCCGGTCTCAGCGTTGGAGAGCAGGCAGGCGCCAGAGTCCTTTTTCCCCGAGCAGGCTCCATGTGGTGAGGCCTACCACGTGTAGAACCCTCGGGTGGTATTCGCAGCATCGGGCCCAGGATCTTCAAGCTACAAACAGCAAGTACCTCCCTTAGGGGACAAAGGAGGGTTAGCCACTAATTTTAATTAATTTTGATTTAATTTTAATTAATTTCGAGTTAATTTTTTTGATTTATGCTCGATTTCGATTTTAATTTATTTAACGTTAATTTTAATCGCTATTAACTTATTGCAGCCCAATTGGGTTTAGTTTAAGGTAATCCGTTTAAATCTCCTAGGGGTATTTAAAGGAATTGTTTCCTAAGGGAAATTGGGCTTTGGTTGCAAGGGCCTCAAAGATAAGCCCCAACCTTTTCCCATGGCTTCTAAGCCACGCTGTCCTTCATGTGGTACGCGCAGGGGCACCTCCGCAGAGGCAGGAATCTGCAGGAGCTGCGCCGCAGTGGCTGCATCAGTAGAACAGGAGATATTGCAGCCTTCCCAGGGATCATCAGACCCTCTAGTAGGGGATGGGGGGTCCCAGGGTTCAATCTCTACCCCCTCGGAGCTACCCACGCCTCCCCTACTCCCTCCGCCCCCACCCTCGAGTGCAGGAGGGGACGGAGAATTTTTCTCCCCTGACTTCATCCTTTTACTCCATAAGGCCTACTGCCTGCGCAAGCAGGGCCTAGGAGCAGAGGAGGTTACCACACCAGTGGAAGAAAGATCAGCCAGGCTCCTCGGGGCTATCAACCCGGAATCTAGCATCCTTTCTAAGCGTCAGCGTCTGGAGGGGGAAGACCTCCTACCGTCCTTTTCCCAGGGGGCTCCGGAGGAGGATGGCTCGGTGAAGGATTTGGACGAGGATGAGGAGGAGCTGGAAGAAGGAGAGATCCCGGAAGAAGATCAATCTCGGATAGTTAGGGTCTTTAGGCGAGAGGAGCTTCCGGCGTTAATTAATGAATCCTTAAAAGTACTCAATGTGGCCTCAGATATACCATCGCAGGAAGAGGCATTGGAGGACCCCTTAATACAGGCCATTAGGAGATCCCAGAAGGTCTTCCCGGTACACAGGGTAGTGCGCCAGATGATCCAGGAAGAATGGGACCAACCGGAATCCAGTTTAAGGGGAGTCAGAACCATGTCTCGCCTATACCCTCTCCCAGAGACAGATAAGGAACTGCTAAAATCGCCCAGGGTGGATGCAGCGGTATCTGCAGTCACTAAGAAGACGACTATCCCAGTTGAGGGCAGTTCAGCCTTAAAAGACGCACAAGACAGGAAGCTGGATACACTCCTGAAACAAGCCTTTGATGTAAGCGCCCTCGCATTGCAGGCCTCCGTGTCAGGAGCTTGGGTAGCTCGAGCCTGCTTAAGATGGTCTCAGCAGCTTCAGTCAGAGGACTCTTCGGCCGAGATCCAGGCGAACTCAGCCAGAGTGGAATCCGGCGCAGCCTACTTGGCGGATAGTCAGTATGACCTCATCAGAAGCCTAGCCAAAAACATGGCCTCGGTGGTGGCGGCTAGACGTTATCTGTGGCTACGTAATTGGGCAGCTGATGCTTCCTCGAAGGCACGCCTAAGTCGGCTCCCTTTTAAAGGGAAACTCTTATTTGGGGAGGATCTGGAGAAGCTGGTCAAAGATCTGGGCGAGTCTAAGGGAGGTAGACTCCCAGAAGATAGACCAAGAAAAGGCCGCCCCCAAGCCCCAGTGCGCACACAGCCTAGGGAGGCGCGGAGATTTCGAACAGCCAGATCAAATCCCTTTTCCAGGGGCCGGTTTCCTTCTAAGGGACAAGGTTTCAGAGGTTTTCGAGGGGCAGGTCGGGGATTTGGGGCTTCCTCCTCCTCCTTCTCGGGCCCTAGGAAACAACAATGAGGTGTCGGGGGTCCAGGGGGAAGGACGGCCGGTAGGCGGCCGCCTGAGGCTGTTTCTCCCCCCCTGGACCCGTGTCACGTCCGATCAATGGGTCCTAGAGGTCATCAGAGAAGGTTATGCACTAGAATTCGCAAAGCAAATCCCACCAGCATTTGTTCAGTCGCCCTGTGGCACTCCAACAAAAAGGGCAGCAATCGAGTCTACTCTTGCCCGTCTAATAGCCTTAGGGGCGGTAATTCCAGTACCTCCAGACCAGTGCGGATCCGGTCGGTACTCGATTTACTTTGTGGTACCAAAAAAGGAGGGTTCCTATCGGCCAATCCTAGATCTAAAACAAGTCAACCGCTGCCTCAGGGTACCTCACTTTCGGATGGAGACCCTACGTTCAGTCATAGCAGCCGTGAGGGGAGGGGAGTTCCTCACTTCCCTCGACTTGACGGAAGCCTACTTGCACATCCCGGTCAGGAAGTCCCATCAACAATTCCTGAGATTCGCAGTACCAAGAGGCCACTTTCAGTTCCAGGCCCTGCCCTTTGGCCTAGCCACGGCTCCCAGAACGTTCACCAAGGTAATGATCGTAGTGGCGGCCTTCCTAAGGAAGGAGGGAATATTAGTACACCCCTACTTTGACGACTGGCTGATCCGCGCAAAGTCGGCACAGGAAAGCCATTTGGCAACGTCCAGAGTGATTCAGGTCCTAGAGGAGTTGGGGTGGGTCATCAACCGGACAAAGAGCAGGTTGACTCCCTCTCAGGAACTCGAGTACCTCGGAGCAAGATTCGACACCTTCAGGGGCAGGGTATTCCTGTCATGGTCAAGATCAAGGGATCTAAGAGTTCTAATCACACAGTTTCTGGGCAGACAAAATCCCTCAGCGGGGCATTATCTCCAAGTTCTGGGAACTATGGCGGCATCAATAGAGGTGGTGCCATGGGCCAGGGCCAGGGCCAGGGCCCACATGCGGCCGCTGCAGCGGGCGCTATTGCGTCGTTGGTCTCCCCAGCATCAGCCCCTCTCAATGCAGTTACCTTGCGCTCCGCAGACCAAACAGTCCCTCCAATGGTGGAGGTGTCCGAAGAACCTGGACCGCGGAATGCCCCTCGATCCCCATCAGTGGTTGCTGTTGACGACGGATGCCAGCCTGTCAGGCTGGGGAGCGCATTGCGAGGACCAGTTCGTCCAGGGTCGTTGGTCACAGTTGGAATCACAGTGGCTCATCAACAGACTGGAATTGCGGGCCGTCACTCTGGCTCTCAAGGCATTCAGGATATTAGTGCAGGGAAAGGCAATTCGCGTTCTCTCCGACAATGTCACCGCGGTGGCCTACATCAACCACCAGGGAGGCACCAGCAGTCACGCCTTAGAGAAGGAGGCGGACTCTCTTTTCCAGTGGGCGGAATCCCGACTACTGGCTCTCTCAGCGCAGCATGTGGCGGGCGAGGACAACGTCACTGCCGACTTCCTCAGCAGGTGCAAGATAGACCACGGAGAGTGGGAACTAGAACAAGAGACCTTCAACCAGATAGTAGCCCTTTGGGGTCGCCCAGTCATGGACCTCATGGCACGGTTCTCTACAGCCAAGGTGGACAGATTCTTCAGCCGAAGGAAGGAAAGGATGTCCGAAGGGTTAGATGCCCTGTCTCAAAAGTGGCCTTTGGAGGGCCTTCTCTATGTATTTCCCCCTTGGGCTATGATCGGGAAAGTTCTCCAACGGGTGGAGTCTCACCAGGGCTTGGTAATCCTCATAGCTCCGGATTGGCCTCGCCGCCCATGGTATGTCGATCTGATCAGACTGCTCGCCGACCGTTCTTGGCGGCTTCCTTACAAAAGGGACCTGCTGAGGCAGGGTCCGGTCCGGATGCCTCACGTTGATCGGTTCTCGCTTACGGCCTGGCTATTGAGAGGGTACGGCTTCTAAAACGAGGCTTCTCAGGAGCAGTAATCTCGACTCTGTTGAAGGCCAAAAAGCGCTCGACCTGTCTTTCTTATGTAAGGGTTTGGCGCATCTTCGAAGCTTGGTGCGCGGAGCATCGTCGGAAGCCACTTTCGGCCTCGGTCCCGGAGATTCTGGACTTCTTGCAGGCAGGTTTCGAAAAAGGTCTGGCGCATAGCTCCTTGCGGGTTCAGTTGGCGGCTATCTCTTGCTATAGAGGAAAGGTCCGGGGTAAACCCTTAGGGGCACACCCGGACGTCTCCAGGTTCCTAAGAGCGGTTAGTCGGCTACGTCCGCAACGGAGATCGGTCATCCCTCCTTGGGATCTTAACTTAGTGCTAAATGCCTTGATCGGGGAACCCTTCGAGCCAGTGAAGAGAGCCTCCTTAAAGGATTTAACTCTAAAGACAGTCTTCCTGGTCGCCATCTGCTCGGCCAGAAGGGTCTCGGAATTGCAGGCGCTTTCTTCCCAGCCCCCCTTCCTGTCCTTCCTCAAGGACAAAGTGGTTCTGCGTACAGTGCCGTCCTTTTTACCCAAGGTTATCTCTCCTTTTCATGTGAACCAGACAGTTACCCTACCAGTCTTAGCGTCCAATGGGCAGGAAGGTAGAGACGACAGGCTGCGTCTACTAGACGTCCAGAGGGCCTTGAAACGTTACCTCTCTCGCACAGCGGCATTCCGAAAGTCCGACCGACTATTCATCCAGTTTGGAGGGCCGCACAAAGGTGAGGCGGCGGCCAAGGCTTCCATCTCCAGGTGGATCAGAGAGGCGATTGCCTCCGCTTACATCCTGAAGGGGAAGCAGGTTCCGGTGGGGCTGCGGGCCCACTCCACTAGGGCTCAGGCGGCCTCTTGGGCGGAATTTTCCCTGGTACCTCTGCTGGACATCTGTAGGGCAGCGATTTGGTCATCGCTGCATACCTTCTCCAAGCACTATAGGCTGGACGTGCAGAGTGCAGCGGACGCCCGGTTCGGGCTAGCGGTTCTTCAGTCCGGTATGCCGGAATGTCCGGAACTGCTCTGGTACTTCCCAGAAGTGAAGGGACTGGACTGGAGTGACGATAAGGAAATAGTAATTAGATCTTACCTGCTAATTGCTGTTCCTGAAGGAACGACAGTCCAGTCCCTGATCCCACCCGCTTCCGGCAACCGTTTCAGACCTCGGGTTCAGGGCAAGGCAATGTTTCGGACGTAGGACCGGTACGGCAGGAAGAAGACCGGGAGGAAGCCGGCTCGGGTAGAAGCAGACATCTCCTCAGGCTGTTCCCAGGCCTCCTCTCCTTTTTTTCCCTTTACATATAAAAAAAAAAAAAATGATTTCAATATATATGCCTGTTGCATAGGTTTGAGTTTTTATTTTAGGTTACGTTATGGAGTTTTCAGTAGAAGTTAGTTAGATCTGCTTTTTCAATCGAATACTGGAGTGGGTGGGTGGTCCCAGTGGTATTTATACCGCTCCATCCCCCAAAAAGGTTGGGCTCAGCCTCCAAGCTGCTGGAAGGGTTGCGTAACCCAGAAGTGAAGGGACTGGACTGTCGTTCCTTCAGGAACAGCAATTAGCAGGTAAGATCTAATTACTATTTTTCTTATTTTTTTTACTTTAAAAAATTGTTCTCTCTTTTTAACGTCTTCAGTCTCAAAGACAACTTTTTTGAGGCATGGAAAATCCAACTAGTGGCTTTAAAAAATATGTGCTGGTACCTTATCAGTCACTGATAGCATGACTGGTGTCTAAAATTTTTGGGCGATGACTATCTACCCAATTCTTGTCCTTTGTACCAGCAAAAGACAAGTAGAAGCCTAAAGAACATAGCCAGACAGTATGGATAGTTATTTGCCCTGGACTCAATTTCAGTGGCTTTCACTTCGAGGATATCGACTTTCACTCTTGGGTCTCAAGTTTCTTCAAAGTCGAAACATAAAACTAAGTCAAGGTCTCTGGCCACTCCAAAGTCATTTGCATTGGCATCGAAGACCGATAGACTAGAGAGAAGTCCCAGCATAACTATCGCAACTCCCCTAGGTGTGATTCAGATGCAGACCTGCCAGCCAAACAGCCCCAGGAGGAGGATCTGTCCTCCAAAGCACAGGTGGGGCTTTGGGACGCTCCCAAGGATTCAACCTCCGGAGAGCTACTGGTTCCATGTTCTGAGATAGTAGCTCAAAGCCCCATGGGCGATTCCACCCAGACATCGGCCAACTCCCTAGACCAGTGTATGCTGAATTTCGAAGGGAGTTTGGCCGCACTCCTGGCAACCTTTGTACTGACAGGATCAAGAGCTCTGTGGAGTGCAAGCTTCAGCACAGATGCCAGCCCTCGAACCATCCGATACCCAATGTACCCAACAGGCCCAAATTGCCATGGCTGTCGATTCCAATGCCTCTGAGCACTGCTATCGGCATTGCCCCTCGACGTCCATGAAGCATTGCAGTCAAACACAAGACCGCGATAGTCTGTTAAGAAGTCAAAGTATTTCCAGTTCTTCAGATTCTGACGAGGGGCCACTTGATTCCCAAGAACTTCCAGACATCCCTTCAGACTCTTCCATGCCTCAAAAATAGCATCGGTCCCCACCAGAAGATATGTCCTTTCTGGACTTAATTCGTGACATGGCAGCAGGGCTTGCCATCGCAGTAACTTCGGAAAAAGAACAGAAAGCAGAGGAATTGGAGATAATCCATTACCCTCCCATGCCCAAAGAGGCGGCACATTACCAGTGCATCGGATCCTGCAGGATCTTAGGCTCCGCATGTGGGAGGCCCGCTCATGGTTCCGCCTGTCAGCAAAAGACTCGATACCATGTATCATGTAGCAGAGTGCACAGGCTTCCAAAAACCTTAGCTTCCCCACAACTCTATGGTGGTGGAATCTGCGATGTGTCTAATAAAGAGTTAAAAAAAATCATTCATCCATGCCTCCTGGTAAAGATTCAAGGACACTTAATGCCTTTGGGTGTTGATGCTTCCAGAATAAACTCCTACATGCTGTACATGGGCATGTTCCTAAAGGATGTCACCGGGGATCTGGAGACTTTTGCCCCTATGCTTTCTGAGGATAAATGGAGTGCATTCCAGACACTCATCAACAAGGTCAAAAATATTCTGTTACCAGGGCCTCTTTTGATTCCTTCAAATCAACAAGCAGAGCTTTAACAGTCTGCATTGGTGCTCGCAGATTGGCCTGGTTACAGACATCAGATCTCCAGCAATGGGTCCAGGACAAACTGGCTAATGTCCCATGTACTGGAAAAATTCTTTTTGGAAAAGATTGGAGGTAAAAAGCCAGAGAGATTGAGACAGAAGATCTCACCCTAAAACGCCTTTCCAGGAAAACAGCTGACCCCCTCCAAAAGGAAGGCTCTTCACAAGAAATATTTATATTCTAAAAAGAAAAGATACTATCCTTGATTCCACTCCTTGGAAACAGGAGAAGTTCCTCAGGACTTGGAGAATGGCTGATGTCGTACCTTTACACAAAAGTGGTGACAGGGAAGAAGTGTCAAACTACAGGCCCGTTAGCCTTACCTCGGTGGCGGGAAAAGTAAAGGAGCAAATAGTGAACTTTCTCAAAACCAACAGGTTGAAAGATCCGAGGCAACATGGTTTTACCGAAGGACGATCTTGCCAAACAATCTGATTGAGTTCTTTGACTGGGTGACCAGAGAACTAGATCAGGGGCATGCGATGGATGTCATCTACCTGGATTTCAGCAAAACCTTTGATACCGTCCCTCATAGGAGGCTTATCAATAAACTCAGTAGTTTGGGGATGGGTCCCAAGGTGGTAAACTGGATCAGAAATTGGTTGACTGACAGACGACAGAAGGTGATGGCAAATGGAGCTCACTCTGAGGAAAGGAAGGTGATTAGCGGGGTGCCCCAGGGTTTGGTCCTGGGCCCGGCACTGTTCAATGTATTTGTGAGTGATATTGCTGAAAGACTGAATGGAAAGGTCTGTCTTTTTGCAGATGCACCAAAATTTGCAACAGAGTGGACTCCCCCGAGGGAGTGCTTAACATGAGAAAAGATCTACAAAAGCTGGAAGAATGGTCTAATGCTTGGCAATTAAGATTTAATGCAAAGAAGTGCAGTGTCATGCACTTGGGTAGCAGAAACCCAAGAGAAATGTACGCGATAGGGGGTGAGAGGTTGGTGTGCACGGATCAGGAGAAAGACCTTGGTGTGATTATTGCTGTAGATCTCAAGGTGGCAAAACAGTGCGACAAGGCAGTGGCAAAAGGCAGGAGGATGTTGGGCTGCATACGAAGAGGAATTACCAGCAGAAAGGAAGAGGTTCTAATGCCACTGTATAAGTCACTGGTGAGGCCTCACTTGGAATACTGTGTTCAGTTTTGGAGACCGTATCTTGCAAAGGATGTAAAAAGAATGGAAACTGTTCAGAGGAAGGCAACCAAAATGATTTGGACCCTGCGTCAGAAGCCTTATGAGAAGAGACTTGAAGACCTAAATATGTACACTTTGGAGGAGAGGAGGGATGGGGCGATATGATTCAGACCTTTAAATACTTAAAGAGAAATAATGAACAAACCAACCTCTTCCAAAGACGGGGAAGCTGTAAAACGAGAGGGCATAACATGAAGCTGCAAGGTGGAAAATTGAAAGGCAATGTCAGGAAATACTTTTTCACTGAGAGGGTGGTGGATGCTTGGAATGCCCTCCTGATGGAGGTGGTGGGGGCAAATACAGTGACAGAATTCAAAATGGCATGGGACAGACACAATGGATCCATTTAGTGGAGTGGAGGAGTGGCCTAGTGGTTGGGGCAAGGTACTTCAGGCCGGAAGGTCGGGGGTTCAAATCCCACTAGAGGACAGCAACCTTGGGCCGGAAGGACTGGGGTTTCTAGTCCCACAGGTGCTCCTTGTGGTCTTGGGCAAGCCACTTAACCCTCCATAGCCCATGTTCCCTATAAAATAGTTATCTCCAAGTTATAATGCCCTGTTCAATGTAATTTCAGTTTGTTCAATGTAAACCGCACTGATGCCGAATAGCGCGGTATATAAGAGAATGTAAATAAATAAATAAATTTATAGCAACAGAATAAAATCAAAATAAACTGAACCATCTAACTTCTCAACAAATAGGGGTGTCCTGCATGGAACGGCGGGTTCTCCCCTAAACAAAGACATGGGGAGGGGTGGCCTGCACAGAGTGGCACCTACACCTGCCATCTTACTGGGCAGACTAGATGGACCATACTGGTCTTTATCTGCCGTCATTTACTATGTTATTATCTTCCTACCCGCCTTCTGCCTATCAGCCTCAGCAAAGACAGCAGGACCCTTGCCTACTCAAAAAGCCCAAGGCTCCTAAGCCTCAACCAACTGCACAGGCACAGCCTGCGCCTGGTTTTTGACATCTTTCTTGAGAGCATTGCCAGCCTGTCACTGGAGGGTCTCCAGCCCCTCCACATCACAGGCAGACTCTGTCACTATGCCCACTATGCTCATAACATCAGAGTAGTGGACACTCCACATTGTCCAAAGGGGTTATCAGCTTCACTAAGAAACCTTACCTTCCACAAGATACACGGGATTATCCCACTCATCCCCTTTAAAGCACTCTCTTAAAAGAAGAGTTGACTACCCTGTTGTCTCAGGGTGCCATAGAAAAAGTTCCTCCTCCTCAAGAAGGGATGAGCTTCTACTCTCTATATTTTTCTCATTCCAAAGAAAACAAGAGGATTCAGTCCCATCTTAGATCTCAGAGACCAAAAAAGGTTCCTGGTGTGAGAAAAATTCAAAATGATTTCTCATGAACCTTTCTTCCATACCTCCAGACACATGATTGGCTATGTTCTCTAGACCTAAAGGAGGCATACACACATTTAAAGATCTTTCCCTTGCACAGACAGCATCTGTGCTTCATGTTTCAAGGAGATCACTATCAATACCTGGTTCTCCCCTTTGGTCTGCCCTCTGCCCCAAGGGTCTTCATGAAATGCATAGTGGTAGTCAAAGCCTACTTACGCACCTTGGGGGTATTAGTCTTCCCTTATTTAGACGACTGGCTAATCAGGACAGACTCCCTTCAAGAGGTAAGGCTCTCCCTTCATCGCACCATCATGATGCTCCAACATCTGGGCTTTGTCATAAACTTCCCAAAGTCTCACCTCGCTCCAACCCAATGACTGGAGTTCTTAAACCCTCAACAGGCCTGAGCAACCTCCATAGCCAATCTCTGTTCAGTATCCATTGAAGAGATCTGTCGGGCAGCTACCTGGTCCTCTATTCATACTTTTGCTGCACGCTATTGTCTGGACAGACACTCCCATTGGGATGCTGATTTTGGCCAAGCTCTACTCCAGCACCTCTTTGAGACGTAAACTCAACTCCTACTCTGTCCCGGACTTCTACAAGAGACCAGACTATCATTAGGGGAGTATTGCCTCCTGGAATCGAGTCCAGACTCTTCCAGACTTTTTGGCTACAAACATTTGGCCTCAGGGATCACTGTTCCCTCTTCCATGCCAGTTTGGTACCTGAGAGCTTGTGAGTCCCATATGTGAACACTGCTTTCCTGCTTGTTCCTGGAGATAGCATAGTTACTCACCTGTACCAGATGATCTCCGGGAACAGCAGGAATTGGTACTCACATATGGGTGATGTCGGCGCCAACAGAGTTAGGAAGGCAGGAGCACAGGTGCAGTGGAGTGCTTCCAAAGGCTTGCTTATTGGACGCTGGGGAGTGCTCCCGCGAGGCTCCATCAGTGCCAACATCACCCACTGAAGACTGATTCCTGCTGTTCCCAGAGGTCACTAGTTTCAGATGAGTAAGTGTGCTTTACTGGTAGCGCTCACTTTGGCTAGAAGGGTTAGCAAGCTGCAGGCTCTGGTGGCCCACACCCCCTACAGCAGGTTCCACAGGGTCATTCTCTGGACTCAGCCAAAATTCCTGCCTAAGGTGATGTCTTCTTTTCACATCCAGAAGGTGGTACTTCCCACCTTCTTTCCCATGCCTCACGCATGCCAAGTGGAAGCCTCACTATACACCTTGGATTGCAAAAGGTCACTGGTCTTCTACCTCAAAAGGACAAAGGCCTATCGCCGCTTGTCAGAACTGTTTGTCTCTTATGACATCAACAGGCTCAGATTGCAATCTCCAAGCACACCCTCTATACCTGGGTGGCAGACCACATCTCTTTCGCCTATGAGCATGCTGGACTCTCTCTGGAGTGTCATGTTACCACACATAATGTGCGCGCCATGGCAGCCTCAGTGGCTCACCTGCACTCTTTCCCCTTGCAGTACATCTGCTGGAATGCCATCTGGTCTTTGGTCCATACCTTCACAGTGCATTACTGCTTGGAGGAGAGCTCATGGAGTGCTAGCACCTTTGGTCAGGCAGTACTTCGTCACCTCTTTGGGGGAATAGTGTAACTCCTTCCCTCGGTCCCTTTGTATTCAGGCTACCGGAGAGGTTATTCCATCCTCAATGTTGGGGCTGCATCGCTGGACTACAAGCCATTCAGCGCTTCTTACTGCCCTTCATGTTGAGCCTTTTGGGTCACCCTTGGCTCCTACAGGTTTTTGCAGTAGCCTGCAGCTTGGGAATCCCATATGTGAGGACTGACTTCCTGCTTGTTCCTGGAGAAAGCGTAGTTACTCACCTGTAACAGGTGTTCTCTGGGGAGAGCAGGAATCAGTCCTCACAAGCCACCCTCATAAGAACATAAGAACATAAGATATGCCATACTGGGTCAGACCAAGGTCCATCAAGCCCAGTATTCTGTTTCCAACAGTGGCCAATCTAGGTCATACGTACCTAGCAGTTTCCCCAAGGGACACAGGTTCCACAATGCTTGTATTGGTTCAAGCATTGATATCCTGGGTCCCTTCTTAATAATGGTTTATGGACCTTTCCTCCAGGAACTTGTCCAAACCTTTTTTAAACCCAGCTACACTAACAGCCTTTACTACATCCTCCGGTAACAAATTCCAGAGTTTGATTACACGTTGAGTGAAAAAATATTTTCTTTTATTAGTCTTAAATAGTTTACCCTGTAGCTTCATTGCATGTCCCCTAGTCTTTCTATATTCTGATAAGGTAAACAATCGATCTACGTTTACCCGTTCCACTCCGTTCATTAATTTATAGACTTCTATCATATCTCCCCTCAGCTGTCTCTTTTCCAGGTTAAAGAGCCCCAACCTTTTTAGCCTTTCTTCATAGGAGTAGCCTTCCATCCCCTTTACCATTTTGGTGGCTCTTCTCTGAACCTTTTCTAAAATTGCTATATCCTTTTTAAGATATGGCGACCAGAATTGCACACAATATTCAAGGTGCGGTCTCACCATGGAACGATATAGAGGCATTATAATATCTTTTGTTTTATTTTCCATTCCTTTCCTTATCATACCTAGCATTCTATTTGCTCTCTTGGCCGCCGCTGCACACTGGGCCGAGGGTTTTAACATGGTATCCACAAGGACGCCTAAATCTTTTTCTTGGGTGGTGGTTCCTAATGTGGAACCTTGCATCGTGTAACCATAGTTTGGGTTGTTCTTCCCTAGGTGCATAACCTTGCACTTCTCCACATTAAATTTCACCTGCCATTTTGATGCCCAGTCTTCCAATTTATCAAGATCCTCTTGCAATTTTCCACAATCCTCCTGGGTTTTAACAACTTTAAATAGTTTTGTGTCATCAGCAAATTTGATAACCTCACTCGTTATTCCACTTTCCAGGTCATTTATGAATATGTCAAAAAGCAGCGGACCCAGCACAGATCCCTGGGGTACACCACTATTCACCTTTCTCCATTGGGAAAATTGGCCATTTAGCCCTACCCTCTGCTTTCTATCTTTTAACCAGTTCCTGATCCACAGTAGTACACTGCCTCCTATCCCATGACTCTTTAGTTTTGCCAAAAGTCTCTCATGAGGGACCTTGTCAAAGGCTTTCTGAAAGTCCAGATACACAATATCAACCGACTCACCTTTGTCCACCTGTTTATTCACTCCTTCAAAAAAACATAACAGATTAGTAAGACAAGATCTTCCTTGTCTAAAGCCATGTTGGCTGTCTCCCATTAGGTCATGACTATCTATATGCTGAGTAATTTTATTCTTTGATGGTTTCTACCATTTTTCCCGGTAATGATGTCAGGCTCACCGGTCTGTAGTTTCCCGGATCACCCCTCGAACCCTTTTTAAAAATTGGTGTTACATTGGCGATCCTCCAATCCTCAGGTATTAGAGATGATTTTAATGATAGTTCACAGATTACTGATAGCAGGTCTGCAATCTCAAATTTCAGTTCTTTCAACACCCTTGGATGTATACCATCCGGCCCAGGTGATTTGCTACTCTTCAGTTTATCTAATAGTTGTAAGACATCTTCCCGATGTATCGATATTTCCTTCAATTCTTCCACACCTTTAAATACCACTTCAGTCGTGGGTAACATCCCTACATCTTCCTCAGTAAAGACCGAAGCAAAGAATTCATTCAGTCTCTCCGCTATCGCCTTGTCGCCTCTTAGTGCTCCTTTAACCCCTTTATCATCTAATGGACCAACTGACTCTCTCACGGGTTTTTTTGCTACGAATGTACTTGAAAAGGTCTTTATTTCGCGTTTTTGCTTCCGCAGCAAGCTTCTTCTCAAATTCTCTCTTTGCCTGCCTTATCAATGCCTTGCATTTGACTTGCCAGTGCTTGTGCTGTTTCCAGGTTTCATCATTTGGCTCTTTTTTCCATTTCTTGAAAGATGCTTTTTTGGCAACAACAGCCTCTCTGACCTCAGCTTTAAACCATGCTGGCAATTTTTTGGACTTCCTTCCACTTTTCTTAAAGCGTGGAATACAGCTGGTCTGGGCTTCCAAGATAGTATTTTTCAACAACACCCAAGCTTGATGTACGTCTTTAACCTTTGCAACTGCTCCTTTTAGTTTTTTCTTAACTGTTTTCCTCATTCTATCATAGTCTCCCTTTCGAAAGTTAAAGGGTAGTACTGTGGATTTCCTTACTATCCCTCCTCCACTAATTAAATCAAAGGCGATCATGCTATGATCACTATTGCCAAGTGGCCCCAACACCCTTATCTCTTGCACTACATCTGGTGTTCCACTAAGGACTAGGTCTAATATTGCTTCCCCTCTGGTCGGTTCATGAACCAGCTGCTCCAAGAAGCAGTCATTTATTTCATCTAGGAACTTTATCTCCCTAGCATGTCCTGTTGTGACACTGACCCAGTCGATGCCGGGGTAATTGAAATCACCCATTATTATTACTGCACTGTAACTTTTGCTAGCTTCCTTGATTTCTTTGAGCATTTCATCATCCATTTGTTCATTCTGGCCAGGCGGACGATAGTACACCCCCACTGCCATCGCCTTCCCCTTTTTACATGGAATTTCAATCCATAGAGATTCTACAGCAAATTTTGTTTCTTGCAAAACTTTAATCCTTTCTGACTCAATGCCCTCTCTAACATAGAGCGCAACCCCTCCACCAATTTGATCAGCTCTATCATTTCGATATAGTTTGTACCCAGGTATCACAGTGTCCCACTGGTTGTCCTCCTTCCACCATGTCTCTGATATTCCAATCATATCTAACCTCTCGTTTAGTGCTATATATTCTAACTCTCCCATCTTGTTTTGTAGACTTCTAGCATTTGCATACAAGCATTTTAGAGACTGTATTTTATTCATATTAATTTGGCTATTGGTAGACATGGGTAATTTGGGATCTTTAAGTTCTGTCTGCTCCATACTCGAGGGCATTTGGGCTACTTTACTCTTTTTTGGAACCTCTCTGCTTTTTGTAGTATCCTTCAAGGATACATTCTTCCGAACCATGCGCTCTTGGGCGACTGTCGGCTTTCCCCTATTATCTAGTTTAAAAGCTGCTCTATCTCCTTTTTAAAGGTTAATGCCAGCAGCCTGGTTCCATCCCGGTTAAGGTGAAGCCCATCCCTTCGGAAGAGCCCCTCCTTTCCCCAGAATGTTCCCCAGTTCCTAACAAATCCGAACCCCTCATCTCTGCACCATTGTCTCATCCACGCATTGAGACTCCGGAGCTCTGCCTGCCTATTGGGTCCTGCGCGTGGAACGGGAAGCATTTCGGAGAACGCTACCCTGGAAGTTCTGGATTTCAACTTCCTACCTAAAAGCCTAAATTTAGCTTCCAGAACCTCCCTACCACATTTTCCTATGTCATTGGTACCAACATGTACCAAGACAGCAGACTCCTCCCCAGCACTATCTAAGACCTTATCTAGGTGGCGTGTGAGGTCCGCTACCTTCGCACCAGGCAGGCATGTTACCAGGCGATCCTCACGTCCACCAGCCACCCAGCTATCTACATGCCTAATGATCGAATCACCAACTATAACTGCTGTCCTAACCCTTTCCCGCATGGGCACTTGGCCCTGGAGAAACCTCCTCGGTGCGAGAGGGGTTTACATCACCTGGAGGACAGGTCCTAGTTACAGGATCACTTCCTGCCACACCAGGGTGATGCTCTCCTGTCACGTGACCTCTCTCCTCCATGGCAACAGGGATGCTGCCAGACTGGAGGTGGGACTTCAGGACTATATCCCTGTAGGTCTCGTCTATGTACCTCTCTGTCTGTCTTATGTTTTCCAAGTCTGCTACTCTAGCCTCTAGAGAACGGACTCGTTCCCTGAGAGCAGAGAGCTCCTTGCACCTAGTGCACACGTAAGACCTCTCACCAGCTGGGAGAAAATCATACATGTGACACTCAATGCAAAAGACTGGAAAGCCCACATCCCGCTGCTGGACTGCTGTCTGCATCTTAGTTTTAAGTTTGTGTTTAGATCTTTAAGTTCTATATGTACTAAAGGGTGCAATGGATATTTATACCACTAAAACTGTACCTAAGAAGTTTAATATACCTTGTTCACCTGAAGCTTAATTAATCTCAGGTCCTTGGTGTATGACTGATTTGGGTAATGAGCTTCACCTGAGAGTACCTCCTGTCTTTTAAGTTGTGCAAGTACCTATAAAGCTGTGATTTGCCCCGTAGAATTGTTTTTTCTTTCTTATGCTTGATTAAGCTATGCCATCATAGTGAGGTAAGATGGCACCTTTGGGTGGGAAGGTGACCGCGCATGTGCGGCCTAACTCCCAAAGGCTTTCTTTGAAAGCTGGGGAGTGATTCCACTTGAGCTCCATCAATGCTGATGTCACTCATATGTGAGGAATGATTCCTGCTAAGTTTATAAATACCTGGAGAATACCTGTTACAGGTGAGTAACTACGCTTTCTCTTTTTATGCTTAATAATAGATGGATTAAAATTCAATAAAAGTTATCAATGGAGTTCTAACAAATAATCTTCAATGAGATAAAAGCTGATTCAAGCTCAGAAGCAAGCACAGTCAATCCAAGGTTAAATTCTAGTATTTACAAAAACATAAAATAGATACATAAAATGATCATAAATAAAAATCTGTAAATAGGTTGAGGTTTCTCTAAGTTTCTGAATGAAAAATGTATTAAACTGGCCTAAAATTTAAGGGTTTTTTCCGATTTTCTAGATTGGAAGTTATCATTTAACACTATAGAATTTTTCTTCAAATATCAACCCAATACTTTTCTTCCCCTACCCTTATAAAAAACATAACAAAACAGTCTTTTCTTTCCAAGTTTGTGTTCCCTTCCATTTAAGACAGGAAGCATTGTATGGGTGTGATATAAACAGTGTAGGAGGCTAGGTTGCGCTTCCTAGTCTCTCTGCAGCTGGCTGGATGGCAGTAGTTTGCTTCTCTCTCTTGGGAAGAGCTTGTTGATTGAAGAAAGCTGAAGAAGGGGAGGAGTGTGGATCAGGCGAAAGTAAAAAGGAAATGCTTGGGCTGTGCAGTCAGAGCACAGTGTAATTCAGCAATACTGGCGAGCTAGATGAATCCAGAAGTAAACACTGACTTATTTACTGCACAAAGAATCTCTTTAAATATAAAATCTGTGTATCTTGAAAATAGTTCAAGAGCATTCTGGACGATCTGGATAAGGGACCTTAAAAATTACAGGTCGATAATAAATCCTATAACACCTTTTTACAGTTAAAATTTGCATTGGATTATATCTTCTAAGTGATATACTACAAAGCATAGGGTTTTTATTTTTAAATTACTTGTGGACTATCTTCTATTCTAGTCAGCGTACTGTCAGCAAGGATTACGGAGGAATCTGAAATCATCATCTACATAAACTTCAGTTGCGTGCACGCCATGCTTTTCAAATTGAGAATAACACGGTGGTGAGGCGGAGCAGCCGAGCCTGGAGAGGAGAATCGGCGCAAGTGGTGAGCCTTAGGATTGTATTACAGCCTTTTGCTAACCTCGCCTGGGCAGAGTTTGGAAGGAGGGTGCACTCTTCCACAGATACTTAGTTAAGTGTCTGCAAACTTGGGAAGCAGAGCGGCCTCGCACACTGACGCTGCGTAAACAGAGGCGTCTGGCAGATGTGTGCCGCTGGCAGCAGTTGGACTTACCTTTCTCACTGACCTCTTGACAAGGCTGCCAGCAGGTGATTAAACTAATTGGAAGAGTCATGGGATTGCTTAAACCTCTTACCACGGATTAACCTAGTGCTTCCAGCTGCTCCGGAGTAGAAATTCCAAGGGAAATGAGATACAGTGGAGATAAAAAAAAAAAAAAAAAAAAGGGAGGGGGTGAAGGTGATTTAAAAACAAGGATATGAGAGAATCTTTCAAACGCGAAGAACAAGGAATACATAGTGGTGTGTGTGGAAGCTATGTTTGTCTGTGGTTTGCCGAATGATTTATCTGAAACAGTCTGTTGCGTCTAAAAAGTAAAATTATGTAAGCAAGTGGGGAATTCGAACAGCGGCAGTCAAGCCAGGGATTTTGTTTATGGAAGCAAAAAATTGAGAGTACTTAAACTGTAATTAGCCATTCGGGAAGAAGAGACAGGACGTTACAGTTCCTCGTCTGTGACTCGTATGCTTTAGTAAGAAGTCAAAAAGGGATTTTATAGTCTGGTCTGGAGCTTGCTGGGTGCAAAATGTATGCACGGGTATCTCCTGTTCTTGGTTGCGTAATTACGTTAAATTTGCTATTTGGCTGGAATTTACCATGGAGTTGTTTTGGAGAGTATTACTGACGGATTCCGAAAGAGGCACAGAGTAGAAAGCCCAAGCCGCTATCCTTTTATTGCAATAAAGATTGTGCTCAGAATTTTATAATCTTTGTCAGGTTTTTTTTTTTTTTTTGCTTTTTCTTTTCTGTTTTTACATGGGGCTGAGCTGGAGAAAGCAAGACAGAAACTTTATTATCTTCCGTGAGGTTGTGATCTTTGTGTCAGATCTTTCTCCAAAACCACTAAATGCTTTTATTATTATTAAGTTGATTTGTATAGCACAGATGTAGACCGTGCTGTACCGTGACGCGTAACGGGCAGTCGAAACTCTTAAGAACTTATAAACAAAACAAACAGGACACCACCACCACAACAACAAAAGGACAAACCCCTTACAAATGAGTTTTTATAAAACGCTTTTGTATTTTTCATGAAAAGCATGATTTTTCATTGTCAGTAAATGTATTAAAAATTTAGATGCTGGAGAAATGCCGAACGGGAAATAGCTAATGGACATCTGTTCAGCTTATGTTTAGCTGTTATTAGTGTGCACTGGTACTTGAGCTTCATGAGATTAAAAAATATATTCTGTTCAATACATCTACATTTGAAACTGAAAAAAACGTATTGCAAAAAGTAATTTGTTGATGCTGATAAATGGAAATGTTCATATCCTATGTTAATGAAAATGAAAGAACTGCACTATGGGTTAGAGGCTATGTAATGTCTTGGAGCTGGGAAGGTATGCTAAAAGCGTGTATAAAAAGTTGGAAGAAGAAGAAATCTCAGTCTCCTGTGTAATATGTTATCTGGCTCATTTTAATGGACTTGATTCGCTTCTAATCTTTAATCTCTTAAGATGGAATGACATCCCTTTTTTACAATAATAGTTCCTTATCATTCTTCCAGGCCAGTCCAGATGCATGGGTTGTGCTCTATCACCAGCAGATGCAGGTTGAGAACCCTGGTTTTGATGTTGCTGCACTATAAAGGGTCTGTGAACATCTGCTCACTCCAGTGTTTTCTCAGTCTCCAGCAGATGGTGCTTCTGTGCAGTCTGGTCTCCAGTGAGGCGGATTTAAAAAAAAAAAGAAGAAAGACCAGGGAGTTGGTGCTGCTGTTCTACAGGGGACCCTGTGCTGTTAATTCAGCATTTGGTTATTTTGGGGTGCATAACCTGGTGATCTGGGTCCCTCCCCTTCCTAAATCTCCACCTCACATGCTGGAGTATTTTGCTGAGATCCCTGGAAGTCATCCGTTCCTTCTCCTCAACTTTGGGAGGGCCTGGCTCTTTAATTTTCTATTTAATTAAAGAAAAAAATAAGGGACAGGAAGTCTTAGCTGTCACAGCACTGAGAGCAATGGGCTGAATGTGATATTGTGAATGGGATTTTTTTTCCCCTGCAGTTTGTGAGGTGAGGTGAGCTAATTTTCAGTACTTTTATCCAGTGAGCACAGCCGTGGGGGTTGGCATGTCTTCAGTTTGAGTGACCTACGTGGCTTGTGGCAGCTGCCGTAGTCAACTTTCAGTGACAGGTCTTTGGAGGGCCATGCTGCTGAAGATTTCCTGTGGGGAACCAGTTTCTAATTTAGAGATGAATTCTTTGTCGGAGACTAAATTGAATGTTGGCCAAGTTTCTCCTCAGCCGCCATACTCCATGGTTTTGGCGGGAATTGCAGCTATAACTGCAACTGAAGAGACAGAAGTCGGGGATCTTTCTAAGGATGGGGCTAGCACCTCCAGATCTCTTGGGGGGGGGGGGAGGGGGTGTCTTTCAGGTTGAATGCCTAGGGAGATGCCTGCAGCGTCTAGTCTTCCCTTTTCTCTGGAGTTCGTGTTGTTGATGCACCAGGCCTTCTGCATGAAGCAGGGCCTGGTGCAGATTTTTCCTCACAAAGTGGCTGCTAAAAATGTGCTATGGGAGTCTACTTCTACCATTAAGGAGCCCAGGGAGCCTATGACTAAGCGCCTAAGGTAGAGGGCGATGTGTGGGATGACCACAGTTCAGCCCTTTCGGAGGTTTCAAAGGATCCCCTGGAAGGTCCCTCTGGATGCTGGGGTGAACCTTCAGGAGCAGAGCTTGAGGAGGGTGAAATACCACCTGGTGAAGACCCCACCATCATTAGGGTTTTTTTTGTCTAGAAGAATTAGCTGGTCCTAATTGCGTAGTCATAAAAACATAAGAAATGACATACTGGATCAGACCAAGGTCCATCAAGCAAATGTCCTGTTTCCAACAGTGGCCAATCCAGGTCACAAGTACCTGGCAGTTTGCCAAAAAGACACACAGGTTCCACAATGCTTGTACTTGGGCAAGCAGTGGATTTCCGGGTCCTCTTTAATAATGGTTTGTGAACCTTTCCTGCAGGAACTTGTCCAGACGTTTTTTTAAACCCAGCTACACGAACAGCTTTTACTACACTGATAGCGAATTTCAGATTTTGATTGTGCTTTGAGTGAAAACATATTTTCTCTTATTAATCTTAAACAGGTTACATTGTAGCTTCATTGCATGTCCCCAAGTCTTACTACTTTTTGATGGCATAAACAATCTACATTTACTCATTTCATCCATTAATTTATAGACCTCTATCATTCCCCTAAGCCATCTCTTTTCCAGGTTGAAGAGCCCTAACCTTTTAAGCCTCTCCTCATAAGGGTATCCTTACATCTCCGTTACCATTTTGGTGGCTCTTCTCTGTACCTTTTCTAATCCTGCTATATCCTTTTTAAGATTCAGTGACCAGAATTGCACACAATATTCAAGATGCTGTCATACCAAGGAATGATACAGAGACATTATAATATCCTTTATTTTATTCTCCATTCCTTTCCTTACGATTCCTAGCCTTCTTGGCCAACACTGCACACTGGGCGGAGGGTTTCAACATGTTATCCACGATGATGCCTAAATCTTTTTCCTGGGTGGTAGTTCGTAATATGGAACCTTGCATCAGGTAACCATAGTTTGGGTTGTTCTTTCCTAGGTGCATAACTTTGTGCTTATCCATCAGCCATTTGAACATCCTGGCTTCCAATTTATCAAGATCCTCTTGCAATTTTTTACAATCCTCGACCTACCAGATCTAGTCAAGGTTGTCCTTTTTGCATCTCGTAAGGATTACACCACACAATCTTATGCCTTTAAATGGCATTTGTTTGCCCTCTAATGCTCTCCAAAGGACATTTGACCTCTTTTCTTGCCCGATGGAGTTGCTTCTACAATATCTCCTCCACTATCCTTAACTAACTCAGTGAGAGTTCACCTTGGTCCCATTGCAGCCTCTCACAGACCAGTGGATGGACAGCCTATCTCCTCACATCCATTAGCAGCACGCTTCATGCGATGTCTCCTGCTGTCCAAGCCATCCATTAAGCTGCCTCTGGTGGCCTGGGATCTGAATGTGGTTGTGGCGCAACCTCTATAGCCACATTTCGAACCTTTATCCACCACTTCACTGAAGTTTCTATCTTGGAAGGTCATCTTCATTATCACTCTCACTTTAGCTCACTGCATCTGCGAGCTGCAGGCTCTAGTGATCCTCCTACGCTCGGTTCCGCCATGACAAGGTGGTTCTGCGTACCCATCCACATTTCCTCCCGAACTAGTCAGTGATCCTCCTGATTTTGTTCCCTAGACCACATGCATCACGGGCTGCAACAGCACTATACACTTTAGACTGCAAGTAAGCGCTGGCCTACTACTTGGATAGAACTAAGGATTACAGAAAATCCTCTCAATTATTCATTTCCTTTGATCCTAGTCACCTAGGCCTACCGGTGATGAAATGTACTCTGTATTTCTTTTGCTTATGCACAAGCAAGACTTTAATTAGAGGGTCACATCACCGCTCATAATGTGCGGGCTGTGGCAACATCTGTAGCTAATCTCCTGTTCAATAGCCATTGAGGACATTTGCCAGGCAATTGCCTGGTATTGCCTGGGCCGCCATGGGCTATTAGTATTAGTGATGCCCTGTCATGCTGGACCTTGAAGAGGGTCTTTGTGACCAGTGGAGTTGGTGGTAAGGTGTAAAGGAGGCCTTCCGTCCGTGGAATCAGGAATGTATCCACTGCCAGGACATGTGCGGCTGGCAGAAGTAGAAGTGGGGCAACTGTGTGTTGTCTGGGTTGGCGAACAGATCCACTAGAGGGACACCTCAGTCAAAACAGCTGGGAAGCCACTCTGGAATCCAGGCACCACTCGTGCAGCTAGAGGACTCTGCTCAGCTTGTATACCAGGAAATTGTTCTGGCCTGGAAGGTAGACTGCCTTTAGAAGCATCCCATTGCATGTCGCATACGAGTAGAGGACTACTGCCTCCTGGCAGAGGGAGCTCGACCCTGTGCCCCCTTGTTTGTTCACATAGAACATTGCAACTTGGTTGTCGGTCTGATCAGCACTGACTGGTGCTGCAGGCAGTGGCGGAAGGCTCAGAGAGCCAGGAATACCGCCCGGAACTCCAGAAGGTTGATCTACAGGTGGCACTCCATCTGCCTTGTGTACAAAGGTCCTCTCAATGAGCTCCCCAGCCCAGCAGGGAGGCGTCTGTGGTGAGGACCCTCTGTGGGGGGTGAGTGCCTGGAAGTGCATCCCAGCCTGCAGGTGGTGGGGGATCTGCCACTAGTCAAGGGAGTCTGCCAGCTGGTGGGTCACTTTTACTCTGTCTCGGAGCCTGCCCATGGCCTGTGTCCACTGAGATCGAAGGCACCACTGGGCCTCACTCATTTGTAGGCGGGCGTATGGGGTCACATGGACCATAGAGGCCATATGGCCTAGTAGGCAGAGGAGAAGCCAGGCGGGCAGCGACCAGCAGTGCTGTACCTCTGCAGCTAGCCTCTTGAGGCTTTCAGACCTCACCTGCAGGAAGAAGACCTTGGCCTGCAGGGTGTCTAGCTGAGCCCCTATGAACTCCAGGCACTGAGCTGGGGGGAGCTGGGACTTGGGAAGTTGATGATGAACCCCAGTGCTGCAAAACGTGGATGGTGTGCTCGGTGGCATTGTGCACCTCTGCAGCTGTGCCTCCCTTTATGAGCCAGTTATCCAGATAGGGAGAGATGAAGGTGTGCTGCGACCACCGCTAGGCTCTTGGTAAAGACCCTTGGCAATGAGGCCAGCCCGAAGGGCAGTACCATGTATTGGTAGTCACCTCCTCCCACCATGAAGCAGAGGGATTTTTGGTGGTTGGGATGGATCAGGATGTGCGTATAGGCATCCTTCAGGTCTAAGGAGCATAGCCAGTCTCCCTGCTGGAAGTATGGCAGCAGTGTATTTTATTTTTATTTATTTACATTCTCTTATATACCGTGCTATTCTGCATCAGTGCGGTTTACATTGAACAAACTGAAATTACATTGAACAGGGCATTATAACTTGGAGATAACTATTTTACAGGGAACATGGGCTATGGAGGGTTAAGTGGCTTGCCCAAGACCACAAGGAGCACCTGTGGGACTAGAAACCCCAGTCCTTCCGGCCCAAGGTTGCTGTCCTCTAGTGGGATTTGAACCACCGACCTTCCAGCCTGAAGTACCTTGCCCCAACCACTAGGCTACTCCTCCACTCCAAAGGAGAGCATCTTGAACCTCTCCCTTACCAGAAATCTGTTCAGGTCCCACAGGTCCAAGATAGACCTGAGGTCCCCTGTTCGCTTGGGAATGAGGAAATACCTGGAGTAGAAGTCGGTGCCCCAGTGATGCTTGGGCACTTGTTCCACCTCCTTGTCTTCGAGAAGACCTGCAAGCTCGGTAAGGAGCAGAGTCTGATGTGGGAGAGGTCTTACAGGCTCTCCTGGAAATTATGAGGGCAGCACCCCTTGCAGGTGGAGGAGGTAGCCCTCCTTGACCACTTGCAGTACCCAGGAATCAGTGGTGATGGTGGACCACCTGTGGGCAGACAGGACCACATGCCTCCCTGTGGGCTGTAGGGGACCTCTTTTGGAAAAGGAGGTTGTGCCCAAGCCCTCAAGCGTCCCTACTGGGGGGAAGAGAAAACTAGGTCTTCTAGCTTTTGAGCTTTTTGCATGGTTGACTCGACAACCATGGAGTTATGCGGGAGTTGGGGCTTGTGGAACCCCGGCCCCTTCCTGAAACGTACATGGTTTTGAGGCGCCGGCTGACCATCGGCACAGTTGCTGGGGCCTCCCACATCTGCATTAGCAGCCACTCGAGAATCGTCTGGAACAGCACCTTAAGGTTTTCTTTAGGAGGAGACTCAAACTGGAGGATCTCCAATTCCTCAGTGCGGGGGCCTCCTCTGCCTCTATTTACACCGAGAGGGCCCTGGCCATATCACTGACAAAGTTGTGGAAGGCCACGTCCTCCGGAGGAGAATTGTGCTAGTGGAGACGGGGACATCTCGGTGCCATCTGGTTTCTGGGGAGGCCTCATCATTGGTCTCCCACTCGGAGTTGAGGGGAGGTGACGAGTCCGAGGCCCTGCGACTCTGTGCCTCGAGGCCTACACCAAAGTGCTGGGGCCTGTCTGAGGACCTGGGGTCTGAGTCCTGAAAACTCGCCGGGGAGGACCAGATTCCCGAGGACTGGGATCTCGACCAGGGCAAGGACTTACTGAGGCTGATGGTGCTCAGCTCAATGACTGGAGACTCCCCCACAGTTGGGGGGTCTAATCGTCGGGGCAGATGAACCTGACATCATCGCCTGCTGCATAGCCAGTATGGCACTGATGTTCTGCTCCATGGCTGCCATTCTAGATTCCAATAGAAATGGAAAAAAATTGCCCAAAAGAAATGCAAAATACTGAACAAACTTTCTTGAATATAAAAATATAATCTAAATGTTGTAATTTTTTATTATCTGGATATGGGTCTCAGAATGAATGGGGAAGGGTAGCTACAGGCCACAAATTGGAAAGCCTGAGAAATCCCTAACCCCTTCCTTACATCAAGGACCCTGACAATCCAATTTTTTTATGTATGAAAAAAAGTTTGAAAAAACACTGACGACTGCTTGTAGATATTACCAGTCATCAATGACCTTAAGCATTTAAAGAAGAGACTGCTGACTATAGAATGGAAAATCCAAACAACTTATCTTCTGTTGAAGCTTTTTTCCATTTCTACTGGTTACATTGCTCTATAAACCCTTTGATAATTGTTTTTATTCTAGATTCCAAGCCAGAAGGCTCCGCAGCTTTCGGCACGGGCACTGAGGATCTCAGGCCTGGTGCTGGCACTCTTGCGAGTGCGTCCTCGTTGAGGACTACGGCCTTGAGGATTCTCGCATGGTCTCCACCAGCATCCTTTTTGGGAACTTTGGTGGGCTGCTTCTCGGAATTGTCCGAGTCCCTCTGGGCGGTTTTGCTGGGTTTCTCTGAGGGAATCTTGATGGACTTGGAGGATTTTTTTTATTTTTCTGTCTTCTCGGAGGAGCCGCTGCCGTGGGACTTTGGGAACACTTGGCCCTCTTGGGCTTAGAGTTTGGCGTTGGGAAAGCCAGTGTGGAATCAGACCTGGGGAACATCCTCCCCTGCAACTCTGACCTCTTCTTACTGGTTTTGGGTGTTGAAACCTGGCACAGGTCGCAGGAGGTACCGTCATGGTCCCATTCCAGGCAGCATAGGCAGCAGTTGTGGGTGTCGGTGACAGACATAGTTTGACTGCAGCGGTCACATTTTTTTAACCCACTGGGGGACATAGTGTGACCTCTTCATGGAATACTATGGTCCCACCATTGAAGAAATGAATGATAAGAATTCAATGGAAGTAACACAAAATACCCTGTCTCTTTTTTTGCATCATACCACTCCTCATCAACATAGTAGCATTATCTCATGTCTCTAAGGACATCTAAAAGCTCACATACAACCTCCCCAGCATACATATCCTCCCGCACTCAACCCTCACTACAACAATAATACTATTAAACAACAATTATTAAAGATAACAACTGAACTCACCTAATCTGCTACATTGTAACTGTATATATTTGATAATTTAGATCTATTCTTTATACCCCTTGTAACCCTCCAAGTTGTAACTCCCTGTTCTTTGTAAAGCTCATTGCTATAACTGTTATATGTAAACCACTTTGAATTGATGTTAAATAAAATAAATAAATAAATTGTGGTTGACACCTGGCTGGGGCCGATGACCCCTGGCGAAAAAGGGTGCAAATGCCTGTCGAGGCAAGCCTCGATCAAAAAAATGAGGAAGGAGCCGAGAAGAGCGCCGGGCCTGGTGCCAGCTCAAGGCAGGAAGAGGAATCGGTACTCAAACTGGGAAAGCTGAGTTTTTAAGGATATTCTCAAGATTTTTCCAAGGATATTGAACCGATGTCCGTTGGGCTCCGCGGGAAAAAAGGAGACTGAGCAAGATGGCACCCTTGGGCGGGAAGTGGACCATGCATGCGTGGCAACATGTCCCAAAGGCTTTCTTTGAAAGCTGGGGAAATGCTCTGTGCGGGCGTCGAAGTTGCCCTTATTTGAGGACTGACTTCCTGCTTGTTCCTGGAGAACAGCAGGAATCAGTCTTCACAACCTGCCTTCCTCCCCTAGGAGTTGTAAAGGTCTTTTATTTTCTTCTTCTTCTGAGTTACAAACTCAAGTGAGGAGAGGAATTGGGAAGGCAGTAAGTTAGGCTTGCTGGAGTGCTATCAAAGACTTTCCTATTGGACGCTGGAGAGCATTTCTGCATGGGCTCCATTGTTGACATTCACTCATACGTGAAGACTGATTCCTGCTGTTCCCAGAGATCACCTGTTACAGGTGAGTAACTATGCTATTTTGGAAGTGGAAACATGCATTGGCATGCTGACCAGAAAACAGTGCCCACCTTTCCCTTCCATTTTTGTTTTCGTTGTGAAAAATATTGCAGATATTAGAGTACTCTCTTCTCTGCTCCCTCCAGGTATTTTGGTGGCGGAACAAGAGCTTTTCTGATGCCTAGTCTTGCCCTGGAGCAGGAATAGACATATACTGTACGTATCCACTTGGAGTGGAGGCGTAACTAATGGTTAGAGCACTGCCTTGGGAACCAAGAGATCAGGGTTCGATTCTCACTAACACCCCTTGTGGACTTGGGCAAATCACTTAACTTGGCTTTTTCTGAGGCAATGGAGGATCAATGTCCCTGTTTGATTTATATTATCAAGTTTAAGTTAGAATGTAAACCGCTTTGACTGAAATGATAAAGCGGTATAAAAAAACTGTTAAATAAATAGGTGTGCTTGCTGTTTCTGAAATTGGGTACACTAATATATCTTTTCCAGAATGCCCTGGCCAAGCTTCTGCCATGTCCTCATGGCTTTGTAAAATGGTTCAGAGGGCGTTTTTCGGGATTTGCATGTCTATGTGCCTTTAAATATCCAACTCATGAAAAGAGCATCTAAAATGACACTATTATCTAAACTTTATCCTACTATCCTTTCTCTATTTTCTTACTGTTCTGTCCTATCCTTTATTTTATTGGAGTTCCTTTCTATTTTCAATAATGTAAACTGTTCTGCAGCTTCTCAGGAAAAGGGTGGTATAGAAAGTTTTTAATAAACAATATGCATAACTGTTCATATGGGGGAACCAGGAGATGAAGCCTTAGAAAGAACTTGTGGTGCTTTGAGTGGGCAGGGATAGTCGCATTCTATATTGGATAGTTAGGGGTGAGGAAATCTCCCCAAACTATCCTTCCTTTCATTTCAGATTGGTTATCATGGCTGATCTTGCAAGGTAGCTGACTTGCATGATAACTACTATGGCCACACTAATGTGGCAAAAATGTAAGATGAACAAGATAACTTAAAGCTTATTGCATGCCATGTTAAATTATAATTCATACAGAATGTTTACCAACTCAGATGCAAACGTCTTTTAGGTGGAGTTTTATTAGATAGGCCTCTGTGTTAGATCAAACAAATCTCTTGCTTGGGTCTTAACATTTCTTACCAGTGATTTGAAAACAGGATGACCACTTTCTGAGCCAAACAATTGGATAGCAAATAGTAATCCATCTTTTATAGTCTGGGTGGGTAAGAAGCCAGATAATGTTTCCTGACTACTCTTTTTTTAAATCTTTTATCCTGTCATCATTATCCCCTTGGGGTAATGTTTGTTTCCAAATGGGTTCGTTTTTTTGCATACCATAACGGGAATGAACCTGGCTTCTCAGCCAGAGCATGTTGAATACTCAGATTTACTGCGAGTACTTATCTCGACACTTGCATTGTGCTAAAGAGCGCTGTCTCATGGCGTCTATAATGTGTATTATGTACAAGCAAGATTTCAAGGTGCACTTAGATGTTTTTTTTTTTCATTCAGACTAGTGGCTCCAAAACAGCTGGGAATATTTATGTATGTTTCTGCTACATTATCTTGGTGTATGCATTTTATTTTTTAGTATTTGAAGATACTCTCAGGTTTATATTCAGCCCTATGGGCACCACATAAGTTTTAAATGAGTAAGTTGTCCATTTTAAAATGCGTTTTGGTTTGCTGAAAATCCACATAAATTTATACGTATAACCTAAATGTACAAAGTTCCACCTGCTATTTGGCCAGCCAGAGTCTAAATTGAAAGTTTTATATGGATAGTGGCTCAATTTCGCTGATAACTGCTCTACATTTAGCAGGTAGAGTGCCCTTTCTTTCCGCTACCAAGTATTGAAATAAATCCAGTGCATCCTTCCTTCCTTCCACAAAGTCCAACATAGGAGGAGAAGACTCTCTTTCCTCCTCCTTCAGCACTTTTCTTTTATTCACTACATTCAATTAATGATTGATCCTTTTACCAACAGCTGTCTGTGAAGGGACCAATCCCTGTTCAATATTCAGCGGTGAACAAGGATTTGCTCCTTCCCCGTCCCTTACTTGATTTAACCTCTCCTCTCTTTTAATGTGCCCTGTGAAAAAGCACCACATACTTGGAATGGGGGAAGGCACAAATTTCAAAATGTGTTTTTATATGGGTAGTTGTCTCCTGAATGTATGAATAAATTTTTTCCCCGTTGCATGATTGAATATATCTGTCATTTTTAGCTATACAGTAGGATGTCATTGTTTTTTGGTTATTGTATTTTCATTCTCAGAACCATTCTGATCTATGCTAGCTTCAATAGCTCCAGAAAGCTTTTAACTGCCATTTAAACCTCAGTCAGTAGCCCCAGTAACCAACTTAAATAGCTAAATAAAACCTTAAAACAAAGATGCAAACGGCAGTCCAGCAGCTAGATGGGGGCTTCCAATCTTTTTTACATTGAATCTCACATGTACGATTTTCTCCCAGTTGGTGAAGGGTCTTATGTGTGCTCTAGAGGCAAGGAGCTCTTTGCCCACAGGGAACGAGTCTGATCTCTGGAGGCTAGAGTGGCAGACTTGTAGATCTCATCTATATACCTTTGTCTTCCTTATGCCCTCCAAGGACGTAGTACTGCAATCCCAACTCCAGTCTGGCAGCCTCTCAGTTGCCATGGAGGAGAGAGGTTGTGTGAAAGGAGAGCGTCACCCTGGTGTGGCAGAAAGTGATCCTGTAGCTAAGACCTGTCCTCCATGTGATGTAAAACCCTCTCACATTGAGGAGGTTTCTCCAGGGCCATGTGCCTATGAGGGAAGGGTTAGGACAGCCATTATAGTTGGAGATTTGATCATTAAAAGCATGTAGATAACTGCATGGCTGGTGGACATGAGGATCGCCTGGTAGCATGCCTTCCAGTTGCAAAGATAGTGAACCTCATGTGCTACTTAGGCAAGGATTTAAATAGTACTGGAGAGGAGTCTGCTGTCTTGGAACATATTGGTAGCACTGGCGTAGGGAAGTGTGGGAGGGAGTTCTGGAGGCCAAATTTAGGCTTTTGGGTAGGAAGTTGAAATCCAGAACTTCCAAGGTGGTATTCTCAAATGCTTCCTGTTCTACGCTAAGGACTCATAAGGCAGGCAAGCTACGGAGTCTGTGTATGGATGAGATGATGGTGCGAAGAGGAGGGTTTTGGATTTGTTAGGAATTGGGCAACATTCTGGGGAAGGGAGGGGCTTTTCCGAAGGATGGGCTACATCTTAACTGGGATGGTACCAGGCTGCTGGCATTAACTTTTAAAAAGGAGAGAGAGCAGCTTTTAAACTAGATAATAGAGGAAAGCTGACAGTCGCCCAAGAGTGCATGGTTCAGAAGGATGTATCCTTGAAGGATACTATCAAAAGAAGGAAGTTAGGGCATCCCGATAGAGAGGTTCCAAAAAAGATAAAAATAACCCAGGTGCCCTTAAGTACAGAGCTGTAAGATTCCAAATTACCCCTATCAACTGATAACCAGATTAATATGAATAAAATACAACCACTAAAATACCTGTATGCAAATGCTTGAAGTCTAAAAAATAAGATGGGAGAGCTAGAATATATAGCATTAAATGAAAGGATAGATATGATTGGCATCAAGAAAATAGTACATGTTGTTGTTGTTAAGTGCCATCGAGTCGGAGTCGACTCATGGCGATGCTTTGGATAGCTATCCTAAATTGTGTTTGGTCTTGAGTCAGGTGACTTATTGTTGACAGACTGGTACCCGTAGCTGCTGTTATTGTATCGATCCATCTCATTGCTGGCCTTCCTCTTTTGCGTTTACCTTCTATCTTGCCAAGCATGATGTCTTTCTCTAATGATCTCTCTCTTCGCATGATGTGTCCAAAGTATGAAAGTCGAAGTCTTGTCATCTGAGCTTCTAAAGAAAGCTTAGGTTTGATCTCCTCTAGTACCGACTGGTTTGTTCTTCGGGCAGTCCATGGTATACACAGTATTTGCCGCCAGCACCATAATTCAAAGGCATCAATTTTCTTCCTGTCTATCTTTTTCACTGTCCAGCTTTCACATCCATATGATGTTATTGAAAATACCATGGCTTGAACAAGTCGAATCTTTGTATGGAGAGAGACATCTCTGCTCTTGAGAATCTTATCTAGGTCTTTCATAGCCATTCTGCCAAGAGCAATGCGTCGTCTGATTTCTTGACTGCTTGTTGCTTCTTTATTGATAGTTGATCCAAGTAGGTTAAAGTTATTCACGATTTCAATTTCTTCTCCTTCATCGATGAACCTGTTGATTATACCAGTTGTCATGATCTTTGTCTTCTTTATATTAAGGTGCAGGCCCATTTTGAGACTATGTTCTTTGATTGTGAGAAGCAAATGTTTCAGATCATCTTCACTTTCCGCCAGTAATGTGGTATCATCAGCATAGCAAAGGTTGTTGAGTCTTCCACCAATCTTCACACCTCTGTTGTCTTCATACAGTCGTGCTTCTCTGATGATTTGTTCTACATATAAATTAAACAGATAGGGGGGAAAGTATGCAGCCTTGTCTTACACCTTTGCTTATTTTAAACCATTCTGTTTCTCCTTGATCCGTTCGAACTTTTGCTTCTTGATCAATGTACAGATTGTGCAAGAGTACGATCAGGTGTTCTGGTATACCCATGCTTCTTAATGTGGCCCAGAGTTTCTCATGGTTTACACAGTCAAAAGCCTTGCTATAGTTGATAAAGCACAAATAGATATCCTTTTGGTATTATTTAGTCTTTTCAAGGATCCATCTCACATCTGCAATGATGTCTCTCGTTCCTCGCCCTTTCCTGAACCCTGCTTGCACTTCAGGTAGTTCTTGTTCCAGGTATGGTTGTAGTCTCTTTTGAATAATCTTCAGTAGAATCTTGCTGGCATGTGGGATCAGAGCGATTGTGCGATAATTTCCACAGTCAGTTGGATCACCTTTCTTTAGTATTGGTATAAACACAGATCTTTTCCAGTCAGTTGGCCATGATGTCTTCCATTTTTCTTGGCAGAGCCTTGTAAGTACGGTAACAGCTGCATCAGATTGCTGTAATACTTCTGTGGGAATGCTATCAATGCCTGGTGCTTTGTTCTTTGATAAGGCTTTCAATGCTGCTTTAACTTCTTTCATCACCAATGGTTCCCGATCATAAGGTACAGGTTGAAACGGCTTTGGTCCACTTGATCTTTATCATATAAAAACTCTGTATATTCCTTCCACCTTTTCTTGATGATCTCAGCATCATTCAACATAAAACCTTGAGCATCTTGTAACATTCCAATTCGAGGCTGGAACTTTTTCTTTAACTCTCGTAGCTTTAGGAAAGCCGATCTTGTTCTTCCTCTAATAGTTTCTGTTTCTATTTCCTTGCATGCGTCGTTGTAGTACTTTTCCTTGTCCTGTCTTGCTGCACGTTGGAAATCTCTGAGTTCTGTTATTGTCTTTCTTTCTCCTCTGGCTTTAGCTTCTCTGTGTTTCTGGGCAGTTTTCAGAGTTTCTTCCATCATCCATTTTGGCCGTTTTTGCTTTTTCATATTTTGTAGAGATTTCTCGCTTTCTTCCAACACAACCTTCTTGATGTCATTCCATAACTCTTCTGGAGCTCTGTCATTAGTATCTAAAGCAGCAAATCGATTTTGCAGGCAGTCTTTAAATTCCAGTGGTATATTCTCAAGGTCATATTTTGCTGCATTCATGAGTGGTTTGCTTTTTTTCAACTTTAGCTTGAGTTTGCATACAAGTAGTTGATAATCTGTACCACAGTCAGCTCCAGCTTTTGTCTTTGTTGATATTATAGAACTTTTCCATCGTTGACTTCCACAGATGTAGTCAATTTGATTTTTATACAGTCCATTGGGTGAAGTCCATGTGTACAGTCGCCGCTTGTGTTGATGGAAGAAGGTGTTTGAAATGAATAGATCGTTGGTCTTGCAGAATTCTATCAGTCTTTCTCCAGCTTCATTTCTATTGCCAAGTCCATATTTTCCAACTACTTTGCCTTCTTCTTTGTTGCCAACTTTTGCTTTCCAGTCACCCATGACTATCAGGATATCCTGTTTGCATGTTCTGTCAATTTCAGCTTGTACTTGTTCATAGAACTCTTCAATTTCATTCTCTTCTGCAGCTGTTTTTCGGGCATATACTTAAATTATAGTTGTGTTGATAGGCATTCCTCGTAGACAAATAGAGATTATGCGTTCGCTGACTGCATTGTATTTCATTACAGTTCTTGCAGGTTTCTTCTTTATTATAAATGCAACACCATTTCTTCTTTGTCTTTCATTTCCAGCATAGTAGACCATGTGATCATCTGATGCAAAGTGCCCAATGCCAGTCCATTTCAGTTCGCTGACACCCAATAGATCAAGTTGTACACGTTCCATTTCATTCTTGACCACCTCCGACTTCTCTTGGTTCATGCTTCAAACGTTCCATGTTCCAATGCGTAAGACATCTTTACAGCTTCTGACTCTCATTTCATGCGCAGCTACATCAGCAGTTAGACGTCCCAAGGGCTTTGATCCAACCACATCATAAATGCTGGCTTTACTCTGAGAAGTCTTCAGCTCTTCCTCAGTAGCTAGTTGAATGCCTTCTGACCTGGGGGTCTCATCTTCCAGCACTATAGCACAATTTGTTTGGTTGTAACTATCCATTGGGTTTTCATGGCAAGATACAGAAGTAGATTGCCGAGCCTTTCTTCCGCACAGTTTAAGTTTGGTGGTGTTGCAGTTGTCACAGAAATGTGATCCTCCGCCGTCAACACTATCCCATTCTGCTGCTGCCCCAATGGGTGGTTTGTCTTGGTCTGGCACCTCAGCTGAGACCTGTCCATCTTGGGAGACCCTGCCAGTAGTTAAACTACTGATAGTTTAGCTCTCAGCATCACTGATGCACACAAGCCCTCACAGCACGACAAGCTGCAAACCAAGTGAGGGAAATAGTACATAGCCGCCTTCAAGACCATGTTGAATTACATGCCCCTTTAGATGACCAACAATATGGGTTCAGACCATTCCACGGTGTGGAAACCCTGCTACTAGTCCTCTTTAACAATTTGATAAAGGGGATAGATCATTCAAAAAAGGCATTTACCCTTATTGTTTTAGATATTGCCTCTGCCTTTGATTCCATTAAGCATCACATACTCCCGGAGAGACTCCAACAAATTGGTATATATGGAACAACTCTCTCATGGTTTCATTCCTACTTATCTGACCATTCACAATGGGTTGGAATTGACCAAAAAACCTCCTCTGCCTATAGCCAACAACAATGATTACCTCAATGTCCAGCTCTTTCCGCATTACTGTTTAATATCTATTTGCAGCCATTATGCCATCTCATACGAAAACATAAAATTGAATATGTCATATACATGCTGTTTAACATAACTAATCCTGATTTTGATTCTTTTATATTGTGCTTCAAAGATATATTTCACAGTGGTTGAAATCATATAGCCTGAAGAGTAACTACAATAAAACTGAGGTTCTGTTTGTTACTAGATACCAAGGCTTCAACCCACCACACTACCTTGATGTAAAGGAGGCTAATTTAGAAGTGAAGAATGAAATTAAGTACCTAGGAATTACCATTGACCAGACACTTAGCTTCACATATCATATAAGATCAACAGCCAGGACTATATACAATAAACTAAGAATGCTTAAACAACTAAGACCTCTACTTTCATCATTGGACTTCAGAACGATACTACAAGCGATGATCTTCCCCCATATAGACTATTGCAGCAGTATATTCCATGGACTCCCCAAGCAAATATTACATGGCCTCCAGATGGCACAATACATTGCAGCTCCCATACACCCTCGCCATCTTATCCCACACCGTGCCAACCCAACTGGTAAGCAGCACACGCCAAGCAAGACAACCTGCCCTGCACTGCCTGTAAACTCCATTGCTATCTCAGTGCTTGAAATAACTCTTGCTGCTTGGTCTGTAGACTCCATTACTGCTTGTAATTAACATACTGCATAGCCGTAGACTCAACTGCGGCTTGTAAATAATAACTACGCTGCATTGCTTCCTCTCTGCTTGTTAGATAACATTTGTTGCATAGCCCCTCTCAGTGCCTTCTATGGCTGCACATCACATTGTCTTCCTTTTCCTCATTCTCCCTAATTGTTTCCCCTCCTACCAGCACCGTCACTCCTTCACTCCTCATCCCTCCCTTACCACCCTCACTGCCCCCTCTATTCTATCTTCTACCCTATCATCAGCTCTTCAGCTTCATCACTCTCTCCCTCTCATCCAACCATCTCCACTCTCTCTAAGGCAACCTCACCCTCGTTTCTGCCGCACTGTTTACTCTCTACCCCGTACTCTGTTGCTGCTACTCTTCCTCTCAGCCAGTGATATCAACCCCAATCCTGGCCCCACTAGATTTCTCTCTCACTCTGAGAAGAGGTCCTCTCGCAACATGTCTAATCTTATCAATATCCCTCTCCTTTCCCCTTCCGCTCTCCCTTTCTCATGTGCCTTGTGGAACGCGTACTCTGTCTCTTCTAAACTTGCTTTTACCCATGATCTTTTTATCTCTAATGCCCTACACCTCCTTGCTCTGAGACCTGACTTCTCCCAGATGACACCGCATCTACGGCTGCTCTCTGTCATGGGGGCTTTCAGTTCTCCCACACGCCTCATCTCACTGGTCGTGGTGGTGTTGGGCTTTTACTTTCTCCCTCCTGCCAATTCCAACCCCTCATCCTACCTCAGACTCACTCCTTCCTCTCTTTTGAAGTCCATTCCATCTGCCTCTTCACTCCACTTCCTCTCCACTCCACTTCCTCTCCGAGTTGCTGTTATTTATCGTCCCCCTGACATGTCTGCTTCTACCTTTCTCACCGACTTTGACTCATGGGTATCCGTCTTTCTTGTCTCCTCCTCCCCCACTCTTATTCTTGGGGATTTCAACATTCATGTCGATAATCCCTCTGATCCTCATGCTTTAAAGTTCCTCTCCCTTACCTCCTCATTCGACCTCCAACTCTGCTCCATTGCTCCCACTCACCAGCTTGGCCACTGCCTGGACCTGATATTCTTCTCTAACTGCTTACCCTCCAACTTCTGTAACTCAGTTCTTCCCTTATCTGACCATCACCTCTTAAGCCTTAATATTCATCACCCACCGCCTCAGCCTCGTCCTTTCTCATCCAACCTATTTAGAAACCTTCATGCTATTGATCCCTTAGCTCTCTCTTCCGCCATTTCTTCCACTTTGTTATCGAATTCTGTTGACGAGGCAGTAACCTCCTATAATGCTGCACTTTCCTCGGCCCTGGTTGCTCTCACCCCGCCCATCCCACATCCTGTGAGGTGTTCTACATCCCAGCCCTGGCTCACATCCACTACCCGCTATCTTCATTCCTGTGTCCGCTCAGCTGAGCGTGTGTGGCTCAAATCCTGCTCCCGTGTTGACCTTCTACACTTCAAATTCATGCTTGTCTCTTTCCAGTCAGCCATAGCTCTTGCTAAACAAGACTACTACGTCCATTTGACTAACTCCCTTGCCTCTGATCCTCGCTGTCTCTTTACTACTCTCAGTTCTCACCTCAAGGTACCTCTGCCTCCAGTCCCTCCCTCCCTTCCTGCCCAAAGCCTGGCTGACTACTTTCATGATAAAATCCACAGGATCACCCTCCAATTCCCCACTATTCCAACTACTTCATCTACTTCCCCTCTTCACTCTCAACCCTCCCCCCCCCTACCTCTGTTACCTTCTCTTCCTTCCCTGTGATCTCTGAGGAAACCACACTCCTTCTTTCTTTCTCCAAACTCACCACCTGTTCCTCTGATCCTATCCGGTGGCACCTCCTAAGCCCCATCTCTTCTGCCGTTGTCCCTTCCATCTCTTATATTCTCAACCTATCGCTCTCCACTGCAATTTTCCCTGCAGATTTCAAGCATGCTGTGGTCACTCCCCTTCTCAAGAAACCCTCACTTGATCCCACCTGTCCTTCTAATGACCCATCTTTCTCCTTCCCTTCATATCTAAACTACTTGAACGTGCTGTCCACAGCCGCTGCCTTGACTTCCTCTCCTCTCATATCCTCTTGGATCCTTTACAGTCTGGCTTTTGTCCCTTACACTCTACTGAAACTGCTCTTACCAGAGTCTCCAGTGACTTATTCCTGGCAAAGACCAAGGGCCTCTACTCTGTCCTCATCCTTCTTGACCTTTCTGCTGCTTTTGATACTGTTGACCACAACCTTCTCCTTGTTATCCTGTCTTCGCTTGGCTTTAGCGGCTCTGTACTATCCTGGTTCTCCTCCTACCTCTCCCGTCGCTCTTTCAGTGTGTGTTCTGGTGGCTCCTCCTCCTCTGCTACCCCACTCCCATTTGGTGTACCCCAGGGTTCCGTCCTGGGTCCGCTCCTTTTCTCTCTCTATACCCAGTCCCTTGGTGTGCTTATCTCCTCCCATGGCTTTCAATGCCGATGACTCCCAAATCTACCTCTCTATGCCTGCAATCTCTCCGGTTATCCAGACCAGGATCTCTGCCTGCCTTTCCGACATTGCTGCCTGGATGTCTCACCGCCGCCTGAAGCTGAACATGGCCAAGATTGAACTCCTTATCTTTCCCCCCAAAATCTCCCCTCCTCTTCCTCCTTTCTCAGTCTCTGTGGAAAACTCGGTAATCGTTCCTGTTTCCTCAGCCTGCAGTCTGGGGGTTTCCTTTGACTCTTCTCTCTCTGTCTCTACACATATCCAGCTCGTAGCTAAGACCTGCCATTTCTTTCTCTAAAATATCAGCAAAATCCGCCCCTTCCTTTCTGAGCATACTACTAAAACCCTTATCCACTCCTTAGTCACCTCTTGTCTTGACTACTGCAACTTGTTCCTTGCTGGTCTCCCTCTGAGTCATCTCTTTCCCCTTCAATCTATTCAACATTCTGCTGCGCGACTAATCTTCTGCCAGCCTTGCTATACCCACATTACTCCTCTTCTCAAGTCACTTCACTGGTTCCCTGTCCACTTTCGTATCCAGTTCAAACTTCTCCTGACCTTTAAGTGCATTCATTCTGCTTCTCCTCAGTATCTTTCATCTCTTATCTGTCCTTACAACCCCTCTCGGGAACTCCGCTCTGCTAACAAACTACTTCTGTCTATGCCCTTCACTCCTACTGCTAACTCCAGCCTTCGCTCCTTTCACCTTGCTGCACCTTACGCCTGGAACAAGCTACTGGTGTCTGTACACCAGGCACCCTCTCTAGCCCTCTTTAAATCCACCTCTTCACTGTTGCTTTCAGATCTTGATTTCTGTGTCGTGACTAGATTGCAAGTGCTGTGTTTTTGTCTTGACTAGATTGTAAGCTCTGATGAGCATGGACTGTCTCTTACATGTCTGTACAGCGCTGTGTACGACTGGTAGCGCTATATAAATGCTCAGTAGTAGTAGTAGTAGTAGTATCTCACATAACCCAGAAAGCTCAACTATCCGATCACATAACCCCAATCCTATACAACCTTCAATGGCTGCCACTCCAGAGCAGAATTAAATATAAAATAATTTAGATTATATTTTAAACTACTAAGAAACATAGCACCCTAGCACTTATCTGGACTTATCAGAATAAACACTAGTGATTAGAATTAGAAGAGGATGTACCCAAAATACACAAAGTGTACTCTCAGAATACAGTACAAACAAATCACAGAACTGGTAATAGAGCATTCTCTCTTTGTACGCCTGACTTTTGGAATGCCCTTCCAAAAAAGTTAAGAGCTACTACTGAACTGTCTATATTCAGGAAAAACCTCAAGATGCACCTATTCATTGAGCACTAAGGTGATGTAAGCATAAATGGCAAGATTGACCCAACCTAACTCTCAATCACATATATAAGAGATGCCATACTGGGTCAGACCAAGGTCCATCAAGCCCAGTATTCTGTTTCCAACAGTGGCCAATCTAGGTCATATGTACCTAGCAGTTTCCCCAAGGGACACCAGGTTCCACAATGCTTGTATTGGTTCAAGCATTGATATCCTGGGTCCCTTCTTAATAATGGTTTATGGACCTTTCCTCCAGGAACTTGTCCAAACCTTTTTTAAACCCAGCTACACTAACAGCCTTTACTACATCCTCCGGTAACAAATTCCAGAGTTTGATTACACGTTGAGTGAAAAAATATTTTCTTTTATTAGTCTTAAATAGTTTACCCTGTAGCTTCATTGCATGTCCCCTAGTCTTTCTATATTCTGATAAGGTAAACAATCGATCTACCCATCCAAATTACCACAGTCATAATAACCCTAAACCAAAATACATGATGAACCCACATTAACTGCATCTCATGTACCTATCATCATGAAACTATATATGTTATGATTATAATTATATTTTATATGTTAATTAAGTAAATTAAGTTCTTGTCCTCTCCTAAATTAATCATCTGTAATTGTTTGATTATCATACCACTTACTATGTTATACTGTAATTCTTACTAATGTTATAATGTATTGGTTTTTTTGTTCTTTATTAACCGCTTTGATTATGTAAAAGGTAATATAGAAGACCTTTAAATAAAATAAATAAATAAATCTGAGAGACTTGGTGGAAGGAGGACAACCAATGGGACACTGTAATACCTGGGTGAACACTATATCAAGATGATAGGGTAGATCAAATTGGTGGAGGAGTTGTGCTCTGCTAGAGAGGGCATTGAGTCACATGGATTCAAGTTTTGTAGGAAACAAAATACACTGTAGAATCTCCATGTATAGAAATTCTATGTAAAAAGGGGAAGGCGATGGCAGTGGGGGTGTCTACCGACCGCCTGGCCAGAATGAACAGATGGATGATGAAATGCTAAGAGAAATGAGGGAAGCTAACAAAAGTTACAATACAGTAATAATGGCTGATTTCCGTTACCCGGTATCGACTTGGTCAATGTCATTGCATGAAGTTTCTAGATGATATAAATGACTGCTGCTTGGAGCAGCTGGTTCATGAACCAACAGGATAAGTTATTCTGGACCTTGTCCGTAGGTGGAACACATGATCTGATGCAAGAGATAGGGTGTTGGGCCACTTGGCAATAGTGATCATAGCATGATTGCATTTGATTAATACATGGAAGAAAGAGGGCAAAAAAATCCACAGTACTACCTTTTAACTTTCAAAAGGAAGATTATGATAAAATGAGGAAAACAGTTACAAAAAACTAAGAGGAGCAGCTGTAAAGGTTAAATATTTACATTAAGCATGGGCGTTGTTTAAAAATACTGTCTTGGAAGCCAAGACCAGATGTATTCTATGCATTAACAAAAGTGGAAGGAAGGCTAGAAAACTGCCAGCATGGTTTAAAGATGAGGTCAAATGGCATCTTTCAGGAAACGGATAAAGGAGCCAAATGATGAAAACTGGAAATAACATAAGCACTGGAAGGTGTGGGTTTTTTTTTTTGTTTTCTTTTTAGTGCCATCAAGTCATTGTTGACTCATAGCAACCCAGCTACCTCTGGGCTTTCTTGGCAGTGTATCACTGGAAGTAGATTGCCAGCCTTTTCTTCCGAGGCAACAGAGGGTAAAGTGACTTGTCCAAATTCACAAGGAGTGCCAGTGGGAATTGAACCCTTGATCTCCTGGGTGCTAGGCAGTTGCTCTAACCACTAGGCTACTCCTCCACTCACTGTAAGTTAGATCAAGGCATTGATAAGGCAGGCAAAGAAAATTAAAAAAAAAGCTTGCCATGGAAGCAAAAATGCAAAAGCTTTTTCAAGTACATTTGTAGCAAAAAACCTGAGAGAGTCAGCTGGACCATTAGATGATATAGGGGTAAAAGAGGCGCTAAGGGAGGACAAGACCATAGTGGAGAGATTGAAGGAATTCTTTGCTTCGGTCTTTACTTTAGAACATGTAGGGAAGTTATCCATGCCTGAAAGGTGAGATATTGGAAGAATTGAAAGATATAGCGATAAACTGGGAAGATGGTTACAAGTATTTGATAAACTGAGGAGTAGTAAATCACCTGAACTGGATGGTATACATATAAGAGTTTTGAAAGAACTGAAAAATGAGATTACTAATAGTAGGTCTGCAGTCTTTGAATTATTAAAATAATCTGTAGTACTTGGAGATTGGAGAATGGCCAGGGTAAAGCCAGTTTCTAAACAGGGTTCCAGGGGGGATCCGGGAAACTACAGACCGGTGAGCCTGATGTCTGTACTGGGAAAAATGGTAGAGGTCATTATAAAGAATAACATTACTGAACATGTAGATAGCCTACATGGATTTAGCCAAGGAAAGTCTTGTCTTACTAATCTGTTACATTTTTTTTTGGAGGTGTGAATAAACAGGTAGACCAAGGTGAGCCAGTTGATATAGTGTACCTGGATTTTATTTATTTACATTCTCTTATATACCGTGCTATTCTGCATCAGTGCGGTTTACATTGAACAAACTGAAATTACATTGAACAGGGCATTATAACTTGGAGATAACTATTTACAGGGAACATGGGCTATGGAGGGTTAAGTGGCTTGCCCAAGACCACAAGGAGCACCTGTGGGACTAGAAACCCCAGTCCTTCCAGCCCAAGGTTGCTGTCCTCTAGTGGGATTTGAACCCCCGACCTTCCGGCTTGAAGTACCTTGCCCCAACCACTAGGCCACTCCTCCATTTTCAGAAAGCCTTTGACAGGTTCCCTCATGAGAGATTTTTGTCCAAAATAAAAAGTCATAGGATTGGAGGCAGTGTAGTATTGTGGATCAGGAACTGGTTAAAAGATAGAAAGCAGAGACTATGGCTAAATGGCCAGTTTTCTCAATGGAGAAAAGTGGAGTACCCAAGGATCTCTGCTGGACCCGCTGCTTTTAACATTTTCATAAATGACCTGGAAATGGGAATAACGAGTGAGGTGATCAAATTTGCAGATGACACAAAATTATTCAAAGTTAAAACCCAAGAGGCTTGTGAAAAATTGCAAGAGGTTCTTGATAGTTTGGAAAGCTGGACGTTCAAACGGCAGCTAAAATTTTATGTGGGCAAGTGCAAAGTTATGCACCTAGGAAAGAACAACCCAAACTATGGTTACACGTTACAAGGTTCTACATTAGGAACCACCACCCAGGAAAAAAATTTAGGCATCATTGTGGATATGTTGAAACCCTCCACCCAGTATGCAGCAGCGACCTAGATAACAAATAGAATTCTAGGAATCATAAGGAAAGGAATGAAGAATAAAACCAAGGATATTATAATGCCTCTGTATTGTTCCATGGTATGACTGCACCTTGAATATTGTTTGCAGTTCTGGTCGCCATATCTTAAAAAGGATATAGTGGAATTAGAAAAGGTACAGAGAAGAGCCACCAAAATGGTAAAGGGGATGGAAGGATACCCCTATGAGGAAAGGCTTAAAAGGTTAGGACTTTTGAACTTGGAAAAGAGACAGCTGAGGGGAGATATGATAGAGATCTATAGTTAATGAAAGGAATGGAATGGATAAATGTAGATTGGTTGTTTATGCCACTAGAAAGTAGAAAGACTATGGGACATGCAATGAAGCTATAACCTAACCCATTTAAGACTAATAAAAGAAAATATTTTTTCACTCATCGTGTAATGAAACTCTGGAATTCGTTACTGGACGATGTAGTAAAAGTTGTTAGTGTAGCTGGGTTTAAAAATTGGACATGTTCCTGGAAGAAAGGTCCATAAACCATTATTAAAAAGGACCCAGGAAATCCACTGTTTACCCCCGGACAAGCATTGTGGAGCCTGCCAAGTACTTGTGACCTGGATTGGCCACTGTTAGGACAGGATACTAGCCTTGATGGACCTTGGTCTGACCCAGTATGGCATGTCTTATATTTTTATGTTATAATGGTGTTCCTTTGATCAAAATACACTTAACTAATTTCTCAACAAATAGAGATGTCCTACATGGAGCGGCAGGGCCATCTTACTGGGCAGACTAGATGGACCATACTGGTCTTTATCTGCTGTCATTTACTATGTTACTATTTCTTGGCTGTCCTATTTGTCGTCTTTTTCTCCTTAAAATTCTTTCTGTAGTTAAACAGGTTTTAAATACTTGCAGTGGGGAGAGTCAAAATGGGACAGTGACTGGACAATGATTGTGGAGGGCTTCATGTTCTAACAGCTTTATCTTTGTTCCTGCTATGTTTGCTTTGCCTCTTATGGAGGAAGTGATGACCAATTACAGGATTTTCCATTGCAAGAAGCCTCTGGTGAGCCATGGGCCAATGGAAGCTCACTTCGTAGTGTCATTGCAATACACAAATACAGTTGCTTGAGGAGGGAGGAGAAAACTTGGTACATTACCTGATGACATGCAGGAGCACTCTTTAGATCCAGGAAGGTGTCCTTTGACAAACTCTATGGCAGGTAGTGGCTAGGTTGGTGGCAATGCTATGTGGCTCTATTTCCTTCCATGTGTCTTTTCCAAAGAGGGTTAGGCAAGTTGGAAAACCATGGTGGAAGGCTGAGAGTGGAGAAGTAGCCTAGTGGTTAGAGCACTGACTTAGGAACTAAGGAGCCAGGGTTCAGTTCCCACCAGTACATCTTGTGGCTGTGGGTAAGTCACTTAACTTGGATTGTAAACGGGGGCGCTGGGTGAGAATGTCCACAGTCTTGCAAAGGCAAAAACTATTATGACTTGCAAAGGATTGTGGGGAATGTAGTCCATTCATACCAGAATCAGCCGTTCACAAATAAATGAGTTGTGTTGCTCAAATGTAAGCAAAGAAAATATATTTTATTTATGGGGTTATTTCTCTCACACAGATTTACTTGGTAGCACAAAAGGATACTTGCTTTCAGTATTATACTTAGGAAAAACAAATCAGGAACAACAACTGAACTTCTTAAGCAATCAATCAAACAATAAAGACCTTGATGGGAACAGAAAGGTCTTTCTGTGGGCTCCTGCTAATACCTTTTTAGCAGTGCTCCAAAAACAAAACAAAACCCAAAGAGTCATCACAAAACTGTTCTTTTTCAAGGATAACTTCTTGTATTTTCACACACACCCAGAAGTGTCCTTTCAGAGCTCACATGCAATTAGGCAAGGCTTAATTGTTAACAATTAACCAGCTGCAAACCTCTTGGCTGGTTTACTTTCTATACATGGCTCAAATCCTACCCTAAAGCTTTCTTGTAAACTTTTCTGGGTAGATAAAAGAACAAGTTATATTTCTTTTTGATGGTTGTTGTATTTGTGAAAGTATATTACCACAGCAGCCTAGATAGAGAGCAATCCATGTATTCACTCTGATCATTTAAAATATCTCCTTCTTCTTCAACTATCATAGAATCAATATCATGGACTGGCACAGGGGAATTCCTTAATGGAGCACTCTCAGGACAATACTTGTTTCCCTGCTGTCTTCCAAGTGAAGAGCTAGGGCATAGATCAGTGTTCATACCTGAGCTTTCATTGCTGTTAGGGTTCCTCTCCAGATATCCTGGCCAGTATGTAGTCCAGTTTTTATGTCCAGCCTTCCAATCAAGATCCATGGACACTGGGTCTCTCTTCACATACCTTCTTGCACTGGTCTTAGGGCCCCTTCCAAATGCAGCCGTCTCCCTCACAGGTGCCGTCCGGGGATTCCTGGCTCTGTAACCACACTCATCTGGTTTCCTCCAGTCCAATGGAGTATGCTTGCCTCTGGAATGACTCCCAGCACACGTACTGCTATGGACTCCTTTAGACCTCCAAGATGCTTTTCTCTTCTTTCTTCCATGCTGCTTCTTGCTCTCTCTGTCCTTGAGCTCTGGGTTCCTCATCAACTCCAACTCCAACTCTGTCTGCAACTGCTGATTCTGTGTAGAATCTATTTTACTTTTAACTTGTCTATAGGGACACTCCACCCTAGCACAGCTCAGCTGTGCTGAATCAAGCCCTGCCCTTGGAGATGAGTGATTGGGGATTACCTCATAGTTCTCCTGATTGAACACACGTTTCCCCACTTCAGCTCTTCTAGTGGCTGTTTGAAACCTGGTGCATTCTGGGACTGGTAGTCTTTTATGAAAACATTTTGTTTTATTATTTCTACCAGCAAAGACAGGTTGCTTGTTCAGTGCCAATTCACCTCTATTATAGCTCCTTCCTGAACTATGATAAGCTTCCTTATCACAGGATTCGTCTGAGGCAATGGAGGAGTGGCCTAGTGGTTGGGGCAAGGTACCACAGGCTGGAAGGTCGGTGGTTCAAATCCCACTATAGGACAGCAACCTTGGGCCAGAAGGACTGGGGTTTCTAGTCCCATAGGTGCTCTTTGTGGTCTTGGGCAAGCCACTTAACCCTCCATTGCCCATGTTCCCTGTAAGTATTAGTGTATGTGTCTCATATGCCCTCGCATTAAATGTATCCCTCAACCACTTTGACCCAGTGAAAAGCAGGATATAAATGCAGCTAAATAAATAAATAAAAATAAATAATGTAAACCGCTTTGACTAAAATGGTATAACTAAACCTGTTAAATATCAACAGTTTGTTACTTTGTTAAATCAAGTGTCCTCCCTTCAAATGGTGAAGGACACCCATATAAAGGATAGTTTCTCATATCTTTGTAGTTTTAGAATACTTGGGGATGGCATGTCCTTGTGTTCCTTTATGGAAATGGGTAACAGGGGTAACATATGGAAAGCAGTGTGTATAAATGCCCGTAGCATGGGAAATAAGATCCCTGATGTTGAAGCTTTGGTGGGAGTGGCTGACTTGGATTTAGTGGCAGTTTCAGAAACATGGTTCACAGAAAACCATGACTGGGATGTAACTATACCTGGCTATACTTTATTCAGAAAGGACAGGGTAGGAAGAAGGGGAGGAGGAGTGGCACTATATGTAAAAATTACTATTAAAGCTTTGGACTTACAGAGCTTAAAAGGGAGAGAGGAGGCATTGTGGGTTAAACTAGAAAGAGGGAAAGAGAAATCTATTTGCATTGGTGTGATATACAGACCTCCCTCACAAGAGGAAGAGGTGGACAGAGAGTTAATTGAAGACATACGCAGCATTGCTAGGAAATGGGAAGTGCTACTGATAGATTTCAATATGCCAGATGTTGATTGGCACATTCCTGCTGCAGTATCATCTAGAAGTAAGGAGATTCTGGATTCTCTACAGGGAGAACTATTCAGGCAATTGGTAACAGACCCCACACGTGAAGGGACCATACTGGACTTGGTGCTTACCAATGGTGAAAGTGTTTCTGATGTTGTAGTGGGAGATCATTTTGTATCCAGTGATCACCAGATGGTGTGGTTCAGTATTAGGACTAGGGCTGTTAGAATCCATTCCAAGGTGAGGAGTCGTCAGTGGGATGGGAACAGCTGGGGGATGTAGAAAAACAGTGAGCAAAACTGAAAGGGGATATTTTAAGGGCAACCAACCTTTTTGTTAAAATGGTAAATAAAGGCAAAAGAAAAAGGAGACCGCTATGGTTTTCTAAGGAAGTAGCTGAAAAAGTGAAGAAAAAGAGGGAGGCCTTCATGAAATACAAGAGATCACAGAGAGAGGAAGACAGGCATCTGTATTTGGGAAAAACTTAGAGAAGCTAGCAAAGTAGTCAAGAAGGCAAAGATTCAAAAGGAGGAGGAAATAGCCAATGCAATAAAATGGGGGGATAAGACATTTTTCAGATATATTAGTGAGAAGAGGAAGGGCAAAAGTGGTATTGTCAGACTCAAGGGTGCAGGGGGGGGAATATGTAGAAGCTGATAAGGATAAAGCGGAATTGCTTAACAAATATTTTTGTTCTGTGTTCACAGATGAAGAACCAGGAGCAGGACCTCAGAAAACACCCACAAATAGGAACAGAAGCGAGGGACATCTTGAACAATTTTCAGAAGACTGTGTTCTTGAGAAACTAGCTCAACTTAAAGTAGACAAAGCGATGGGACCGGATGGGATACACCGTAGAATACTGAGGGAACTTGGGGATGTTCAAGCAGCTCCGCTGACGGACCTTTTCAATGCCTCGTTGAAGTCGGGAGTGGTGCCAACGGACTGGAGAGAGGCTCATGTGGTACCTTTACACAAAAGCGGAAGTAAGGATGTAGTTGAAAACTACAGGCCGGTTAGTTTAACTTCGGTGGTGAGTAAATTATTGGAAACGCTGCTGAAAGAGAAAATAGTGAGGTTTCTGGAGTCCAGCGGATTACAGGATTCGAGGCAGCATGGATTCACCAGAGGCAGCTCTTGTCAGACAAATCTGATTGATTTCTTTGATTGGGTGACCAGGGAGTTGGACCGAGGGAGAGCTTTAGATGTGGTGTGGTATTTGGATTTCAGTAAAGCCTTTGACACTGTTCCTCACAGATGACTTATAAACAAACTGATCACCCTAGGGATGGACCCTAAAGTTACTGCTTGGGTTAGAAATTGGTTGGGTGGGAGGTGACAAAGAGTACAAGTAAATGGAGCTCACTCTGAGGAGAAGGATGTTACCAGTGGTGTGCCCCAGGGATCTGTCCTTGGTCAGATTCTTTTTAACATCTTTGTTAGTGATATAGCGGAAGGGCTGTCGGGTAAGGTTTGCCTCTTTGCAGATGATACCAAAATCTGCAATAGAGTAGACACCCAGGAAGGTGTAGATAACATGAGGAGGGATCTAGCTAAGCTTGAAGAATGGTCTAGAATTTGGCAGCTGGGATTTAATTTTAAAAAATGTAAGGTCATGCATTTGGGCTGCAGCAATCCAAGGGAGCAATACAGTATAGGAGGTGACGTACTTTTGTCCACTAAAGAAGAGCGGGACCTAGGCGTGGTTGTGTCTGATGATCTTAAAGTAGCTAAACAGGTAGAAAAGGCGACGGAAAAAGCTAGAAGGATGCTTGGGTGCATACGGAGAGGAATGGCTAACAGAAAAAAGGAGGTGATAATGCCTCTGTATAAGTCTTTGGTGCGACCTCATTTGGAGTATAGTGTGCAATTCTGGAGACCGCACCTTCAAAGGAATGTGAACAGGATGGAGTCAGTGCAGAGGGTGGCTACTAAAATGATTAGTGGGCTTCATTATAAAGCATATGAGGACGGACTTAAGGATCTTAATATGTACACCTTAGAGGAAAGGCGGGATAGAGGTGATATGATTGAGATGTTTAAATACCTCCGTGGCATAAATGTTCAGGGAGAGAGCCTCTTTCAATTGAAAGCAAGTTCTGCTACGAGGGGACATGGGATGAGGGTGAAGGGAGATAGATTCAGGAGTGATATGCAGAAATATTTCTTTACGGAAAGAGTAGTGGATCCATGGAATAGTCTCCCACTGGAGGTGGTAGAGATGAGGACAGTAACTGAATTCAAAAAAGAATGGGGATCTCTAAAGGTAAAAAGTGGACTGTTGTAGTTGTTGATATGGAAGGACAGACTAGATAGGCCATGTGGTCTTTTTCTGTCATCATGTTTCTATGTTTCTATGTTCCTTAGTTTTCAGAAATTTCTTCAAAGAATTTTTTTTTTTTCAACAGAAAGTAAGTTTGTTTCCCAAATATGGTCTGGTCCATCTAGCTGCGAAGGAAGTTTGTTTGTTTTGTTTCTTCAGCTTAATCAGCAGGTTATTTCAGCAAAGGGAGTTTTTTCTTTTTAAAATTTCCTTCCAACAGGCGTTGATAAATTTTGTGCAGTTTTAGGAGCCAGGATAAAATCTTAGGAGCCAGTGCTTGTGACCACCTCATCCCCCTTCTCTCTGGTTTTCTCACGCTGGTCTTCTGTTCTCGTGAGACCAGAGCCAGAGTTTCTACACCATGTGTCATCTTTGGATAACAATAGTTATTGTTTCAGATAGTAAATGTCTCTGTGGGTGTGTGCTTCAATGGTGGTGTGCCTGTATTTGTGGGATGTGGCGGGGGTGCAGCGCTGCAGTGTGTGTGCGTTTGTGTGTGTGTGCACGCGCGCTGGGGAGCCTCTGTGTATGGCACAGAGATGGATTGTATGTGATGTGAGGTTTTATTTATTTATATATATAGCGTGTGTGAGTGTCTGGTACATCTGTTTGTCTGACCTTCAAAGGTGGAGTGTGTGTGTGCATGGTGTGGGAAGGTGAGGTGCTTACTTATGTGTATGTTCTGGGGCGGGTGGAATGCACCTGTTGCCATATACAGATTGTCATTTTTGTCCATATGCAGTCATCCCTTTTAACTTCCACCTTGCACCCTTCCCATCCACTGCCCTCCATTCACCCATCCTCTGTACGTTTCTTTTTACTTAGTTATTTAGGTTCTGCCTCTCTTCCCATTTTTGTTTCTGAAAGCTCTGATCCCCATGGCTCTCTGCTGCCCTGGGCTTCCCCTCTTGTTCTGCCCAGGAGGATCCGATCTTCCATGGGCAGAACAGAAGGGTGGGCTGTTTAGTGCATCTAAACCCTGATCGTGACAAAGATCCCTCCTATTCTGCCACAGGGATCTGATCTCCCACGGGCAGAACAGCAGATATCTTTGCCGCGATCAGGGGTTAGATACATTTAGACAACCCACGGATTGGATCCCCCACAGGCTAAGCCCTGATCGCAGCAAAGATTGCACCTTTTCTGCCCATGGGGATCCGATCTCCTGTGGACAGACAGAAGGGGGTTTCTGCCAGTGATGGGAGGGGGGGGGGAGGAGAGCAAATCTCAAGTGCCAGGTTTAAATTTCTGGTCGCCATGGTGACTTAGCGCCTGGGCTTTTTCAAGCCCTACAAGTGCATTGTAGACTGTGATTGAAACAAGTTCACTTTCTTTGATGTGGTGCAGTTAAGAGATATTTCTTCATGAATGTTTTTTTTTCCCTGACCTATGTTTTGGGATCAAGTGTTTGGGAGGAGGAGGGGAGGTGGCTAGATAAGTATTGCTACTTAGCTATAGTTTTTTTCTTTATTTCCCTTGTATTTTGATTCATTCTTCCCTCCTCGTCTCATGGCATGGCCCATGTTTTTGTCATCACAAATTATATCTGCTTTTGTTGCTTTTTTCTATAAATAAAACTATAAAAATAGGTGATAGTTTGTTAACAATTTTTTCTGTAGTAGTATGTGACAGCATTAAAGAGCCTTATGTTACGGAAAAAGTTTCCTCCAGGAACTTGTCCAAACCTTTTTTAAACCCAGCTACACTAACAGCTTTTACTGCATCCTCTGGTAACAAATTCCGAGTTTGATTACACGTTGAGTAAAAAAATATTTTCTCCTATTAGTCTTAAATAGATTACCCTGTAGCTTCATTGCATATCCCCTAGTTTTTCTATATTCTGATGATGTAAACAATCGATCAACGTTTACCCATTCCACTTCATTCATTAATCTATAGACCTCTATCATTTCTCCCCTCAGCTGTCTCTTCCAGGTTGAAGAGCCCTAACCTAACCATTGAACAGTACTGGTCCCAGGACTGATCCGTGGGGCACGCCGCTAATCACCTTTCTTTCATCCGAGTGAGTTCCGTTTACTATCACCTTCTGTTGCCTGTCAGTCAACCAATTTCTGATCCACTTCACCACCTTGGGACCCATCCCCAGGGTGTTCAGTTTATTGATAAGCCTTCTATGAGGAACAGTATCAAAGGCTTTGCTAAAATCTAAGAAGATCACATCCATCACATGCTCTTGATCTAGTTCTCTGGTCACCCAGTCAAAGAACTCAATCAGATTTGTTTGGCAAGATCGTCCTTTGGTAAAACCATGTTTCCTCGAATCATGCAACCTATTGGTTTCGAGAGAGTCCACTATTCTCTCTTTCAGGAGCTCCTCCATTACTTTTCCCGCCACTGAGGTAAGGCTTACTGGTCTGTAGTTTGTCACGTTTTCCCTATTGCCACTTTTGTGACTAGGTACCACATCAGCCCTTCTCAAGTCCTGTGGAACCTCTCCTGTCTCCAAGGATCTATTAAAAACATCCTTTAAATGCCTCCCACGTTATCATCCCACTTACTGTCTAACACATAGGATACATATGGATATGACAGGTCCATCAGCTCTTATCTTTCCTTCCATCCATTACCTGAAATGTGACTTTCACAAGGGCTCCCTTATCTTGCATTAAGGTGACTGCCATTTTTAGGCGTTGAGGTGCATGCTTAGTGCCCGATAAGTGGATCCAAGCGCCCTTACCACCGGCATGCCTACTCCCCGCCCTGGCCTTCACCGCACAATAACACCCTTACCGCTGCCATTAACGCTTGCTAACCAGTGTGCCCTTAACGCTCTTTAATAAACATACCCCTTAGAGTACCTATCAAATGAACTCCTCGAGATGCTAGATTGAAATCTACTGCACAACAGACTGTGTGGGCCAGATATTGAAAGCGGCGTCATCTGTGTAAAAACATGATAAACCATATATATGTCATGTTTAGCTTGGGGATTTGTATGTAAATCATTTTTGATTCATTTTAAGATTCTTTTTTCTCAGGTTTGTTTTGGATTTTTTTTCAGTTTGTTTCACACATTCATTTTATTAAATATTTCTCAACTCACGTTTATTCATAGGTTAAGGGACTTTAAATCTATTTAATGTGCACTAAGGTGTACCTGATTACTAAAGTGCAGTAAGTGCAAAGCCTGGTGGAAATTGTTGGTGGCATGGCCAGTATCTGCATTTACTGTACAGGGCAGACACTGCATGGGAAGTGTACCCAGTGTATCTACACTTCCTGTTGATGCCTTTTACCTTGTGTTGCTGAATATCATCCTCTCCCACTTCTGTCCTTCCCAAGAAACCTCACTATCCCTCCCCCAGCCCCTTTCCCCGCACTTAATGGGGGTTTTCATGGTGGTATAATGGAGGAGCAGGAGTGATCACTGGATGCTCGTGTCCCTTGCTTTCCAGGTTCAAAGTGGCACCGCTAGGGATCAGAACCACCATTTTGAACCTAGGAGCGAATGGGGTAGGAATGTCCAGGTATTTCTTTCCCTTCCAACATACCACAATGGAAATTTTAGGCAAGTGCTATGGGGTGAAAGGTGATGTTGGTTGGGCTGGAGGGAGGATTGGAGAGTATGAGGATGCTAGTATTGCTCAGCTGGGGGGATCAGAAGGGGGGGTGATGTAGCATATCGTGAGGGGTAGGAGGGGTTTGGGATGCTCTGTGGAGGGATCAGGGTTTTATTATGCTGTTAGCTGGTGTAGATAACCTGGTGCCCTTGATGCCTTCTCTTAAGGAGATGTTAAGGGCACTCATGCTATTTACAGTAGTGACAACATATGGTAACTCTATCATGCACTATTTCCACTGCTGTCCACACTCTCTCTTTGCCCATAACCTGCCTTGTTCTCACCCCATTCAATGCTCAGTTAATGGGGTTTGTAAATCTGGGTGCACTCTATATGCCGGTTTGCCAAAATCAGATCTAGTGTAATTAAGAATTTATCTTCAGAAAAATTTTCACGTCTCACGTTATGAAACAGTATTTCTTAATTATAGTTCCAAAGTAGAGGCTAATGTGACAAACAAAAGATTTTAGTTACTCACCAAGACTTGATTCACTTTGCTCTTTATAAAAGTGTTGGGAAGTCCATTGTGATTGCACTGCATGGAACATGCTATGATAGAAGGTATGTTTTTAATCAATTACATTGATATGACTAAAATGCCTTTGTTACTCCTCATTTCTACGGATGTTAAATATCTCTGGAGCTTATTTTTTTGTGGTTTCTTTTACATAGATTAGTGACTGGGAAACTGTGATTTTTCACAGTTGAACTGAATTTCAGCTCCTGTTGACAGATCCCCCTCCCCCCCATTTCCTAAGCAAAAGGTTCAGTGTAAAGGACTTCCAGTAGCAGATGTTATCATACTCAGGAAATACTGCCTCTTGAGAAGGGAACTATTATTTATGTCAAGATCCCAAAGCATGTAATGAACTCTTGAAATGACTGTACTTCTTTCGTAACCTCAATCTGAACTCTGGATGTAAAGGTAAACTCTGTAGAACTGAGCTAAAGCAGAGAAGACATACTTTACTGTTGAAGCTGTCCTTTGGAATTATCTGCATCTGAAGTGCAGTCCTTGTTTGTCTAGTAGGCATAGGAAGAAGTTTCCAGGGAGACTTAGGTACTATTTTTCTCTAAATATATTTGGCTGTAGTATTCATGGGTTCTAGTAGCTTTTTTTTTTTTTGGTCAGGTTGTGATAAGAACTATCCAAACATATCATATGTGAGCATTTAAGACCACATACATCATTTTTTTGGATGTGACATGTTGGAAATCTATGAAAATTGTTGGACCTTGGGAACCTCATTTTAGCTACGTGTTTTCATGTATTCACTTAGAATTAGGATTATGAAAATAATGTCATCGTTCTTTCCCTCAGCCATCTGTAAGTTTTCATGTGCCAGAAATATGATGTGATATGATGTCATCCACTAACTAGAATATTTCTGAAATATTGAACATGGGATTCTCAGTCTAGTCCTTATGACCACCCTCAAGCTGGTTTAGTTTTTAAGCTCTTCAGAATAAATATGCAGGATATATATTTGTGTGCATTGGACCTAAGAACTAGATTAATATTTGCAAATATCCTTCCTATTCATCTCTCCGTGCCAGTCCAGGGTACCATCGGGTTGTCAATCCCCTTCAGCAGCTGAGGACTGAAAACTAAAAGTCTTTGCTGACAGGCTATAGCCACTCCCCCTTGAGACAGCTCTCCAGTCTTCAGTCCTCAGCAGCTGAACAGGACGTGGAAAGCTGACAGGCTCTCTAACCAGTTGCAGCAAGTCTCTTAAATAGCAGACTTCTGAGGAGGATTGGCTCTAGCAGAGCTATAAACCTTTCTCTTATATATAATATACCTCTTCCCTTGTGTTTTTTTTTTTCAATTAAGCTAATTGAAAACAGAAAACAAAAAAAAAGAGAGTTAAAACGAAAGGGGTAACTCCTCCGTGGAGGTCCGATTTCGGCAGCGTTCACAGAGGCAGAGCCTGTCTCCTACGGTGAGTCGCTCCGTTTTTGCAGGGGAATTATTCCTGGGAGCCCCAGGTTCATCTCTCCTATTGTCTGCAGAAGCGCTTCTTAGTTTCCCGCTAGCAGCGGGATCCGGAGCATTGGGGCCGTTCAGGACTGCAATCAGGTCAGTTGTTCTTCTTGGGCGGCAGGTAGTTTGGCGTGTGTGTTTGTGTGCCGGGGGAGTTTAGTTTCGTTCAGTTTTTGGATGCGGTTCTGCCGGTGGTTTTGAGTTGTCGGGTGCAGCTTTTCAGAGACGTTTCCGTTTAACGGGAGAGATGGATAGCAAAATGGAGGCACAGAAGCCTATCAGCATGGTAGATCAGGCGGGAACGGCGGCCATTTTAGAGGAGACCGCTGTTTCTCCCGCGGGCAAGCACAAGCAAGGGAAGAGGAAAACTAAGTCTGTGAGAGACAATTCATCTGATTTAAAGGAGCAGCGCAAGGTTCCTGAGGCTCAGGAATCGTTGGCTGCCTTATTTTCCCCGGAGTTTATTCTAGCCCTCCATAGAGCTTATACTTTGAAAGTGTCCCAGGTCAGCAGAGATCCCTTGTCTTCCAGTATTAGGGATGGGGGTCTCTTAGGGGATCCTAAGTCAGACCCTGGAGAGGGGTCCTCCCGTGCAGGTGCAGGCTTAGCTACTGTCATGGAAGGCTTAGAGCAGCAGCTCCTGGAGCCTCAGAAGAGAGATGACACTGAGGAATTTTCTGAGGCCAGTTTTGATCCGTGGTCAGCTGAGCTGGAGGAGAGCGAGCTGTCACCGGGCGAGGATCCGAATCTCTTTCGCGTTTTCCGCAAAGAAGAATTAGGGGCACTGATTGGGCAGTCTTTGGCGGCCTTGAATATCCTTCTTCCGGCGGTGGAGCAAGAGCCACTGGAGGATCCTTTGTTGCAAGGTTATAAAGCAGAGCAACTTTGTTTTCCACTCCACTGGGTTATAGAGTCTGAATGGGAGTATCCGGAGGCTTCTCTAAGGGGAGGTCGTGCTCTGGGTCGTCTTTATCCAATTCCGCAAGAAGAGAAGGAATTACTGAAGATGCCTAAGGTGGATGCGCTTGCATCTGCGGTGACAAAGAAGACTACGATCCCAGTAGAGGGCGGAGCTGCGCTGAAGGGACCTGCAAGATCGCAAGCTGGAGGGTTTGCTTAAGCAAGCTTTCGATTCCTGTGCGCTGGCGCTTCAGGATTCTATTTGTGGAGCATATGTTTCTAGAGCATCGATTTGTTGGCTCCAGGGGGGATTGCCTTCCGATACTACAGGAGAATCCCCCGCAGAGGGAGCAAAATTGGAATCGGCGGTGGCCTATCAGGCAGATGCCTTTTATGACTTGATTCGTATTTCGGCTAAGGCAATGGCATCCTTGATCGGGGCTAAACGGTTCCTTTGGCTAAGGAATTGGTCGGCCGACGCCTCCTCGAAGGCACAGCTCAGTAAGCTTCCTTATACGGGCAAGCTGCTGTTTGGGGAGGCCTTAAAGAAGATAGTTAAGGATTTGGGGGATTCCAAAGGAGGGCATTTGCCGGAGGATCGCCCTAAGGCTCTCAAGCAATCGTCTACGCAGCGTGGGCTAGGAAAGGATTTTCGTAGATTTCGGGGAGCGCGTTTTTCTCCCTATCCCAGGGGACGTTTTGTTCTTAGGGCTCAGCCTTTTCGTGGAATCAGAGGTTTTGGTAGAGGCTATTTCTCCGCTCAGCAATCAGCTCCCAAAAAGCCGCAATGAAGGTCAGCTGGTCCAGGTAGAGATACCGGTAGGGGGGCACTTACAGGGGTTTCTCTCTGCCTGGACCACAATAACTACAGACCAGTGGGTGCTGGAAATCATCCGAGATGGGTATGCACTGGATTTCGCCCAGCCGCTTCAGGAGGCCTTCTTGGTGTCACCTTGTGGTCTCGGAACCAAAAAACAAGCGGTAGAAGACACGCTACTTCGCTTAGTGCAGCTGGAGGCGGTTGTTCCGGTTCCTTCAGACCAATTAGGCTCCGGTCGATACTCTATTTATTTTGTGGTTCCCAAGAAAGAGGGCTCCTTTCGTCCGATTCTGGACCTCAAACACGTCAACCGGGCTTTGAGAGTTCCACATTTTCGGATGGAGACGCTAAGGTCAGTGATTGGGTCCGTCCGTTCGTCCGGGAGAGTTCCTCTCATCCATAGATCTCACGGAAGCTTATCTGCATATCCCGATCAGACCAGATCATCAGCGTTTTTTAAGGTTTGCGGTTCCTGCGGGACATTTTCAGTTCCGAGCATTACCTTTCGGCTTGGCGACCGCTCCACGGATGTTTACGAAGGTCATAGTGGTCGTTGCCACAGCCTTGAGGATGGAAGGTATTCAGGTTCATCCCTATCTAGACAATTGGTTCATCAGGGACAGTTCTCGACAGGAGTCGGTCAAGGCTACCTCTCGAGTGGTTCAGCTCCTCGAGCAGCTCGGTTGGGTAATCAACCGTACAAAGAGTCAGCTACAACCCCAATCCCAGCTAGTGTATCTGGGAGCAGAGTTCGACACGGAGCGCGGATTAGTCTCCTTGCCGGAGAGCAGGGTATTAAAGATTTTGGCTCAAGTGAGAGCGTTTCTTCGATTCAAGGCTCCTTCGACGTGGAGGTATTTGCAGCTCTTGGGCTCCATGGCGGCGGCATTAGATCTGGTGCCCTGGGCCAGACGCATATGCGACCCTTGCAGCAGGCTTTGCTGTCCCGATGGTCTCCTCAGCTTCATCCATTGTCAAGAAAACTGAGCTGCTCGGACGTGGTGAGGGACAGTCTCACGTGGTGGCTCGATCCGGATCATCTTCAGGCAGGAGTGCCCTTAGCGCTTCCCGCTTGGATGTTAGTAACGACGGACGCCAGTTTATCTGGCTGGGGAGCCCATTGTCAGTCTCAGGTGGCTCAGGGGCTCTGGTCTTCAGAAGAGGCGTCTTTCTCGATCAGTCTTCTGGAGCTCAGGGCAGTTTGTTTGGCTCTGCTTTCATTCGCTCCGCTCCTTGAAAGGAGGGCGGTGCGGGTCTTCTCTGACAACGCAGTGACGGTATCGTACATCAATCGCCAGGGAGGCATGGGCAGTGCTCTGTTGTTGGCAGAGAGTCAAGCGTTGATGCTCTGGGCGGAAGGTCATCTGTCGGCTCTGTCAGCGGCGCATGTGGCCGTAAAGTAGAATGTTCAGGCTGATTATTTAAGTTGCCATGTTCTCGATCCCGGAGAGTGGGAGTTTGACGACAGGATTTTTCACAACATTACGAGGTGCTGGGGGTGGCCGGCGATGGATCTCATTGCCACGCACGGCAATGCAAAGGCATCACGGTTCTTCAGCAGGCGCAGAGAACGCATGTCCGAGGGTCTGGATGCCCTGGTGCAGCCGTGGCCGTTGGACAAGCTTCTTTACGTTTTTCCTCCGTGGCCGATGATCGGTCGAGTGGTTCAGTGTATAACTCTTCACAGGGGGAAGGTGATTCTCATTGCACCGAACTGGCCCAGACGGCCGTGGTATGCGGATCTGAGACGGCTTCTCGTGGATTCCACTTGGCGGTTTCCGACTCGGGGCTGTCTGCTGAAGCAGGGTCCCGTTCTCATGCCATAGGTGGATCGCTTCTTGCTTACGGCTTGGCTCTTGAAAGGGAGCGGTTGAGATGCAAGAGCTACTCGTCGGCGGTGGTGCACACTATGTTGCTGTCTAGGAGAAGGTCGACTTCTTTAGCATATGTTCATGTTTGGCGAGTGTTTGAGTCTTGGTGTACAGACCGTAGCGTTCATCCATTTGCGGCAGCCTTGCCCGAGATTTTGGCTTTTCTTCAGGAGGGCTTGCAGAAAGGTTTGGCTCTTAACACCTTGAAGGTGCAGGTGGCTGCCCTAGCGTGCTATAGAGGGACAGTGCAAGGTAGGAGGTTATCTCATTCAGATGTGGTGCGTTTTCTCAGAGCGGTGAAGATTCTCCGGCCACCGGTACGGCAGGTGGTGCCGGCTTGGGATTTAAATCTGGTGCTGGAAGCTCTGACTCGGCCTCCTTTTGAGTCAGCTTCGACGGGGGGCTTGAGAGAGTTTTCATGGAAAACCGCATTTCTGGAGGCCTTATGTTCAGCGCGGAGAATCTCTGATCTTCAGGCCCTTTCTTGTAGGGAGCAGTATCTGCAGTTTTTGCCGGAACGACTACTTCTGCGTCCAGTGCCTTCTTTCCTTCCTAAGGTGGTGTCTCCGTTCCACATTAATCAGTCGGTTGCTCTCCCCACTTTTGCGGATTTGCAAGGGTCGCGAATGGATCGATCCTTACGGAAGTTGGATCTGAGGCGAGTCTTGAAGAGCTATCTGAAGATTACGAAACCTTCTAGGAGGTCGAACAGGTTGTTTGTTCTGTTTGGAGGGCCTCGGAAGGGACAAGCTGCTTCTAAGGCGTCAATTGCTCGTTGGGTGAAGCAAGCTGTGGTGGCAGCTTATGTAGCGGGAGGTAAATCGCCTCCGGTAGGTCTCAAGGCTCATTCTACGCGGGGTCAAGCGGCTTCTTGGGCGGAGTTAGCCTTAGTTCCACCGGTGGATATCTGTAGAGCCGCGATGTGGTCTTCTCTGCATACGTTTACGAAGCATTATAGGTTGGATGTACAGGCCAGGGAGGATGCGAGAGTAGGGGACCTCTGCCATTGTGGGGGGGGCTCACGGGTCCCTCCTGTTTTTAGGCACTGCTTTGGTACTGCCCGATGGTACCCTGGACTGGCCCAGAGAGATGAATAGGAAGGAGAAATTAGACCTTACCTGCTAATTGTCTTTCCTTGAATTCTCTCCGGGCCAGTCCAGGGACCTCCCTTACTTTTTGCAGAGTCCGCGAGTAGGTTCTTCTGGTGTTCCGCATACGCAAGTCCCACGAGGCTACTGGGTTCTCTAGTGACGGTGGTACTTGGGGCTCCCTTCGGGGTAATTGGATTTTGAAAAAAAACAAAACAAGAGATTTTGATACGGTGACGTCGGCTATGATTGTACCTCCATACAAGGGAAGGGGTATGTTCTATTCCTTACAAGCGCGGTCGATAGCGGGTACGTTTATGGTTTCTTTTTGTCGACAATGTCGTTTCTATATCAGGTTGATGTTCTGTTATGCTGCTTGGATACAATAGACTGGAGAGCTGTCTCAAGGGAGAGTGTCTATAGCCTGTCAGCAAAGACTTTTAGTTTTCAGTCCTCAGCTGCTGAAGGGGATTGACAACCCGATGGTACCCTGGACTGGCCCGGAGAGGATTCAAGGAAAAACAATTAGCAGGTAAGGTCTAATTTCTCCATAATGAATACATATGATAAACCAAACTGGTTGGAGTGGGACAGGAGGAAGATAGGAAAAAGAATGACTACCTGTATTAAACTGTTAAAATGCAGTAGTAAGCAGTGTTACATAAAGCCGAATTATTATTTTGGTAAGTGTACAGTGCTCATTAATAAATATGTAACTTACCGATCCTACAGTTTGATGTGATTGTGGCTACTGCCACAATATATGCCCCTTACCAATGGCTTCTCAGCAAACTGCACCCTGCAGTCCCGGGGCCCAAACCCTTTTCATACTGTTCTTTACTTTTGCTGTTCTTCTCTCCCCAGCTCCGGTCTTACTCTGACTCTGTTTCTGGTACTCTCTCATCTGCAGTATAATGCCATTCCCCTTCCCACTTTTCGCCAACCATTACCATACTCCGCTCCTTGTTGCTGCTGCCCAGTTGTGGTGCTTTTTTGTTAGTTCTAGGCAATATGACCCGACAAAGATTCTGCAGGGTATTAATGGGGATGGAGTAATAATTATTGGTTATGGAAAGGAATTGGGAAGATTGGATCGACATGGAGGTAATTTTATAACATCATTAACGTTGCATGCATGGCAGCTTACATGCATTAATGGGCTTTATAAAATATCAACTGATGGAAAATTGTACATGTTGACATGATGGTTTGTACTTTGCCATTTGGCTTAGCTGGTGGCACGTTCTGGAAGTGGAGGAGTGGCCTAGTGGTTGGGGCAAGGTACTTCAAGCCGGAAGGTCGGGGGTTCAAATCCCACTAGAGGACAGCAACCTTGGGCCGGAAGGACTGGGGTTTCTAGTCCCACAGGTGCTCCTTGTGGTCTTGGGCAAGCCACTTAACCCTCCATAGCCCATGTTCCCTGTAAAATAGTTATCTCCAAGTTATAATGCCCTGTTCAATGTAATTTCAGTTTGTTCAATGTAAACCGCACTGATGCAGAATAGCGCGGTATATAAGAGAATGTAAAATAAATAAAAATAAAAATAAATAAATCTCACAAGTGCACTTGTTTGATTATGAAATACCTTAATTTACACACATACTTGCATAGTTTACACATGTTGGCTGGTATAAATTCTGCACCTGCTTTTAAGGAGTAATCTCTGACACTTGTGTTAGTATTTTATAAAGACAAGTAGATGTCTACATGTCTTTATAAAAATGGCTCAGAATTGGCATGTTTGGGCTGCCTTAACCTAGGTGCTCCGTTTTGAAATATCCCTCAGAGAGGGCGGGAAGAGATGTGTGAGGTTGGAGAAAACTATTTTTTTTTAAGTGCCTTCAAGTCAGTCCTGACTCCTGGTGACCCAGAAGCTCCTGGGTTTTCTTTTTTTTTCTTTTTTTTATTTATGTAATTTTCAAAAACATAACAAGAAAGGTAAAACACCAATTCTTGAAGAAATAGAAAGGCAAAGAGAAATAATCCCCACAACCAGGAATCAATAAAGGAAAATGTCATTACATACACAAAATTGCCTATTCTCTCTAGCCCACAATGGGGGGAGATCCATTAGAAATTATACACAATACAAGAAGAAAAATGCAAGCAGTCTAAGCACAGAGCCTAACTCAGTGAGCCAGAGGGATCTCCTGACTCTTAGCATTAATGAACGCCAACAACTGGGAGGGCTCAAAGAAAATATAAGAAAAAGATTGGAATTTCACCAAATACTTGCAAGGGTGTTTAAGAAAAAACAGCCCCCCCAGTTGTAGCACCCCCGGTCGAAGCAACAAGAACTCTCTACGACGCTTTTGCGTTTCTCTTGATAAATCAGGGTATATGCGGACTGATAAACCTCGAAATAAAAGTTTTTGCTTCTGGAAAAACAATTTCAAAAGCCATTCTTTGTCGGATAACAGGGCAAAGGTAATCAACAGTGTAGATGAAACTTGAGACTCTAAACCAGAATTTTCTATAACATCTGTAAGATTTAATATATCCCCCTGACTCCGGTTCTCCCCCAACTCATTATGAGCCAAAGCCCGTTTAGCAGTAGGCAAGTAATAAATTTTTACCAAGGGGGGAACTAACTCAGGGGAAACCCCAAGTATCTCCACGAGATATTTAACAAACATATCACGAGGGAAAATGGAAGGTACCTTAGGAAAATTAATAATTCTCAAATTATTCACTCGAGTCAGATTGTCTAAATGCTCAATCTTCGTCTGTAAAGACATAACACTTTTCCTATGTCCGTCCGAATATTCTTCCAAACTTGCAACCTTGCTAGAAACAGCAATATGCTCCGTTTGGAGCGTGGAGACTTTCCCTTCCAACTCAGTCAATGTAACTGCAGATGAGTCCACCTTATTAGCCAACAAAGAAACTTGTGGAAGCAAAGCCTTACCAAGGGAAACAATCGCGTTCCAGATGGATTCCAACGTGAAGTTCTGTGGCTTCTGTAGAGAAAAAACTTCCCCGGAACAAAGAAGGGGTGCAGAAGGCTCCATTAACGCACCAGGTCGGTCACCACTCAAAGAGAGAGACAGCTGCTCCAACTGTGTCTCTCCCGACACCGCCGTGGATCTTCGGGAGCCCAGATCACCAGAGGGCTCCGTTCCCGACTCAGTAGACACAGCCCAACCTGACCCTCGTAAGCACTTCCCCACCCCCACATCAGAGGGAGGAGACACTAGCTCCAGGAAGCCAGAAGGCAAGGGCTGGGTATGAGTCGACGGAGGTGCAGGGCTCAATACGGGGGAGACAGATGAAAACGACGCAGACGCCGGGCACTCCGACTCCGGTGAGTCTTCAAGCCGTATAGCTCCTCCCATTCGCTCCGAAGCCCGAGTGGTGCGGACAAGAAAAGGATCCAGAGGGCCCAATACTGAAGGTAAATTTGGCGTAGAGGTACCAACGGACTGAGAGGGCAACGGCCCTGTCTTCCCCTTACGCTTTCTCCCCATTCACACCGCTACCACGCAACACAGACTGCTGCTGTAGCCATCTTGGAAACGCCCCCTAGCCGCTCCTGGGTTTTCTTGGCAGTGTCACCGGAAGTAGATTGCCAGGCCTTTCTTCTGAGGCAATGGAGGGTTAAGTGACTTGCCCAAGGCCACAAGGAGAGCTAGTGGGAATTGAACCCTGGTTGCTTGGTTACCAAGCCAGTGTTCTAACCACTAGTCTACTCCTCCACTCCGGAGAAAACTATAGTGAGAGCAAAAAGAATAAGGAAGGCAGTCTAAAAGTATGATCAAAATAGTAAGCAGTATTGTCAAGTCTGAGCTAAGCTGATGTTTTGAGGGTTTTAAGTGATACTTGTACTCAGAAAGTCCTTTTTTTCCCTTTGGATTTTACTGGTTTACAAATTACTCATACAGTGCTGTACCAGTAGGGGTTAATTATTTTGTCATCAGAAATATGCCTGACACAGTTTAATTGCACATTAAATTACCATATTGGGTATTCAAAAACTGTAGTAATTAATATGCTCCTTGTACAATTACTAACTTTCCATCAAATGAGGTTTAAAATATATGGTGATCTCAAATGGAATGCATTTGCATTTGAAACTCAGTTGAGAATATATTTCAAACTCATTGGACAGAAAGTTTTAATGAGCACTGTAATTTATTTTGTAGTAATTATTAAGCCACTGCATGATATCTTGTGAGAGTGTGTGATGTTAGTAACTGAAACTGATATGACTACATAATTTTGTCTAGAAGATTAAGTAGTATTGTAAGATTTGCCAGAGGATTTATGTGATAATTGAACTTATTTTAATAGATTTATTGCAAAATTATTTTGTTGTCTTCTGTAATATATGGCCTGGAAATGTATATCTGTGTGGATCACCTAGTATGAGTATGCATTGAATTAAGTCACCAACTACCTCAGTAGGAATAGCACTAGAACTGCCCTTGAGCAGAGCTAGTGTTTCCGTCGGCAGTAGAGACAACCAGCTAGGAGCTAAATATCTTTATTTGTTTATCAGTGTATGGCTAAGTCTTCTAGCAGAGTACTGCACAGCAAGGGTGGGATGTACAAAGAGGTTGCTCTCATTTTGTGCCTTTGGGGAACAGTGCTAAGTATATAAAAGATGAAGGTTCTAAAATCTTGATTCCTGCATACTTCATAAAGTTTTCAAGGTTAGAAGTGAGAGTGTTAATTCACCAGATGCTGGGTACTGTTTCACATGAACTGCTGCTCTGGGAAAGCAGTGCATTACCAAGGATATGCTCTGATGGCATTAATGACTTTTACTTGCTGATGCTTTTTACATATTGGGCCCCAGCCTAAGTGTTTTCATATGTGTTTGACTCGTATACAGACAAAAGAGATGACTCCTGGGGGTAGTGGCTCTCCAGATAGGTTTGTTTTGTGCATTCCATGATGAGAATGAGATCGTATCAAACATACCCTGGCTTGCAAGTAAGGTTAAATGTCTCAAATGTGCTGTTAGTGCTTGCCTTAATAATTGCACTGTGCCAAAGAGAACATCCTTCTGTGGATCATAAGATGTAATATACAGGTAGAGTAAGGCACAAAATGTCCCTCTGTCTTTAGAATGAGGGAATTTCTGGAACCCCTGCTTCTAGTTTGTGCTGAGTAATAAAATGATGTAATAAAGGCTGGGCCTCAGTGTCCATCAAAGATAGTGAGTATTCCCTGTATATGTTTTGGAGAGAACTTTAAAAGGCCCTGTCAAACTGGGTGTGGGGAATTTGCCAGTGATTTGGCTGAGAGAGCTGTAAAACCCTTAGGGCAGTGTTTCCCAAATTGCTTCTTCTGATTTGACCTCATTTTAGCAGTTGAAAACATGTGACCCCAGATGATAACCAAAGCAAATGTCTGCTCTGCTTCTTTCCACATGTAACTGTGTGTATGTGTATAAATGAGGTGGAATGTGCTTGGTTGGGGGATGAGATGCAAATGAAATGTCTGAGTGAATGGCATGTGTATATGGGAAGTGGGTGTATGAGTAGTGATATGTGTATAAAGGGGAGGAGGTGTGTGAAAGTGGAAGGCAAATGGGTGGGGGATGTCTGCAGTCTGTTTCTTCACACCTATGTGCACTGTAGTCTCCCCTTCCCCATCCTTCTCCCTTTCCCCTTCCTTCTCTTTTTTTTTTCTTTAGGCCTTACATCAGTGGTCCCCAAACTTGGGGTTGGGACCCTAAATGAGGTCACATCAGTTGATGGGGTGAGATAAACATGGCCATTTCTCCTTTTCTTTGGACTTTCACTGTGACCTATGCCAAGTGATGGCCTGTGAGCCAGTGAACATTCATAGGCCCTTGTTCCCTTCTGTTAGATTGGAAACCAAGGCCAGCCCTAGGCATATTCAGGCATGTTGCCCACACATGGCCCTGTGCCGCGCCAACTGCACTGAAAAAAAATATCCCTCCAGATTCTAGACACTGCTGCTGCTGCATGATTGAATCAGCAATACTGTGGCGGCCAGAGCCGCTGCTACCCCTTATGGGGCTTGGAGCAAACCTTTCCAGCAGGGGACTCACCCATCCGTGACTCCCCCCTCTGTCCACACACCCCTCTTATCTGCCACTGCTGCCTCTCTCGAGGACATGCAACAGCACATAAAAAAGGCATCGTGGTACCGGTGCTACCTTCTTTTCCGGCACCTCAGTGCCATTTGTACTTACACTTCTGGCACCTCCGATGAATCAGAGGCAAGCAGAAGCGGAAGCACAAATGGCACTGCGGCACTGGAAAAGAAGGTAATTTTGGCCCCATGGTGTCATTTTTATGTGTTGCCTGCTGCTCAACATCTAGGAGAGGGGTGGCAGCAGCAGGAATAGGCGTGGGGGCAGTAGCAGGGCCACTGTTACCAATGGGCAGTGGGGCAGCTGGGCTCCTGTTGTGCAGGGGCCCAGGGCAGCTACCTCTTTTGCACATAGGTAAAAGTGGCCCTGGTGGCAGCAGTAAGTTCAACACAGCGCGGGGCCTCCAGAGCAGCAGCTTGCAGCTGGGGAGAAGGAAGCTGTGGCGATGGAGCGATAGAGTGATAGAGTCAGCACTCTTGTGCTTAGCATCTGCGGCCAGACCGGCATCCCTGGGAGAGGAAGAGGAGCCGGCGGCCGTGGTGGAGAGGCTGACCATGCCAGGTGGGAGAAGCCCATGATGTGCCTTTCAGTGGCAGCTGAACCCCAGCCGGATATCTGTCTGGCCGCAGAAATTAACAAATTAAAATGCTGCTGTCCTGAAGAGATGATCTATTGACTATCTAAGATGGTGGAAGGAAGTTCTGTATGGAAGGGGGAGTTGGATTAGAGGAGACACATTACACAGGATCGTATGGCAAGGGAAGGGAAAACACAGTAGAGTACTGAAAGGATAGAAGAGACGGAGAAGAAGAGGAGATATTGGACATGGGGAGGTCATAGGGATAGGAAGAGAGAGGGAGGGGATGCTTGACACAGGGGAAGAGGTAATAGGGAGATGGGGGTATAGGCAGATGGACATGAGAGAGAATTTGAGAGATGGAGAAGAGAATGATGCTGGACACAGGGAAGGTGGGGATAGGGAGATGGCAAGGAGATGCTTGACATAGGGTGGGTCATAGGGAGGTGGAGGGAGATGCTGGACATTGGGAGAGATGAAAGGGAGGAAAGATACTGGACATTCTGCATATCAAGATATAGTGGAGATGCTAGACACAGGAGCGGGGCCAAAGAGCTACAGGGAGGTAAAACTGGACTTGAGAAGAAATAAGGGAGAATGGAGTACAGATGCTAGACATGGGAGAAAATATGGAGAAGGACAGAAATTCTGGACACAGATAGAAAGAAGAGAGATTTTGGATATGGTGGGGAGATATGGTGTAAGAGAGAGACAGAAATGCTGGAAATGCTGAACGGGGAGAGAGAGCGAGGGACAGATACTAGATGTGGCAATCTGGACAGTGGGGAAAGAGGGAGAGGGGAGATGCTAGACACAGCAGGGAAGAGAGAAAGGGGAGAATTAGTGATAGACTAGGGAATAAGAGGCTCAAGAAAGAAAGAGATTGGGAATGGGTGATTTGGGGTTAAGGATGAAAAGTACTAGATTGAGGATATTATGATAAGGAGAGAAATTTGAGTCCATAGAGAGATTAAAAAAAATAATTTGAAGAAAGCTGAAAAGTAAAAGATCAATGTAAGAGATGGATGTGCAGGAGAGAAGTAGCAGATGGACTCGAGAACCTGGAAAGAGTTAAGAGAAGATGCAGAAATGTGGAAACCAGAGACTGGAAACAATGCAATTAGAAAAATAAAATGGCCAGATGATTAAGATAGAAAAAAGTATTTTATTTTCAGTTTAATGATTGCAATAGATTAGGAGAGAGGGATATTAAAAGGCTGTGACGTAGATGTACGTAGAAGTACTCTCTTTTTCAGAAAATTGTAAGGAAGCCGGTGTGATTTGCCTACTCCAGAAGGGTCTCATCTGCCTTGAATTTGTGGATTCTTCTGGCACAAAGCAGGAGCCGAAGGTATACCTGCTCCTTCATAGGATGCAAAAATCCACTACTGTCTTCCCGTTTCTGGATGTGATCAAGGATATGATTGGGTTGGAGTGGGACTCCCAACATAAAGGGTGAAGGGTGTGTAAGAAGATCTCTGCTGTTTCAGAGGAGTGCGTTGAGTGGTTTGGCATTTCCAGAGTGCCCTGGGGAGCCAATATGGTCCGCAATGGTCCCATGGGTCACTGATATGGTCTGTGTTTGGCGTGTGTGCAGGTGTAACCATCTCTGTGAATGTAGCAGGTCACAGGGGTCTACGCACCCTGCCCATGTGCTACCTCTTAGGTATGTGCCACACTGGGGCACAACTGCCTATGTGTGTGTGTTGCTTCCTGTTGAGGGAACAGTGGAAGGATGGTCATCTTGACCTCACATGTGCCCTTGCTTGCAGCAATGTGTCTGTTGAGCAGCTACAGTACTGCGTTTCCTGTTCATTACATTCTGCATGTGTGTCGCTGTAGGCAGGGTTTAGGTGTGGTGTACCACTGTCTCATGATGTGCCAGGCACTTTGTTTCATGTACCTGATTACATCCATTGCTGGCAGGGATCTGCGGTCTCTTTGAGGCCAGACCTTGATTTGCAGGATAGTATGGAGGTGTAGTCTAATGGTTAGGGCATTGGCTCCATAAGTGATGGACAAGGGTTTGATTCCCACATGTTCTCTTTGTGGCTGTGGGATAGGCAGTTCATTTGGATGGCAATAAAAGACCAGGGTCAACTTTGACTGGCGGACACACACTCGTATGCTTTTTGATGTATTCCGGAGCACATTGGATCAGAGCATATGCTATTTGTGATCATGGCCTTCTGAGAGTATGCCGTTATTGACTCTGCTGCAGGCCGTTGCAGAGGGTCTGACATGCTTGCACTGCAGATGTATGCCACCTGAGTCAAGGTGTAGCCTAATGGTTCAAGCAGTGGCTTGGGAACCAAGAGACAGGGGTTTGATTCCTACTAGCGCTCCTTGTGTGACTGGTGGGAGCATTTTACAGAGGTTTTTTATGTGTGTATAATCCTTCACAGTATGATCTCTACTCCTTATGGCTTTGGGCAGGTAACTTAACCCTCCGTTGCCTCAGCATAATCCAAGCTGTTTGTAATGTACTTCACCATGTTAATGCTTCAATGTTAACCGCTATGACGGAGATGATAAAGCGGTATCCTGAAAACCATTTGTGTAACGAAATATCAAATATTCATAGCACACATGATTCGAGTCTTTGATCATCACTGCGACTGCACAGCTTCGATTCCATCACCGCAATGCATAGCAGCTCCCACATCCTATCCCTGGGATGGCTACCTGCAGGGCTAATCACACTTCCTTAACTGCTCCATATGACCAGTGTGAGCACCTCTTCTTCCATTGTATGCACATTTGTCTTGAGAGCTGTATGGTGATTGGGAGACTGTGCCAGCTGTGTGACCAACATAACTGGTCTTGTGGATTCCACTTGGCACGGGCACGCTTTTGTCCAACACACTATGACTTCCTTGGTACTGTCAGTTCTGGTACATCGGTGCTGCAATCCCATACCACCCTCTCATCTACCGCCATCCTTCTGTCAGCACATCTGTCTGCCTCTGTCGGCTATGTGCTATGATGTATTCTCCTAACAGCTGGAAATGAGGTGGCACTTCCTCATTTCAATGTATCCCACATGCCTCTCCTGTGACTGATCGGCATATCATCAGTCCTGCTCTGTCATCATTTTGATGCAACTAAAAAATAAAGCTAATCCTATTAAATAACAGGAGAGCAAAAACACATATCAAAAATAGAATCAAATGTCAGAAAAGTCCGTTATACAAGGGGGAAAGTGAAAACCCTCCAAACAGCGGGCCGTTCCTTTTTAATCTTTAATTCAGTGATGTGTTGAAGTGAAAAAATTTGTGATTTGTATCAAATATCCAAAAAAGCCATAAGTGCTAAGATGTATCACAATGTAAATTTTATACTTAGCTGGCAATTGGAAAATCACAAAAGGATCAATGGAATGGAGACTGAAAGCAAGCCAACTGGTGTGAAAATCAGTCCAGGAGAGCTAGCTAAGTATAAAATTTACATTGTGATACATCTTAGCACTTATAGCTTTTTTGGATATTTGATACAAACCACGAATGTTTTCACTTCAACAGATCACTGAATTAAAGATTAAAAAGAAACGGTCTGCTGTTTGGAGGGTTTTCACTTTCCCCCTTGTATAACGGACTTTTCCGACATTTGATTCTATTTTTGCTCTCCTGTTATTTAATAGGATTAGCTTTATTTTTTAGCTGATTCATTGTGCTAATTCAATTTTCGTCGTAATATAGATCCTTTTGATGCATACATCGTGGCAATTATGGCACCGCAGGGGGCACATCTTCCCCATTCTATGCTGCACACTGACATTACCACATTTTACATGGGCATCCCTCAATGCATCCGTACCGCTGCCTCCCACATGCTCATCCCACTTCCTGACTAACATGTAGGATGCCCACATATCTGTCAGGTCCATCAGCTCCCATCTGTCCTTCCATCCAGCACCTTTCCATTGACATTTTCCGGGGTTCCCTTTATCCAGTGTTAGGGTAGGTACTGTTTTTGGGCGTAAGGTGCATGCTTGGCACTTTAATGCCTGGTGTCCTGTTAGGGCGCAAGGGACCGCTTAGCGTGCGCTTACTGCTGGAACGCCTACTACCCGCCCGAACCTTTATCACATGCAAACACCCTTAACGCTGCCATTATTACTTAAAATCCACTGCTCCCTTAATGCTTTTTAGCAAACATACCCCTTAGAATACAATTTGCTCCCCATCTTTTGGTATTTCCTTGTAGAGTGAGAATATAAAACTTTACAATGTTGGTGCCAGAAACAGTTTCCAGAAGGATTCCTTTAAATGAACTGAATGGCTGAGGGACCGGTTTGAGCCAAATCATTTTTTCCATTTAATTTTGGTCAAACCACACCAGGAGGAAAGAGGGGGAGGGCAGACGAACCAGAGGCACTTTGGGTGTAGGAGAATGAGAAACACAAGGCACTTCATCAGTCATATGGAGACTTTTGACAAGCTTATCCCTGTCATCTTTTTACAAATCACATGGCTGATGATACCAGCAGCACCTGATTAGGAAAGTAAAAGCAGTCAGAACACAGCATCAATTTTTCTTTCCTGCATTGACAGACAGGTTCAGAGAGAAGGGTGCTAACTTCCAAAATTACTTTGCTGAATTGAAAAACGCTGGAAAAATACTGAAATTATCCAAAGATAAAGACGGGCTCTTAGAGATGCAGTACTGTAGGTGTGTGGAAGACACACAGAAGTGATTTTTAAACATCTCTAACCTTCTCTGGTTCCAGAAACAGGAGATAGTACTTACAGGAAAGGAACACAGAGGGAACAGTCAGAGCACATAGGCAAAGAAAGGTGCCAGTTTTCTATTACTACTACTATTACTTCTTCTCATTTCTAAAATGGTACCAGGAAAACATAATGCTATACTGACACACATAAGAGAATAAGAGACAGTCCCTGTTTTATTGAGTTTACCATCTAGTCTGATTTGAATCGCAGTGCTTGAGAGGGGTAGGCATGGAAATGATGGTAGAAGCAGAGGAAGGAAGTTAGTTGATGCTCCTGAGAGATCTAGGGTCAACAGCAGCGTTAGGATGAAGATCAGAGAAGGCAGTCTCTAATCTCCAGACGTCCACCAGCCAAGGTGGAGAGAGATTTCTTTTAGAAGAGAGCATCAACTGATTCAGCTTTCAGTGCAACTGTGCAAGACTATTTATTGTCTCCCATCTCCACAGAGGAGCAAAGGGAAAGTGTGGAGTAGGAAGCACACCCTAGTTGCTGGAGCAACTTTTGACTGATACAAATTCTGATGTTGGGAATTTCCAGCGGAAGCATCAGATGGCAAAAGTGTCATAGCTCAGAAGGGTCTGAAAACTGTTGTTAATACTAGCATGCTAGAAGGTGAGGAGATAGGAAGTGATACTACTAGAACCAAGAGCCCCTCACAGGTACAGCAGATAGTGGAAAGTATGAAGGGTGCTACTGGCCTTTCATCTGTTCAGATCTTGTCCACGGTTCCAGTGCAACAACAGCACTACTAGTCCCTATGGAAGTAGAGAGGAAGTCTTGTAAAACATCAGAGACGTGGAGGGATTTTAAAGTGCTTGAGGATCTGAGTAGTGCAGAGTGTATGTACTATCAGAGGACTTTGAGTTCTTCATGCCGTTCTTTGTGCCACTTTGTCCCTCTTTTGATTTTGTGGGGTCTTCATGCCACTTTTGAAGTCTTTGTATGCTGTTGCCTCTGCATAAAATGCCTGCCATAATGTTTTAAGCAAGTCCGATTTAACAATGAATGGAAAATCCCACTGTTAAAAGTGCAAAATTACTTTCCCCATTGACTTTAATGTACTTGAAGTTTAAAGATTGCCCAAACAGATGATTGATCCAAAGATGAAGTGAACTAACATTTTTTTAGCATGTACTTCTCTACTATATTGCCTTTATCAAATAGTTGCTTTTTGTTGGAAATTTTGCATAGGTGTCCTGTTTTGAAATTTGATCCAACCCAATTTGGAGGAAGACAGTTTGACAAGCTATTGGATTGGGTATGTCACTAATTGGCAGCTAGCTTTTGCTGGCAGTCCTTTTCTTAAAACCATCATCTCACAGTCACATGTAACAGAGCTTGTAGTTGTGCTGTTCACATAATTTAGAACAAATTACCTTTAAATGCCAGGGCTTTTCACAAGCTAGTAAAGACTTAGCCTTTGATGTTCCTGTTTAGGATCTCTTGGTCTGTAGTATTAATTATAACATAAATATTGTCTCTATCTTATTTTGTACAGAACAGAACTAAAGGTCCATCAAGCCCTGTTTCTAACAGTGGCCAATCCAAGTCACAAAACTCTACTAAGCTCCAAAAACGTAGCAGGACTCCATGGTCTCTTCCCCCCAACCCCCTCCAGGATAACCTGTGGCTTTCCTAAGTCTGCCTTAATGAAGGTTCATAGATGTATTCTCCAGGAATTTGTCCCAAACCTTTTTTTAAACCGAGTTACACTAACTGCTTTTATCACATCCTCTGGCAACAAATTTCAGAGCTTAATTATGTGGTGAGTGAAAAAATGTTCTCTGATTTGTTTTAATTTGATAGCACGCCCCTAATCTTTGTACTTTTTTTGAAAAAGTAAACTCATTTTGTGTTTTACCTCTTACACTTCATTCATGATTTTATAGATGTGCTTCTTATCTTCCCTTAGCCATATCGTCTCCAATTGGAAGATCTTTAACATCTTCAGCCTTTCCTCATAAGAGAGTTGTTCAACACCTTTATCATAATGGTTACCTTTCTCTATACCTTTTTTTCTTTATTTGACCATTTACATAATGCAAAGTACTAGAAAACAAGAAGCAAGATCAAATTTCCAAAAGTAGGAGCTATCCACAATATTAAATGTTTAGGGTGAGCTAAATAAGTAAATAAATAAATAAGTAAAACAAATCTACAACATCTTAGCCCCCAATATTGAGCCACTGTCCAAAGCACCAGCTGTTTATGCCAGTATGTATGCTCTCTCAATTAGCAATGTGAAATGGAGTTTCCTTGCTTTTGAATCTGTTGTATGGTTGCATATTGTCCCATGTTACATTCTGCTTCTCATATCTCTGCATCCTAGACGCATGATGTTACATAGTGGTAGACTTGCAAGAAGGCAAACAATTTGTTTTTGTTCCATCTCATATCGGGCATTCAGTTGTTGAAAAGAGTACATGGCCGTCTCCTTCTGCAAATAGGTCTTTTTATCAACCCCACTCCCTGTCTTGTTCAGTTTTAAAACAGTCCCTCTACTTTTGGAATACCAGTTAATCCTGCTGGGAAATCTCCATTGCCCTAGGGAGAGGGATCAATCCTGATCTATTAACTTTGCGTTCATGCAGCATTTTAAACTATTGCCCTGCTGCTGCCACTGACTTCATTACAATCCCTGTTTGTTCTTTTACCTTCTATCCATATTCTTCGTGTTTTGGTGGATAAGAAAAAGGGGACTATGTAGGGACACAAGCCCTTCCACTACTCCCATTGTGCATAGCTTGTACTCCCCCTTTTTCCATTCACCCAGATAACGCATTTGGCAAGCCATGCTGTAAATACGAAAATCTGGGATTCCCAAACACTCCCCCCCTTGGTCAATATCAATTTGGCCCATTGTAGCATAGGCCTCTGACCCCACCACAGAAATTTTTTCAACTGCAGTTTTTAATCTACATTTATCTTTCCGGGTCAGCTAGCAAGGTAAAGGCTTCCCTTCCAAAGAGAACATAAGAACATAGTCTGAATCAATATGGCATTTCCTAAGGGTCTATCAAGACCAGTATCCTGTTTCCAGCAGTGACCAATCCAGGTCACAAGTACCTGTCAGATTCTCAAAAAGAGTCAGTGGTAGTTCCTGCCACTGTTAGCTGCAGGTCATCCACATAATGGCATCCTTAATGTTAAGGGAAAACAGGGAGCTCAAGTTTTTTGGAATCCATACAGCTAGTATTTCATTTTCTCTTTTTCCAGTTGTGTGGACGGGTAACCAGACCTCCGCATTGAGAAATACAGACCTAGTGCCATTACTACTGATTTATTATAATTGATTTTCAATCTTCAAATTTACCAAAGTTATCTAATGTGTTCAAAACTATGGGCAGTTCTTTCAATGGGTTGCCAAAAAACAACCGAAACATCATCCGAAACATGCAGAACTTCAACATTACTTTACCAGTCACTGTCCCTTGATGGTCTGGGAGGGCATGAATTTTCATGGCTAGCTGTTCCAGCGATAGGACAAACAAAGGAGGTGAAAGAAGATTTCTCCAGGACCAAGCAGGAAGTCAGCCCTCACATATGGGTGACGTCGGCGCCGACGGAGCCCCCGTGCGGAGCAATTCCTGAGCTTTCAAGGAAAGCCTTTGGGAATGCAGCACGCATGCGCGGTCCCCTTCCCGCCCAAAGGTGCCATCTTGCTCAGTCTTCTTTTTTCCGCGGAGCCCAACGGACGTGAGTTCGTGTCACCCGGTAAAAAAAAAGTGATTTTCTATGGTTTTTTCGTGGTTTTACCCGGTTCGACGCCGGTTCCCCTTCCCGCCTGGGCCGGGTACACTGCTATCGAGCCCGGAGTTAGTTTTTCAGTTTTTGTCCTTTGAGACTAGCGTTAGCGCTTTTTTTGTGTGTTTCACTGGCAGCCCGGTCTTTTGACCTCGCAGGGGCCCTTTTTCCCCCGATGGCTGCCAGCGGGTTCAAGAAGTGTGATCGGTGCAAGAAACTTATGTCTCTCACCGACACACATGACTGCTGCCTCCGATGCCTCGATCCCGATCATGACCCGCTGGCCTGTGGTCCATGCGGCAAGATGTCGTTGAAGGCGCTGAGGAGCCGTCAACATCAGCATGAAAGAATCTTTTCTGACTCCGCGTCCGGCCGGGCCTGGACTTCTTCAGAGGCCTCGACATCTCGGGAGTCCGACCCCGAGCACCATCGAGGCTCCTTTGAGAGGGGGTCTCCTTGGGAACACAGAAGGAAGAAAAAGCTCGCGAGGGTGACGTTGGTGGACGCTCCTGGCTCCTCGAGGGCTAGGTCGCATAGCTCCGACCTCGGAGGTGGAGAGGCCTTTGAAGTTACCTCGTGTGGAGCCGGAGTCCCCGAGTCACGTGAGTGCAGTTGTCCTCGTGGACTCTCCCCCGGGGGAGCCGATGTCGGGCTCGACACTGTCGGGGCCCGAGTCAGGGGCTGCTGAGTCTCCTGAGCTCGGACTCAGGTTGACGGCCTTGGAGAGCAGCTTGGCTGCCTTCATGGAACAGCAGCGGGTGCTGATCGCCGGTCTGACCGGTGCATCTGCCCCGACCACCGGGACCTTGACATCCAAGTCGACCCCAGAGACCGAGCCGATCCTCGAGTCGATGAAGTCTCGAGTTGATCCTCAGTCAAGGTCCCCCTCAACCTCCCGTGTGAGGCCGAGGTCGTCGACGCCGATACTCTCGGCGTCGGGGCGGGTGGCATCAAAGCCCACATGGCCGGAGCCGCTCGATTCCTCCTCAGAGGAGTCGGATTGGGAGACAGAGGACGAGGAGTCCCCGGACACCTTCCGGACCCGGTGCGTCCCTTCGGACTTACCGGAGTCTGAGCCTCGGAGAAGGTCCCCCCCCGGAGGATACCTGGTTCTCGGAGTTCGTGAGGGACATGGCCAAAGCTTTGTCCTTCCCCGCGGATGCCGAGGAGGAGCCTCGAGCCGAAGTGCTTGATGCACTCCAGTACGACTCTCCGCCTAAAGAGGCCTTTACTGTACCGGTTCCTCCGATGCTGGAACGGCTGCTCTTTCGCATGTGGGAGGCACCGGCCTCGGCGCCGGTTCTTAGCAAATGGGTCGATTCCATCTATCGAGTCCATAAGAGTCCTAGGTTCCAGAAGGCACAGCTACCGCACCACTCCATGGTTGTGGAATTGGCCATGCATCGTCTGGAGAGTCAGAAGATGCACTCCTTGCTGCCCCCCGGCCGGGAGGCCCGGAACCTGGATGCCCTTGGTAGAAAGTGCTTCCAGGGCTCTATGCTGTCTTGCCGTGTCCAGACTTACCAGCTGGGGAAGAGAAACCACCAAGCAGGTACACAAGGACTGGCGACAATTCAATGCAGGTAAGAAGTCTTTTTTTTTTTTTTTTTTATTGCACCCCACAAAAGACTTCTTACCTGCACTGAATTGTCGCCAGTCCTTGTGTACCTGCTTGGTGTTTCTCTACATAGTGCGCAGATACTCATTGCTCTCTCTGGTATCGATCGCAGACTTACCAGCTGTACATGGGCATGTACCTCCGAGACCTGACGAAGGAAATTGCCGGGTTCTCCGCTGGCCTCTCTGAGGAACCTTTGCAGAGGTTCAAAGCTTTGTCCTCGGGGATTTGAGAATGCTCAGTTTATCTTTCGAGCAGCCTATGATGGCTTCGAGGCTTCGGCCCGGGTAGCCGCGGCTGGCATCGGTGCACGCCGTCAGGCATGGCTACAGTCATCAGATCTGGAGCCATGGGTACAGGACAAGTTGGTCGATGTCCCTTGCTGAGGTGAGAACCTTTTTGCCAAACCCATGGCTGAAAAGGCTGCAGAAATCGAGACTGAGACTCTCACCAGGACAAGGCTGTCCAGAAAGACTTTTGCCCCTTCTCAGAGAAAGAAGGGCTCGGGGAAGAAGCCCTTTTTCCTGAGGAAGGGTACTGCCTACAAATCCTACCCTCAATTCCATGCTTCTACAGCTCCCAAACAGGGCCAGCAGGCCAAGGGGCAGGGACATGGGCCCCGTAGGCAGAAAACCCCCAAGCCGCCAGCTCCGGCTCCTGCACGGCAGGGAGCGGGGTTTTGACTCTCACTGTATAGCCTCTCCTCCACAGCTGGCTCCACTCAGCACAGGAGGCCGGCTGACTCTATACGCCCACAGATGGTCAGCCATACCAGGGGATGCCTAGGTACAGAGCATAGTCCAGAAGGGCTTCTTGCTCCACTTCAACCAGTTACCCCCCTCCTATTTTCCAGGGGGGTAACTTGGTCTAATGAACAGAGTGGAACGGGTAAATGTAGATCGATTGTTTACGTTATCAGAATATAGAAAGACTAGGGGACATCCAATGAAGCTACAAGGTAAACTATTTAAGACTAATAAAAGAATATTTTTTCACTCAACGTGTAATCAAACTCTGGAATTTGTTACCGGAGGATGTAGTAAATGCTGTTAGTGTAGCTGGGTTTAAAAAAGGTTTGGACAAGTTCCTGGATGAAAGGTCCATAAACCATTATTAAGAAGGAACCCAGGATATCAATGCTTGACCCAGTACAAGCATGTGGAACCTGTGTCTTTTGGGGAAACTGCTAGGTACGTATGACCTAGATTGGCCACTGTTGGAAACAGGATACTGGGCTTGATGGACCTTGGTCTGACCCAGTATGGCATATCTTATGTTCTTATGTTCAAGACTTCCTCTTCACAGGAACCTCCTCCTTCAGGAATTGTCAACTCTTCTAAAGGAGCAAGCGGTGGAACCGGTGTCTCACCGCCTGAAAGGGCACGGCTTCTATTCCAGGTACTTTCTGGTACCAAAAAGGACAGGAGGCCTCAGGCCCATCCTAGACTTGCGAAATCTCAACAAGTTCCTGGAGAGGGAAAAGTTCAAGATGCTTACCCTTGGGATACTGCTGCCCTACCTCCAGCAGGGAGATTGGCTATGCTCCTTAGACCTAAAGGATGCTTATACTCACATTCTCATTCATCCAGTCCACAGACAATATCTCAGATTTGTAGTGGGAGGAAATCATTTTCAGTACAGGGTACTTCCCTTTGGCCTAACCTCTGCTCCCAGGGTTTTCACCAAGTGCCTGGCGGTGGTGGCGGCCTATCTCAGAAACCAGGGCATCATTGTCTTCCAATACCTGAATGACTGGCTCATCAGGGGTCAGTCTCCACAAGAGACCAGACAAGCCACCCTTCGCACTGTATCTCTTCTCCAGCATCTAGGCTTTGTCATAAACTTTGCAAAGTCCACTTTGCTCCCCTCACAGAACATAGAGTTCATGGGGCAAGACTAGATACCCTTCAGGCAAAGGCTTATTTGCCCGAGGGCAGGGCCCACAGGCTGATGGGCTTGGCCAAACAGTTCCAGAGCGGTTCTCTGGTCTCCACCAGACACTTCCTGAGGCTTGTTACGCCCTCACCACTCGCCTGCAGCTTAGAGGGGCGTGGTTGTATGAGGAACTTTCCCCTTTCAGCCTTAACTGACTAATTCCCCGCAATGTTTTCTGGGAAATTTAATTTAATTGCACTATATATGGGCTTCAGGTAGAAAGCTGTAGTCGGGCTCCTTGGGTAAGGCAATGACAGAAATTTATTGAGCACAAAAAAGGTTCATAAATACCACATTCAGGCATACTTCTCCAGGCTTCTTCAAAGTACAACAGGTTATAAGCAAAACAAAAACCCAAAACAAAAGTGGCAGCTTAAAGTATTCTTCAGCTCAGAAAAACATAGCCTTTAACAGCAAGACTACCAGCTTCCTTTAGCCTTGCTGGTTAAAGCACAAAACACAAAACAGGCTTTCTTCTGTAGCTGTTTGCCTTATTTTCCAGTCTCAAACCTTTCCAGGCTGTTTTCCAATTAACAAGCAAAACAAACGTTCCAAATGGGAACAAACTTTCAACGTGCAAGCAAAGTTCTATTCAGGTTTCTCAGGAAAATTCAAGAGTAAAAAGAAAGCTTTTTCCTCAGTTAATTTGGCTTCTTGCCGTCTCACTTCACAGGTAGCAGGTGGTTAACAAGCACAATTCACAACTCCAGCTTGTTCTTACGTCTTAGTAAAACTTCCCCTCTTTATCACGTGGGAATTTACAATCCATCTACCTGCTTCTTATGGTTACCTTTCTCTGGAGGGCTTCCTCTCAGGGCTGGCTTTCCTTCAACCCTTCTGTGGCTAAGGCTTGGCACAAAGAGCAATCCATGAGGGTGTCTTCCTCATTCAGCTTAGCATCAGGCTCTCCTAGTTGCATAGACTCTGACTCTCCTTCTGGCTCACCGGGCTCGGCTAACAGCCTCTCGTTAGAGCTGAGAGTGTCTCCTGCTCCTCTGCATTGCCCAGCATAAGTCAGGCTTCTCCTGCTCTGCTCAGCATTAATCAGGCTTCTTAGGCACGTACCTGTGCCTCAGCTTGTATCAGCTTCTCTCTCTCTCTCTTTCTCCTCTTCTTGCCTTTGCCTCTGCCCTTGCTTCTGGCATTCCTTCCACCCTCTCTCTTTCTCTTTCACTATAATCTAGCATAGGCTTATATCTCCAGGGTTCTAGCCCCACCTCCTCTCTTCCCAGGTGACGGAGATCACTCTGCTTTCTGGCACCTGAGTAATCAGGGAGCTTACTGACGTAAGGGTCTTGGACCTTAGGTCTGTTTTCACTCTCCCTTATTTCACTAGGGGAAACATGAAACCTGTTCCAGCTGAGGGCTTTCTGGTTCCTAGGTGAGGTCATGGCTTTGTTTCCCTGACCTTGCAAAAGGGGCCCTTTTACTAGGCTGAACTCTTTGCCTTTTTCCCTTTCCCCTAACTTAGGATAGGCTTCCTTACCACAGGCTCTTAGGTCAGATGGCATCCACGGTCAATGTAACTCCGAATGCCCATCTGCACATGCGGCCTGCTCAGTGGTGCCTCAGAGCTCAGTGGGTGCAAGCCACAGGAGACTTAAGAGACAGAGTAAGGGTGTCCAAACTACTAGTGGACTCCCTGCGGTGGTGGCTACATCTCCCAAACCTTGTCAGGGGAGTGCCTTTCCAAGTGCCGCCACACACACAGGTGCTGACAATCGATGCTTCCTTACAGGGTTGGGGGGCGCATTGCCAGGGTGCATCTACTCAGGGCCTCTGGTCTCCTTGGGAGGCAACACAGTGTCACCCAGCGTGGGACCCCACAGGTTAAGGCAGGGTACTACACTGAGGCCTTATCTTGAACTGGCCAGAAAAAGGATATAGAAAGCCTTGCTATGCTCTCTGGGAGTTGTAGTTCTTATAGACCAGCCAAGAAATGAGTTGCGGACGCGTGGTAAGGCTCAAAGACAGGATTTATTCCCCTTCCGGGAGGATTCTTTTTGTAATGAAAAACAAAGCAGATAAACCAACTTCGGGTACAAAAATAAAGAGACAAAATGTGAACAAAAACTGCTTCTTTTTTCAGCTTCTTTACACCAAATGAAAAGGTATTTTAGATAGTCCTTTTTCCAACAAACATAAACCCTTTCTCTGTTACTTCCACAGTTAGAAAGTTTCACAGCTCCTTTAACATAGAGAGGAGATCTCGTCTGCAATTGTGAGCGTACAATCCATGTATTCAACAGTGGGTTGGTCCCCCTGCACTTCACACTGCATGTCCTCACTCTCTGTTGCAAACAGTCTCTCTTTCAAATAGCTAGACGTGTTATTTAGCAGTCTCTCCCTATCACAAAGAGACTTCTTTTCTTCCTCTGTTAACGTATGTGAAGAACAATTACCGTATTCACTAGAGTTCCTTTCTTGAGAGCCCTTCAAATGCTGCCAATCATATGGGAAGTTCCTGCATTCAATTCTCTCTCTATTAGAGGTAATAAGCTTACCTTCTGGCTCTCTCAGCTTAGAGTTCCTCGGCACAGCTGAAGCTACCGGAGTGGAACAGGACGGCAATTCCTTACAGGTTTTCCCTTTTGGCTTTTCCCCAGGTACAAAGCTGTCTTCAGGACAGAAGACTTTATCCTTTCTGTCCCTGTAGCCTGGGTAATTGGCTTTTCCAGCCTGTCTCAGCCTGGCTTTAAAACTGCCTTCTCTGTTACCTTTTGTATAAGCGTTACTGTGTTCAAAGGTGTTTGTGCACTGCCTTCTATGGCAGACTCCTGGGTTTTCTCTCTCAGCCTTGGAGCTAAACCTTTCAGTTCTCCCAGCCCTCTCAGTGGCTCCGCTCCAACCCAGACTTCCAGCAGAATGTCCTGGGCTCCTGGGGTTCTCTGCCCTTTCAGAGTTCCTTGACTTCTCAGGAGTTTCTGCAGTTGCTGCTCGCTCTGCCTCTCTGCTAATTCCTGTAACTCCTGGGACTTCTCTGGCTTCCAGGATTTCTGTTGCTTCTGCTCTCTCAGCTCCGTCTAACCCGAACCTGAACTTGCACTCGCCCTTCCCTCTAACTCCAGGTGAGTGAGGTTTATTCATGTATGTCTCAACCCCGCCTCCTTTCAGCTGCTCCTCATTCCCTAATGATTCCTGAGCCTTCCTGCAGCTTGGGTGTGTTCTCAGAGCTCGAGACCTGGTTTGTTTATGTTGCCTATAGCAACTCCCTGTCATGTGCTTGTCTGAAGTGTCAGTGTCAGATCCACTATCTGTATTTCTACTTATTTCCATGGGCTCTGCTAGATCCACTTCGTGACAACAGCAGATCAATCTGTTGGAGTTGCGAGCTATCCGCTTGGCTCTACAGACTTTCTCTCATGTTCTCTCTCACCAGTCTGTCTTAGTTCAGACAGACAGTCAAGTGGCCATGTTCTTTGTGAACAAGCAGGGAGGCACAGGATCCAGGCTTCTGTGTCAGGAAGCACAAGCTCTTTGCTCCCTGGCAGTCAAACAAGGCATGTTTCTCAAAGCAGTTTTATCTACCTGGCCAGGAGAATTACCTAGCAGACAGGTTAAGCAGGATTCTACAGCCTCACAAATGGCACTTGAATCCACTAGTGGTCCAACAGATCTTTCTCAGATGGGGTCTTCCAACTATCGATCTCTTTGCGAGTCCACTGAACTGGCAGCTGCCCAGGTTCTGTTCCAGACAACCGCATCCTCTGAGAATAGCAGCGGATGCGTTTCTAATTTCTTGGTCTACGGGCCTACTGTATGCGTTTCCTCCCACGCCTCTAGTGGCCCGTACCTTGTTCAAGGTTCTTCGGGACAAGGCCTCGGTGATTCTGGTAGCCCCCAGATGGCCGAGGCAACCGTGGTTCCCACTCCTTCTGCAGTTGGTGGTGGACACTCCACGCCCTCTGGGGGTGCAACCCGATCTCCTGTCTCAGGACCAGGGATCTCTCCTGCACCCCAACCTCAAATCTTTCAATCTGATGGTCTGGCTGCTGAAAGGATAGTTCTAGCTCCCTTACTTCTACCTAAGGAAGTGGAAGAGGTGGTGTTGGCTTCTAGGAAGCAATCCACCTGGAAGTCTTATGCCCTCAAGTGGCGTAGGTTCTCCACCTGGTGTGCTCAGCGCCAGAAGGATCCTTTTTCATCCTGGTGCCGGTGGTGCTGCAGTATCTGCTTCACCTGTCGGACCTTGGCCTTCAATCCAACTCTGTTCGGGTCCACCTCAGTGCTCTATTGGCGCACCACTCACCGGTGGAGGGACAGTCTCTGTCGGGCCACCCCTTGGTGTCCCGCTTCCTCAAAGGCCTGCTTTTGCTCAAGCCTCTGGTTCGTCCACCAGCCACTGAGTGGGATTTGAATGTGGTCTTGCAGCAACTTACTCACCCACCATTTGAGCCGATGGCTACCTGTCATTTACGATTCCTTTCTTGGAAGGCGTTGTTCTTGGTAGCTCTTACCTCAGCCAGGCGTGTGAGTGAACTCCAAGCTCTGGTTTCTGATAGACCGTACACATGGTTCTATAGGAACAGGGTGTCTTATGGACTCATCCTAAGTTCCTTCCAAAGGTTGTCTCCTCCTTCCACCTCAATCAGGAGGTGGTTCTTCCAACTTTCTTTCCCAGGCCGCACGCCAGCTGGGCTGAAACAGTCTTGCATACCCTGGACTATAGAAGGGCGTTGGCCTTTTACATAGACCGTACGCAGGGGCATCGAAGGGCCGCTCAGCTCTTCGTATCTTTTGTCCCTAATAAACTGGGGTTACCTGTCTCCAAGCGTACGTTGTCCATTTGGGTGGCCGATTGTATCGCCTGGGCGTACAGGGCAGCCGGCCTGTCCTTGCAAGGTCGAGTCACGGCCCACCGTGTCAGGGCGAAAGCTGTGTTAGTAGCTCATCTCCGCTCTGTTCCGTTGGCAGACATCTGCCCGGACTCAACTTGGTCTTCAAGCCAGACTTTTGCGGCCCATTACTGCCTCGAGAGGGAGTCCCGAAGGGACAGTGCTTTCAGACAGGCAGTACTCCGTAATCTCTTTGAGGTTTAGGCAACTCCTACCCTCCGGCCCATGTGTTGGGATACCGTACTGGGGCGTTCTCAGAGAAGATTCTTATCACGGATGCTGAGGCTCTAGTGGGAGCTAATTTTTTCAGCTTTGGGTTCCCAGTAGCCTAGAGCTGGGGAGTCCCATATGTGATTACTGACTTACTACTCTTTCTCCAGGACCAAGCAGGAAGTCACCTGTAACAGGTGTTCTCCAGGAGCAGCAGGAATCAGTCCTCACGACCCTTCCTCCTCCCCTGGGAGTTGCAGTCATATACTTCATTTTTGTTTTTTGCTGTCTTTTAGCTATGTCATCAGACTAAGCAAGATGGCAACTTTGGGCGGGAAGGGGACCGCGTATACGCGCTGCATTCTCAAAGGCTTTCCTTGAAAGCTGGGGAAATGCTCCGCACGGGGGCTCCGTTGGCGCCGATGTCACCCATATGTGAGGACCGATTCCTGCTGCTCCTGGAGAACACCTGTTACAGGTAAGTAACTACTCCTATCCCTGTCGTGTGCCCCCTTCAAGCCGAAAAGAGTCTGTGCAATAAGCCATTTATGGGAACTCCTAGTGCTAAGGACACCATATAAAAGCTTGATACATTTCAGCGGTGATTCTCCCAATACCCGTTTATCCAAGGCTCAAATCAAATAGTTCCACACAACCTTATCAAAGGTTTTATCTGCATCTTAAACTGAGGACTAATCCTTGCTTTCGTATCACTGCAGCTAAAAGCTTGTGAATGTTTTTGACTCCATTTTGTCCTCTTATATAAAGCTTACTTGGTCATCCCCCACTAAATTATGTAAAGCATTTCCTAAACAATTGGCGAACTTTAGTGCTAAAATCCTAGTATCCATATTAATAAGAGATATAGGCTGATAAGACCCAATCTCCATAGAGTCTCGATTCTTCTTAGGTAACGCTACTGTAAGTGTTTGTCGCATGTCAGTTTGATCCCTGGGACAAGCATTGTGGAACCTACAGTATGTACCATTTATTTATTTATTCAACAGGTTTTTTTTTTTTACCACTTTATCATTTCAGTCAAAGCAGTTTACATTGTAACTTAAACTTGGCAATGTACATTAAACAGGGATGTTGATAACTTGGATTTTTCTGAGCTAATGGAACCTGCCAAGTACTTATGACTTGGATTGGCCACTGTTGGAAACAGGATATTGGGTTTGATGTACCTTTTGGTCTGACGCAGTATGGCATTTCTTATGTTCTTATCCCATCCTGCTTCGTAAGCATGATTATATAGCCTTTGTAGAGGTTTGACTACTGAAAACCCTAGGATTTTATAGATTTCAGAACCAAGTCCATCTGATCCTGCGGCCTTACCCACTTTTAGCCCTGGCTCCAAAAATTTCCAGAGCATGAATAGAAGCGTTTGGAGCTCTTTGTTAGTAAGAGTTACATTTGTAATACATTTGTGGATAGTTTATTATTGATCCATGTACATATGTTGATAGTTTAATCTGCACATAGTTACCTTGTTCGTATGTCTCCTGTACATAACGCCCTGTTATAATGTAAAAGCAGTTCATTCCCCTGCTCTGCATAATTTCGTTTCATGTAAACCGCACTGGTGTAAAGAGCGCGGTATATAAGAAAGTTAAATAAATAAATAAATAAGAGTTAAATCAGAGTACTGCATGACCCATACATCTCATTACACAGCAAAATTTCTCGCTACTATTGAACTGTTTCCTGAAATTTATTCCTATTAGTAACACTATGTAAGAACTTAGAAATCAACTGTTTTCCCTGCTCCTGATACTATGTTAGAATTTAGAAGATCACTCTAAGTTCTGCTCTATGTAAGAGTATACAGTTAAATACCCTATGTTCTATGTAAAAGCATATACGAGGATTATGCCTGTAAACTGCTTTGACGTTCAAATAAAGTGGTATATAAAAAGAAAGTTAAGTTCTCTTTTTTTGATCCTCTGTCAATGTAGGCCAATCCAAAGTTGAACAGAACCTCTCCCTGAGGTCTTGGTCAGCAGGGGACTTTTTCTACAAGTTTTAGTAAAAATCTGTAAACTGCTGAGCTATCTTTTGTGTTGTAGTGCAAAACTCCCTTCTCCTCAAAGGGCAGCTATATAGGACCAGTCTTGCTAGCAGTCTCCCTGCTTTATTGCCATATCTATAAAGTTGATATTGATAATCTATGAAGGATTTCACCGCCCCTGGTGTAATAAATAGTTTGTTTTTTTCCTTGGCATGCTCCATTTCCTCTTGAGTTTGTGCGATCATATCATTCACATGTTGACGTTTGACTGTTAAAGCGTCCGGGTCAGCCTAAGTATTTCTGCATTCTGGCATCTCTGTTTGCCCTCCCCATAAACTATGATATGAACACACATTACAGCCTTTCCTGTAAGCCATAATATTTAAAGAAATAGTTTCAGGGTTGATATTATCTCCTATATACTCCACTATTTTTTCTGTAAGAACTTTTTAAACATTTCATCTTAATAGAGACTTGGATCTAGACTTCACCCAAATGCCTCCCTGGGGGAAGTATCCCATTCCAATTCTATCTCAACAGCAGCATGGTCTAATGAGGCAAAGGGGCCAAATCTTGGAAGATAATTTACAAAAGCAATGCATAATCAAGATGGGAATAGCAATCATGTACTTGAGTAAAATGTAAAATTTACTTCCGCCAGATGTAGCACCCACCAAACATCCAGTAGTTCTAATTGCTGCAATAGTAGATTAATCTCATATGTCTCATTTCCAGGTGCAGCTAGTTTTGCTGATTTACAATCCATTGTCTAATTTGATATCACATTGAAAGCATCACCAAGAATCACCTGGTGCTCTGGAAAGTTCAACACTTCAATAATGATTTTTCCAAAAAATTATTTGTCACAAGTATTCGGACTATAAATGCAACCCAACAGAAGTTTCTGCCCATATAGTGTCCCCCACTACAAACACGTATTGGCACTCCTCATCCTTTCTAATTATTTCCACTTCCAAGGGGAACGTTTTGTGGATGAAGATAGTGATGACTCATTTCCAATGATGAAAATCCACATTTCCCCACCCATTCCCAATGAGGTTTTGCATGTTCTTTGTCATCCAAATGTGTTTCTTGCCAAAACAAGTGGCATTTTAGAAAGGACATCCAGGTGCAATCTGGGATTTTCAGAGTAAAATGTCTGAGAAAATCCTGGGGACTTTTACATTTCGGCCCACGTATAGAAATGTGGATGTCCCCAAAGGAAAGGCCACAGAAATGTCTTCTTAGACATCCAGGACAGTGCTCTCCGGAAGGTGGATGTGCATGTTCAGTGACATTGTGAACACTAGGACATGCGTTTGCGGGTTAGTTATCTGTTTGGGGATTGTATTTATATGCAGGTTTCTTTGCCCAGAAATCTTTGATGGTAATGATGACAGCGCACTGTGCTTTCCCCACCCTGGTGGCATTGCTGCCATGAAATGAGAACCTTTTGCTCCTTATTTGTAGTCAGTATTGATTGATACTCCTCTGTTGTCAGTATTGATTGATAGTAACCTGTCAACCGTACCTGCATCCACATTAACAATAACCTCTTACTGTTGCCAGTAGTGTCAACCGCATGCACATTGATAGTAACCTTTTACTGTTGTCAGTACTTTTAACTGTAACTGCACCCACATTGATATCAACCTTAACTGTAGCCAGTATAACACTTCACCCAAAATGCAACTACTTAACCCTTCCAAATATAATATTACATTAATTAGTATCACATTAGCAGTGCTAATAACCCTTGCTCAGAGCCTACATAACAACAATGTTAAAAATATCCCCATCATACACAGTTTAACACGAAACAACCCCCCATCATGGCACCCACACATAGTACATCATCCCAAAACGAACAACCAGAGATTAATTCACATAAAATATTCTTCACCCCCTCAGTCAACAAACTCTAAGCTATGCAAAAACCAAGAATCTTTATCTACAATATTAATCAATGCCAGATCAATGAAAAATAAGTTACCTATATTCACAGAAATACTAGACAACCAAAAACCAGATATACTATGTATAACTGAGACATGGCTGTCAGACACAGACAACGTTTACCTAAATCAACTAAGCAACAATAACTACGACACCTTCTACACACATAGAACTCACAAAAAAGGTGGTGGAGTACTAATAATGCTAAAAAAAGAACTAAAAGCCAAAAAACTAACATCGAACCTACCCATCAATATAGATACCATCATTGTGAAAATTGGCAACATAACAATATGCCTAATTTACAGACCACCAGACAGTCAGAAAACCTAGACCCATTAATTGATTTTTTAAGTTCTTCTACTGAGCAAAATCCAATTCTAA